>OY740771.1:70032366-70632366 GCA_963513935.1 Aphrophora alni | reverse complement strand
CAACAATTTCTTGCATGTTAGGTTATAGTCAACTAAGAAAAACAAGGAATTTTATCTTCTTCGAAGTTTGTGACTATTTTATGTTTTTTACTTCAATGATCAAAGATTGTGGTTGAGAAAACTCTGTATATTCTAAACATTATTACATTTTTTAAAGGTGGTCAAAAGTGTTTATGAAAATACATTTTTATGCAGGTGTGAGCTATAGGACATGAGCTTCTAAGAAAAATTATTTAGGGGAATTAGAAGTAGGACATCTGTCATAAATTAAATAAATAAAGTAAGTTGTAATATATTGGTGTTACCTTTGGATATGGTTATTTAAAAATAGTTAGAATTCACCATTGGATGGTCTTTAAATTATCAAAAACTTGGTGTAAAGAAGCTATTATTATAACCTTTGTTTTTAATTTTTCAGATAACCTTACCTTGAAGAAACAGTATGTAGAAATAGAAGTCACATTAAGACATTTCTTGTGTAAGCTCATCTTCAATTTGAAATGCTGGAAGAAACATTCACTTTGGAATATGTCTATTCTAAAGATTGCTTTTTATATTTGTCTGATAAATGGTTAAGGAAATTAAATAATTCAAAAGTAAGTCTAAAATTTAATTATACTTTCAAGTGTATTTGATGGGATATGTTTTATGTAGCCTGTATGTAAAATGTATTTAAAGTGAAGTCATAATCAAAGTCTAGAAAAGGAAATGTATGTAATTTTTCATTAAGATAAAGGTTAATAAAGTAAAAAAAATAAAAAATTTAGAAAGTACTATTAAAAATAAAAAATAAAATTATTTCCTCAGATTCGTTGTACATGGTTTTGAATTCACTTTTAAAACTTCATTTTTGCTCAAACAATTAATTTGCTTTAATATTTTGTTGCTACAATATAAGCTTCGGATATTTTTTATGTTATTTAGTTCACTGAAGTTTACTATAAAACTGTAATTAAATCAATTTATATAACTTAATGTTTAGTTTTCAGCTTTAAAACTTTGTTGCCGAACACATGAATATTTCTTTACTTGGGGTTCTCGACCAATGAGAATAAATGATTGTACAGTAGGAATCAATGCGACATTTGCTCATGTACTTGACCTCAGAGAGAATGACATTGTAATAATTAAAGCTATAGAAACAATTCCGCCACTCCAAAGAGTATTTATGACTCCTATGACCCAAGATGACTATGATATATTGGTGAGTTTATTTTGTGCATATTTATTTAATTTAAAATAATCTGTTATAAGCTTTTATGTTTAAATTTGTTTTTCGATTTCTACAATTTTCAAATTTTTTGAAACTAGTTCTATTACTTTTAAATTCTTCTAGCATATTTTATGATAACTTTGACTAATACAAGCACATTTCAGGTTTCCTATCCATGATTGAACAACTTGGCAATCATATATCATCTGTACGTACTTCTTGAAACAAGCATCCGGTATCAAGTGATTCTAATGGGCCATAATATGCTGCAACCTTCAGTTCCCACATTTTCTTGTTGCTCAATATCTATTTAAGCTCTTTATTTTCGTTTCAATGTTTTTCTTGCATGGTTTAGAGATGAAAATTTCTGTAAGATATGTTTTAGAGTTAATGGCTACACAAACAGCTTTGGCACATAGGTGAGTTTCTTAGATTGAAATGGTGAAGATACTGTCCAGAAACAATAGGGTCCACTCTGGCCCTTGCAGTATATGTGGCTGTAGTTTTCTGTACGTCCTGGTAAAGTGTGGAACCTGTGAGCTCTGGTTGAATTACAAACAACTGTCTCCCCATCTTCCCAGTTCTCCAATGTTAAAGTTATTCTGTTCATAGTCTGTTGGATGCTCCCATTTTCCATTTATTCAATGAATGTTGAGAAGGTAATTTGCAGCCTCTTTTGCTGCCGCATCAGCATATTCATTACTACCTATCCCACGTTTGGCTGAAATCCTCTTTAATATAATATGTTTGTCTTTTTTCATGAGAAAGGACACCAAGTACAGCCAATCCCCATCATACATGGTCCTGCTTTACACAATTTCGCATTTACGCGGGGAAAAAAATGAAAAAGATCTTTCAAAGGTCTTGTATTTGAGCTGAGTTACATCAAAGTTAAACAAAATCGCTTCTTTTAATTACTAAAATCCTTTTTAACGTAAACCTACTTGATGAGTATCAATACTAAGCTTGTAGTACAGTACATATGACATTTTATTTTCTGCTATCACACTATGCTATAAATAGTTCCTGTTATATGCGGTTTTGCTTTAACCGCCACTTTGCCGGAACACATCTACCGCTTATAACAGAACTACCTGTACTTAAATTCGTCTATGCAAAATGAGTTTTCTATGAGTTTCTATGCTCTGTCTTATTCATTTGGCATGTATATTAGCTTTCATTCACCCGTACTTTGCTTGGAAAAAACCCCCATCTGATTTGTTCCAATTTAAGTGTACTGAGTTGTCTTCTGTATAATTGTACAAAATGTTTGTATTAAATGCTCAACATTTCCAAGGTTTAGTGCTTGACTGCTTTCATTAAGGTAGCCCCTTGTGTACTCACTTATAATGTGTATAGATTTGCCAATCTCAAGTTAGCTTATCCGAGTAATCTTCATCTAATTTTGAGTTTGATCCCTCTCTTTCATCTTTTTCTATCATGTCTCTCTTGATCAACCCTTATTCTTCCTGACTAGATGTTTCAATTTTATTCTCTTTTTTCTTATTACTGTCTTTAACGCTTAAAAAAAAAAAAAAAAAAAAAAAAAAAAAATATCTATTAGGGCGGTTTTTCTCAATTTAGTTGGCAAATCTAGCTCTACTTAAACTTTTCCCTGTGAAGCACACAGGAATTAGTTGAAGGAGATATTATTTGCTTACTTTTAGTGAGTAGCCTACCTGGATATACACCTTTCTTCTTGTAGTCTTGGATTAGACTATGTGCTTTTCTCTCTGGTATGTTGCTGTTGTACTTCATTTGGTTTTATCATTGGAAAGTCCAACAATGAGACTGTAGATAGTATACTATGTTTATGATTTGTACAGCATCACCAATAAGTAACTCCAATTATTAGGTCGATATTTAAGAAAAAGGAGTTAATCGTAGACTCAAAAATTGACAATGGAGGTGAATTTTCTGTTAGTAAATGATAGATTTCATATTGGAAAAACTACAAGAGATTTATTCACTAGGAGTCAGTGGGGGAAAAATGTATAATACTGCAGGTTATGACTTGTTAAAATCATACAGTTCAGACATATTCTACATTGGATTGTTTCCAGTACAGCAATGTTTATTCAAGTTAATTTTCTACATTAGTGTTAACATATCATCACAAGCTGGTTTAGGTAATTATGAATAATTGGCACCTGAGTGTTGTTGTTCCTTTCATTTGTAGCTTTAACCTTGGTTTGGTTTCCAACTATCCACACATATGGCAGGATCTAAGTGATAATAATGCTTTTCGTTCAGTTTCCACTAAAAGTATGTTACACTTTTCAAAAACCGAGGATGAAAACTTAGCCATTGAAACGTTGGTTTACATAAATAAATTCTTTTGTCATGAAAATTTCCTGAACTTTGTATTTACCTGACTGCCAGTGTTATTTAGTTAGTATTTCATAGATTGTGGAAATTATTGTCATCCTCATTTTTTGACATTTCTGATTCGAAAGCTTGTCTCAAAGGTCTTCATTCCTTATTCCAGTCTCGTATTCCTCTCTGTTGCTTGCAGGCTACTCAGATCTTTCTTTGTCACCACATCTATGTTTTTTATCTATACATTAAAATTGGTTGATAGTAGTACTCTTTATACATCATTGTTTTGGTTCTTTTTTCTATGTTCTATTGACATCTTAAATCCCTCACTATGTTGTAAAACTGGCCACTTTTCCGTATCCTTTATCATATCTCCTTATATATTTGGTGGTGAGTTTTGTTCATGATGCTGCACGGATAGGGGACAATACTATCCTTACTGTCTGCAATAAATATTCCTTTATTATTGTAATTTTATTGTTTGTTATTTTTATGGCTAATTGTTGATATTTATTATTATTCTATTGCAATTGTGTAGCAGTATATTTATTTCAAATTTTTTTATGATATTTTAGTATAGTAGTATAAATATTTTTATATTTGTTATAAAAAAAAATTTCAACAATAAAAGTAATATGAAATAAAATGAACTTAAATTCACCTACACTCTCAAGATCATTTCTTTCCAATGTCACTTTCTTGTTTGTTTGTTTCTTTCTGCCCACCCTCAATATCTTACTCTTTTTCAAACTTATATCCAATCCGTGCTTAGAATTAATACAAAAATTGCTAGACATTTCAGAAGGTACTTCATGATTAATTAATTTAAAAAAATATTTTTTTTTTTTTACACACAGGATCTTAGCAGAGATCTTGTGGAAAGTTCTTTGTTGAATCAAGTTCAAGTAATTTTCGCTAAACAAATTTTGACAGTCTGGGTGTCTAAATCCATGCATCTGAAACTCCAAGTTGGTGAGTTGATTTAACATATCATTATTTAACTATGTTTTTCTCTTGAAAACTTTTTTCTTGCAAATGTGTTTTTTTTTTAATGTACAAATATGAGAATGGGTTATGATATTAATATTTCGTAATTTAACATTACATAGCTGAATTTGATGCAAGTAATATTCTCAACTATTTCAAGGCATAACTTGACAATCAAAAAGACAATAAGACACAATAGTGGTAACGTCCTTTCCCTCTTATTCAAAATACGGACATCACAAACAAAATCGTCTTATTTCATGACCAAGATCCACATTTTTTAAATATTAATTAGAATCGATTAGCTGGGGTGTATTTGGGCTATTTCTTTGGTACTTCTAATGGATTTGAAAGAACTAACTCTACAATATTTTGTAGTTGATGGAAATTTTTAGATTTACTCACATATACAAATTATATTCTTTACTTTATTCTTTATAATTTATCCAAGATTCAAATAGTTCATATAGTTTTTATGTTATAATTAAACAGTTCTAATTAATTATGTCATACTTATCTGTACGAGCTTAAATTCACTGTCCATTTTAAACGATCACACACTATTGATGAATTTCAAACTAATTCTCGTTCTCACTATGAATCATAATGGGTCAGTCAAACAATGAGAAATACTATTCTTTTCAAACTCACCCAGACGACAATTAAAATGAATTTCATCTTGATGACTGTATAGTCTTAGTTTCCCCTTATGAAAATTTACGTGGATAATTGGAAAGTGAAGTACTTCCAGTTCTGCAAAGTACACCTCCCATATTCCTAGTATGTGACATCACTTTCCTTTTCCAATGGATATCCTTATCTCAATGTTCATATATTTGGCACAAATTAGTTTTCTTCTTTAAGGCATAAAATACAAAATAATTTTATTAAATCCTTTATATTTTAAAGTTTAATTAATTATTTAAATTCTTTCTTGTAATTGATTTTATCAAATTAAAATTTCTTTAATTTATTAATAAGAATTGTTTTGTACATAGTCAAAGCAAAATTTCTATTACAGTATATATATGTATGTTTTTTTTTTATTGGTTTAAACTCAAACTGACATACGATAGAGGATTGTAAAAATATTATAGTTTCTAATAAATAAATTCTGCAAAGTCGTAAAGAAAGCACACTTTTATAAATGTAACCTTTTAATTGTAAATATAATCGATAGTCCTTAACCTAACTGGTTTCAGACATCTACTATTTGTTGTTTAGATTATAAATTTCATATGATATTCCATGAATTTCCCAATACTATAGTTTCACCTTCGTAATCTATCTACTGTAGAGGTGTAGATCAAACTAATTTTGTTCAAAAGTAATACGGCCCCAATGCTGCCTGTTGTATAATATGGCAGCATCTCCACCCATCCTAAAACCCTATAGTTCCACATATCCCTTATATTGATACCATTAAACATATAACAAGAAAAACATATCAAAGTAATATTCTTAGTTCTTCTCCATCCAAAAACCCTGAATCCTTGCAGGTCTTTTATTACAATGTGTTACTGCATTAGTATTTTGGGATTCTGTGGTTTTGACAATATCATTCTGTTAGAATAACCACATTACCTTAATTTCAAATCCAATTCTATTGTAGAAGGGTATTTTATTGGTTCTGGATTGTTGGTTATATATTTGGTAATGGTCAAAGATATTTCATTGGTTTAAGTTGTGCAAATTGATGGCAAAATTTAGTACTCAGCTGATTAAAAACTCTCTTAACAAAAATCTTATTTTATAAGTTGAAACGGACTCAGTATTTCTTTTATACAATATCATCGAAGGTACTATTTATAATAAAAACAATATACAGATTTTAAAAGTTTAGAGCAATATAATCTTTCATACATAACTTTTTTGAAATGTGAAGGTTATTGACTTAAAATGATATGTTTTTTAAAAATACACCCTCAAAGATGAAATTTAATTTTCACATGCTACCGAATCCATATGATTCAAAGAAGAGAAAATAAAGGAATAGATGATGTTAATAAATAACTTAAATGTATTTAATAAGGATTTAAAAAACAGCAAACTATTAAAAGTGGTTATAGTTTTGTGTAAAAATGAGTGTAATTTGAATATGAGTCTAGACCATAGTTTTTTAACACTTTTTGTGATTCAAAACTAGAAATGAATCATCTTAAAATGATTATATTTAGAACAAATTTGTGAGTATGTGTCTAAGATAGCTTAATATGATTGCACTCTGTTTATTAATTGTGTACAATGGACATTTAATAATGATCTTACTCCTAACCTTGTATTTCTTATAGATATAGGTGTTGGAGAGGATTAAAATAATTATTCTTCTAATTTATTTATCCTTTTAGTACTGTTTCTGTATATATAAATGAATATACAACATTTCAAGAGTATACATCTCTTGATATCAAGTGATAAACCTAGATCATAATATACATTTTTAACTCAGTACCTTTAGGGATTAGGGTAAAGCATTCTATATTAATAGTATTACATCACCTAATCTTATAATTATCTTTAATTTAAAGAGATTACTTACACATGACTGGTTTCGGGCATTCATCCATCTTCAGATATGATACAAAATACAACAAAATGTAAAAATGCAAAGAACATATCTCAAACAATACAAAACAGTTCACTCAGTTTGAGTCATAATAAATTCTATATAAAACACAAACATGTGACACACGACAACCTGCAATGTGACATGCATGTCTGGGAGACTGAAACGACTCTGAAGTTGTATGCCGGGTCCTGTCTCTTATCATTGTTCCTAGTATTTCTTTCCTAGTCTCTTGATAAAAGTGTCAGACAATATTTTTGATTGAAAAAAGAAATAATTGTTTAACAAGAGATGAGTTTTGAGATTCTTATAGGCGATAATAATTTCGAACTCCTCTAGGAATTCATTACTCATCTTTTCTTGCACAAATGTAGTATTATTGTATATTATTGTTAAAATTTGAATACATGTGACTGTAATTAAGCAGGTATTCTGTGTAGCTTGATTTCATTTTTATTGATCTTAAGTTGTTGAGGCCACTTTAAATCTTTTATAAAACGAGTGACCTGTTTGTCCAATATAAAAACTGGGACATTCATTCCAAGAAAGCTTGTATATATTCATTTTTTCACCGGCTTCCACATTTATAGTATTATCAGTTTTTAATAGTGTTTCCTGGTTGTAATCTTGTTCGAAATGACATTGATGAAAGATGGTAGATAAAGTTATCACCCATGGTCTGTGGTGGTTGGTTTTGTGTAAATTTTGAACAATAAATTACCATTGTTTCTTGAAATGGGTAAATAGAGAAAATTGAGTTTATATTGTTTTCTGTTTTTAGTGTAAAACTAAGACTTGGGTGTAATTTATTTGAGCAATTGTAATTATCTAAAGCTGCTATTAAAAACGATAATTATATCATCTACATATTTGTGATAAAATATTATTCAATTTTTGTATATATTTAAACTGGTGAATAAGTCATCGTTTTCAATATGGTTTAGGATAATCTCGGATAAGATACTGGATAGTAGGGATTCCATGGCTAGACTGTCCTTTTGTAATTAATATTCATTGTTAAACACAAAATAATTTGGGTCTTAACAAGATGAATGAGTTCATCCATGGCATTTGAAAGTTAGAATATTGTTTCAGATTGGTGTGTATAGACAGGAAGTTGGTGTATACTCGTAAATTTACAATATCAAATGAAGCCAGTTTATAACCTTCTTCCAGTTTTATTGTTTTTATTTTTTATATTATGTCTGAATTATTTATTTGACTGCTAAAGAAAGCTATAAACATATTTGTCTTGTATACTTTATTTAATCCCTTTAGTAGTGGGGGGGGGGGGAGAGAAGGGGATGTGGGTTGATAGTTTTCAAATGTCATCATATATTTTGATCAGATAACAAGGTCTTGCACACATTCAAAGCTCTATTTATAGATTGGTTGTAGCTGGATGTTGGAGCTTTCAAGAGTGTGTTGATGTTGTTGGCCTTGAAGAATTTGTGTACTTTGTTATTATAATCCATCCTATCAATAACTACGATTGAATTGCACTTGTTTGCTTTGATTATTAAAGCATCCTGAGAAATTAATTAGTTTTTAATGCTTGTTGCAGATTGTTTGTCTATTCTTGTTTCATTGTGCAAAATATTGTTTATGACAGGGTTATTATGAATTCCTCTTAACTTGTTGTTTTTAGAAACTCTAGCAGAGCTTCAATTGTTGGTAATATTTTAATTACTGCTTCTGCATTAATTGTTTCGGACAAAGTACTGTGTTTATATTTTTTCAGAAGATCAAAATTTATTTTTTAGACCCTTGTTTAACAAATTCATTTAATTTTAATTTTAAAAATTACCCCGATATTTTTTGTCGTGTGTGACACAGGTTTGTGATTTATGATGACCTCCAATCCGAGGGAATTATTTTGTGTTGTTTGTGATGTGCTCTTTGCAATTTTATATTTTGTAATATTTTTATCATATCTGATGATAGGTGAATGCCCAAAACTGGTCATATGTAAACAGTGGTGGCTCATGGTAAATATAGCTGGGAGGCTTATAATTTTCTAACAAAATAGATGAGACTATATTTTTAAATAATAATCTAAAAAACACCTTCAACAATATTATTATAATTGCTGATTAATTACATTGAACTTCGCTCCTTAGGTCCCAAATAAGAGTAATGAGCCACATCCCAGCTATGGGTTAGTCTCTATTGAAAATCATTTATTTCTAAATTGGCTCTGACGATTGCTTCTACTTTAAATTAATATATTATAATGCATTAAAAATAATATTAAGTTGTGGATTGGTTGGCAAAATTATGAAAATAGACAGTTATTTATATTTGAATTTCCATTTAAAAAATGTTCTCTGATATGTGATGTTTAAAGGATATTTTTTTTTAGTGATTACAAAATAACATTGAAATGTGTTAGTTTGTCTATTTCTATATCTGTACACATGAGAATGCGTTTCATGATTTATTTGATTTAAATGATCTACATAATGTACTAATTACAATTTTCTATTTACAAATACTACTGTCCATGTTTTTCATACTACTAATTAATGTTTTTTCGTTCATAGATGAACTAGAGTCAAAAAAATGTGTTGGTCGTCTGCAACCATTTACTGAACTTGTAATTGCAAATAACAACATCCAACGTCATATTACAAGAACAGAAAATTCATCAAGTACAAATTATCAAAATTCTGAACATGTGCAGGACAATTATGAGAACAGTGAAAAAAATCCATCCATATGGAAAACATTTTCACAATATTTAAATAGAAATGTTTTGGGAATATATTCAAAGGTGTCTGAAGATAGAAATTCAAGTACGGAAGATGAAATTTCAAATTGTAATTCGAACTCAACTTCTTATATTTTTCGAGTCCATCCCCTATTAAATGAAGAGAAGAACATAGGATGTTGTAAAGATATCCATAACCCCATAAAAAATCCATACAATATTTTTACTCATAGAGAAAATCTACCTGATTGGTACCAAGAGGTAGACTCATCTGGTGAAAGAATCCCACTTCTGTGTAACCTCTCAGTCATTTCTTTTAAAGAAAAAATTCTGGATAAAAATAGTCCAGTGGCAGAGAACCAGTCTACTGAAACTGATACTAATAAAGAAAAAAGTAATCCATCCAATAGTGGTGGCAGGACCTCAAATAGTGTTTGTGTTCGTTTATACGGTATAAGTTGCAAATGTAAGACATTTTCTGCAACACCTACAAGAGTTAGTTTTGTGTTTGTCTCGAGTACGATAAGACAATTTTTGAAATTATCAGTTGGCTCCAAAGTTAAATTGACTAGATATAAACCCGAATTGGATTATCTGCTTTTTGAAGTGTATATAAAACAATTTGGAAATACTGTAAGTATACACAAAAAAATTAAAGTTATTGTTCAAATCTTTGTTGTTGTTTTTCAGTAATAACTAAGTGTAAAAACAAATAATTAAGTCTAGAGTGTTTAAATACTGCATTTTAATATCTGTAAATGGAAGGAAAAGAAGTAGAAAATATGACATAAAGTCAACAAAATTATATAATTAAAAAAAAAAAAAAATCAGTAATATTTAAGCTTACAATTATGGCTTGAGTATTTTAATTCAACATAAATAGTGAAATATTATTTATATAAATCGAATAAATAGTTTATTACAATGAGCAACACTTGTGGAAACTTCAATCACCAAATGAAAACAAAATACCAATTTAATATATACACATTAAAAAAAACTAACAGTCAGTCTCCTCTTTATCCATCGAGTATAACCATATTTTCAATTCTTTTATACATTTTTATGCAGATTTTGTTGAACTAATATGAAATGTAAGTACATTAAGGAACTTTACACAACTGTAAAAATAAGATTCTTTAAGGGATTGTAACTCTTCTGAATAAACAAAAGAGTTTGAATTACTAACCCTCCCCCCTCATCTTAGAATAGAATTACCAACCCCCTTAACGAGTTGGTATTCCCAAATAAAATAAATATTATAAGCTTGTATCAGGTTTAATGTAGTGTTGAGTTCCTGACCACAATAACGTGCCTTAACTGTTTGCACAAGACTATAGTGGGTAGATGTAGCCTGTTATACATATATTATATGTAATAATAGGATATAATTTTGTATGGGGGTTAATGAATATTGATTAACTACTGCTGGATTGTGAAAGAAGTACGTAAATCAGATGCTAATATAGACAAATTATGTATATTGACAATTTAATTAAATGAAGTTAACATCCTAAAGAATATTAACTTATTATAGTTGACCAAAAAATACATGGACCTGAAAAATTATTATTTATATTATCTATGGCCACCGAGCTGTTTTGTTAATTGACTTTTTTTAAATACCTACAGAATCTATAGCAGATCAACTACTCCTATTTCAAAATGTCAATTATTATTTAAATATGATAACTAGGGGTATAGGAAAAGATTAAAAAACAACCAATATTTAGTCTTTTTCAACATAGTATAAAATTTGATTTTGTATTTTTATGTTAAATATTTAAGAGGAATATAAGTAAATAAAATACATACAAAATAAACACAAATTAACATTAATTATCTACAATTAAAACCTAAAAAATATAAATATAACTTGAACATAACTTCATAAAATATAATATCATTTTGATTGATAAAACATTCTAACTGATTTTTTTAGACTTGAAATGTTTAGGCAATGTGATTGAGTGGTTTTAAATAGTTCAACACATAAAAATCAAATTTATATTAAATTGAATGTCATGTTACTTGTTCATCAAATGTAATGAACAAGAAAATTACTGTTTGTCTATTATTAAGTTAATGTACGAAAATAAACCCTTTACACCATCCAGCTTTATTTAAAACTAAGAACATATATTCCTTAAAATGTTTTATATATAAAATAATTGTTTTTTTTTTAATTTTTTTTTTTTTTTTTTACCTTTGAGAAAAAAATGTGTGCACAATTTGTTTAATTGTAATGTGTATTCAAAAGAAATAATCAATGATATTTCTAGGATGGTGAGGACAACACTGAGGACCTTATTGAAAGATTTACAGAAAATCTGTCTGGGGGAAGTAGTCACTTAATGAACAACAATGCACCATTTCCTTTTCATAGTTCTAATGGGAAAGTGCACCACGTTCAAGTTATTTTACACCCAGAAGAACTAAAATGTTGGCCACTAACTCGAGCTGAGCTACAAGTATGTTCAATTTCAAAGTTGTCTCAAACAAATGAAATAATAGAATCTTTTGTTGACCATTATTTCTGTGAAAATGGAAATCCAGAAGTGGCGACTGAACATTTTCAGAATAAGCTAAAGTAAGAAATTTATTTATTTATATCTTCTTGTTTAATCATAGAAAATAAGTCTATGTACAAAATTTATTTGTTCAAATATTAGATACAAAACATTATTTGAGTTAATTCTCACAATAATAATTATTTGTATACATGAATATAAAATTAATTAATTTTATAGATTTTTAGCTTTTTGTGCATTTTTTTACTTTTGTATTTTACCCCCTCTCCCAATAATCTTTAAAAACATTATTACGGGTATTTCCCGTACGCAATATATCGACCGTACCATTCCGAAATTCGACTACAACTGAAGAGTCACCAATATGAAAGTTTATTTGTTGACCTGATACCTGATGCTATTTTTAATCTTCCCCTTCCGGACTGGATGTTTATCTTTTCGCCGGCCGGCGCCGGTGAGTCACCACGATGCGCGACATAGCGATAGCTGCATTACTTATCGGCCAACTGTAAACAATACACATACTTCGTATCATGACATTAAATAATAAATACTGCTCTCTAAAAAATAATGGTTATTGCCGTTTTGGATGCACGATGCACAATCTTGTCTGAAGACATTTTACCTTATTTGAGTAATTTCTTGACAATACTCATACAAATATTGTTATGATAGGGGGGGCCCGTGTGGCAGAGCCCGTCGCCGGTCCGGGTCCTGGTAAAATTTCCCGAAAAATCCCGAGGGCCCCCCAGCTAGCGGGTCCTGCGGGCCCGCTATTGCCGCCACTGTGTATCAGAGTAGTATCTGGTTAGAGGATGAACAATCAGATACACTGTCATTAAGTATTATAAATGGAGACACTGGATACAGTATCAACAAATATCTTAGATGCATAGAACGTCCAATGTTACGGTAATATTTAGAACAAAACTATCGTACACAATGGTTATAAATTAAAAGTTCTTCATGAATTTGATTTTTATTTGTAAACGTTTAATATAAAATGTTGCAGTTAACTGGTTCACATTTTGAGAATTCATCAATGAATCCACTAATCAAATTCTTTATTGTTCATTGACAACAAGAAGTATATATTAGTAATTATTATTATTTATGTAATAAAATACAGGTAACTTGTAATTTGTAATAGGTATGACTTTTATGTAACAATATAACTTACAATACTTGTGCTGAGTTTGGTGTAAGTAATCTCCGCATGCTCGGCCCAAGTGTACGCTTATATACTATTGTGATACTGCTGAAAATCATGGAAGTTCAGGAACCTTCTCGCATCTTGTGGACAGTATTCATGATATCTAATATTGGAAACTCCATTTATTAAAAGTAGATCTGTACAATTTACCAATTTTCAATTTCTGGTCATATTCAAATCGGATTGTAATTTTGAATCGTATTTAGATGGCTAGTGTTATTGGATATTTGTTAACATATAAATAATAAGTTAAAGACAAAAAGCTTGTTTTTTGTAGTTACTTAGTAAAATTTTACTAGAGATCATGCATTTTGTTTGCGATCCAATGAATGAATAAATAAATAAATAACTTGTTTAGTGACAGTAGTAACCCATATAGAATGAAAGCCAAATAAAACAAGAAAAGAGAGTGATTTAAAATTTGTTTATGTTCCTACAGCATCCATTACAAAGGGGAGTAGTATAGCTCAGTTAGTTTAGGCATGTGCTTATCTGGCTGCAGTTCGAAACAGTGAACAGACAAATGTTACATAGCTTCGAACCTTTTGATGGTTCACCAGTTGATATCATTGCATTTTTCTATTTGTTAACCAGCTACTCCAACTTCATTAGTCATGCATATAAACTGATCATAAAGTAAAACTGTTCAAAACTCATACACTCACTAAAAATTTATTTGAATTGAAAATATCAGTGTTAAATATTTATTTTTCAAGTTTCGTAAAATTAGACAAAAAAAAAGTTAATTTTTCTTCCCATATATTTCTTATAGGATGTGAATTGTGTCCCTCCATGGTTCTCTCAGTATCAACTTTTTATTATATTTTTTAAATATTTTGGAGATTTATGAGGTATGTTTGAAATGTAAGTACAGTACAACCTCGTTAAGTCGGCCCCCTTTAAGTCGGATCTCCGGGTAACCCGGACTGGTTTGCAATAAATAAACATAATTATAAAATATGCATTTTGGTAGCGCTATTGCTTTATACGAGCGTATTGCACGGTGATCGTTTTTACGCCGAGTTCACACAACCAAGTTTGTTTGCCGTGACTATATATCTGATGCCTAACTGTAGCGCTGCATGTCGGCATAGTGAGTCATTGTCACCCAGGTGATGGCACACTTTGCTAGTTGCCCCACATCTCACTTGGATGAATTGATGGTGTATTTTGAGCATCAGAACGAGACTACACCGGCCGAGCTTCTCATGTTGAAACAGATGCGCGACCGTGCAGTGCGTAAACGTTACTGGAAGCTGACGCAACAGAAACTTACAAACTTATTCTCCAAGTAGACATACCTGTACAGTCCACAGGTGTGTTTTTAGTTTTATTGTGATGAGTAAATATTTTTAAAGTGTTTTTCTCCGTAATAAAGTCAATATTGTAAGTACAGTATGTATATTTTCATTTTTTGTGTTTTCTGTTCTTTCTCCGGCTAACACGGATTTTTATTATGTCGGCGGATTTTTATTATGTCGGATCGGCCGCGGTCCCGGCTGGTCGGACTTAACGAGGTTGTGCAGTACTGTTAAACTAATACAAAATAAATGCAATCTATTTTAAAATAATTTTATATTAAAAGAGAGGTCTTACCTTAAACAATTTTTTTAAAAAATAATTTCTACCAACAAAGATATTTGTATCTATTATTGCGTGAGTAAAGTGGAGCATTGCCAAATCGTCTGGTTCTTTTTTGCTCTGTGGTAAGTATTTTTACTCAGTTTTTATTATTATTATTTATTTCTGTTGCTGTTTACAAACATAATTCGCATAGCAAGAGTCACATAAAAATTTTTTTTTAAATTAAATTTGTAATAATTACAATAACTTATATTACAAGGAATTGTATTTTTAAATACAGTTATGTTTACATTCCTGCATTAGTCAATCACATATTTACAAACATATAATTACACAATACAATATAACAAATATATACATATATATATATATATATATATATATATATATATATATTACATACACACAAATACATATTTAACAAGTAAGGCTATAACTGAGACAAATGCAGAGCAGATACTGGATCAATTCATTCATAAGTCATACCCGACATTAGCAGAATTGGTTTGAGTATTTCTGGCCAGATATTCTTCCACAGAGTAGAATGCATTTTCTAGAAGGTAGCCTCTGAGTGAACTCTTAAAACTCTGGATAGAATTCATTTTTTAAATTTTTTCCGGTAGTGCATTGAACAATTTAATACCCGAGTAATATATTCCACATTCAAAAAATTTTAGTCTGTGGACAGGATATTGCAATAGTTTTTGACGGATAGGGTATTTGTGGTGGTGCTGATTCACTTCAAATAAATTATGGACAAATGGTTATGGTTATGACAATGAACAGTGTCAGCCCAGAGACATGTTGGACTTCATTTGTGCGCGTGTGTTGTTTGTGTTATGTGTTTTTACAAATTGTGTTGAATGTTTTTAATTGTGTTTTGACCACCCGATGATGGACGTAAAAAGTCCGAAACACGTGTAGTGGTAATATATATATGTACTGAAGGAAAAACTTCAAAAAAAGGGTTGCTGGCGGTGGGTAACATATTAAAAGTTATTTATAAGCATATTCGGTGATCTAGATTTCCAATTGTAATAAAAAAACTTTGCTTGGAATGTGCAAAAAAAGCTGTTTCCTAATCAGGTGATGTTTCAGTTTCACTGTACATTTGAAAAACTTTGACAATTCATTGAATGTTCAAAAACTAATATTTTTATTTTATAATGATGTTTGTTATATGGAAATAAACATAGATTTTAGCTCAATTGGGTTTGTTCTTTCTATAAACACATTTTTTTCATACTGTACAAGGTAATTAACAACAAAAATTAAAGGAAACATGGGTTATATTATATTGAGGTCTGAGAGACCGGGGGTTTCGGTTAGTGTTATGAGGCCTAGGGTTTCGGTAAAAGTGTTAAACTTTTATATTATAGGATAAATAGGGTATTAATCTAATATTGGTATTATTCGGCTGTCCAGTACTTTATGGAAATTTCAGATATTGGATATTTGAAACTTTTTGATAGGCAGATCCAGAATTTTTCGATCAGATAATGACTGGAGATTTTTTTTTCCAATATCCACACAGCACTAATTAAAAATAAACTCAAATAACTAGCTAAAGTCTGTTTGAATATATACGTAGAATAAAAACTGATGACTGATGTAAACATACTGTAATTTTTAATTCAGTATTTACCGTCAGTAATTTTTAATTCCAAATAAAATACTCAGATAATAAAAAAACTATAAATATTTTTAAATGGAAATGTATGGAAGGTTTTCGGCAATATAGAAATAAATTGAGTTTTAGTATTTAATAAATAATTACAAATGCAATGCTAAAACAATTTGTGGTGTTATCAGGTCTTATTCTAATATTCTGGAAGAAGCTATCATTTCACTGCAGTTAGATTTGGGGTTGGCATCACAATATCTACCTTACAAGTACAATATTTTAATAACAGG
This sequence comes from Aphrophora alni, assembly GCA_963513935.1. Classification (NCBI taxonomy): domain Eukaryota; kingdom Metazoa; phylum Arthropoda; class Insecta; order Hemiptera; family Aphrophoridae; genus Aphrophora; species Aphrophora alni. Next base: position 70,615,329 of record OY740771.1, on the reverse strand, counting down.
TTGGTTTAGCTTCTCAGCGGTACGTTTAACAGTAAGTTGTAATTGTTTTATATTATATTGTATATTAAACTTCTTTTAACATCAGGGGCTCACATATAATGAGTACAGGCTGGGCAATCCTGTGCGAACTAGATGGATTTAAATCTTTTTCCGTATAGTATTGAGTTGGATCTCTGTCTTTTATCTTTTCTGTGAATCTCTCTTGACTAATTCTTTTTTTTTTTTTTTTTTTTTTTTTTCTGACCCAGATACTATTAGAGTGTTAGAGATCTTAATTTAGTCTATTGTTGTTCTTTTGCAATAATGACCAAAAGGTTTTTTTCCCATTTTAACATCAAATGAAAAATACTTCTACATTAACTTCAATTTTATCTTACACAAATTTAAATCTGGCGGTATTAAAATTTTAAGGTAATTAATAATGCTATAAATTAATTTACTCTATTTTTATATTATATTTATAGAGTGCAATAAGGAACTTATTCTTTGTTCTCTGTTTGAAGTTATTTGTTAATGATGGAAGTTCAATTTTATTATTATACATTTTTCGGACATTTGCCATCATTTGTGTGTTAAAAATCAAAACACGGCGTTTCGGGAATATGAATCAATTCCCGTTATCAAGTGACTAAAAATTAAAGAAACATGAAACTAGAAACTAAGCCTATAGGCTCTGAGATGCATGCTTAGATATTAAGGTCGGTGGTATTATTATTTAATTTTACTTCTTACATAGGCTTAGTTTCTAGTTTCATGTTTCTTTAGTTTTTAGTCACTTGATAATGGGAATTGATTCTTATTCCCGAAACGTCGTGTTTTGTTTTTTAACACACAAATGATGGCAAATGTCCGAAAAATGTATAATAATAAAATTATTCTTTGTGTTAACTCGTTTATAACTCGTTGTAAGAACATATTTGAGAAGATTCACAAAATGTATTCTCGTTTTAAACTAATATCTATTCAATGATCCTTATTCTTATAAAATTAGGAAAATTTATTTTAGGCTTATTTAATGTTTATTTATTTATTTTTTTAATTTGGGCTTAAACTTTAATTCATATATTTAAATCAGTTTTATTTTATTTGTATTTCAGTAGGCTTTTAAAACTTACTCTTCAAGTGTAGATTATTTTGTTAGGTCTAATTCTAAGAATAAGACATTAATTAATATTTTCTAATATGTTTACAATTTTTTATAAAATAATTTCTCTGGGATTGTATAATATTTATCTACTTCTTTTCTTAGTATGTAATGCCTTTTTATGTTTTAACTCTTAACTTAATTCACTAAGTTCATGAAATTATGATTGCTAAATTTCTTTGATAAGCTATTGACATTTCTTTAGTACAGTTTTAATCATATTATTTCATTTACTGTACATTACAAATAAATTCACTGAAATTTCATTATTATTATTTTCACTTAATTACATAAAATATTAATTCCTATTTATATTTTTAAATTTCCATATTTTATAATAATATAATATTTTGAATTGCAATGAGAAATTTAATTCAAGTCTTACTATTGGTTAGTACAATTTATTGCTGAAATCAATAATATATGTTTGTTTAAATTTTACAGTTGTCAATTTTTGAACAGTCAAATTATTTGCTATAATTCATTTCTAGGCTATTTTTAATATAAATTTATGTATTTTAAAATATTTTATTTCGTTTTAATATCATATTTTATTATCTATCATTCAAGTCAAATTAGTTACTTTTAATTGTCATATTTACTCAAGTGGTAACAACAAATATTTATTTAAATCATATTACTGTCTGTTTCTAAGCCTTCAGCTATATTTTTTATTTAGTTCACACTAAAATATTACATTCGAATTTATCAACCACTAGTGTTATAAATGAAGCAACTTTACCCACAGGAGTGTTATTACAAGTGGTATTAGTATCTACAAACGAAAAAAAAGCCTGCATCTGTGTTTCTCTACTTTTAATATCTAGGCCTAAATGGGTTATCATTAATTTTATTTTATTTTTAAGGTTGTGCGTTTTACTTGATTTTAATATTTAAAAAATTAGAAATTCTATAATAACAATTTAATTGTAATTTATATATTGTACAGTTTGATGAGAAATAGTGATAGGAAAAATAAAAAAGGAATGTTACGACATCACAGATATCAGCTGTACGGTTGTACATAACTTTACATTAGTGTGATTTGGCCTTTAGATTTTTCCTTTCATAAAATCAGTTTTTTATGCATATACATTTATTAATTTACACTTATACTTTCTTCATATACTATATGTTATCTATTTGAAATTTACTCTTAAAACAAACATTTGATAAATTTAATAACATTTATGACATTCAGTACCGCAAATTAGTGATCTTTTAATTATGTTTATATATTATTAACTAAGTAAATTTTGTGCTCTTTCAAATTATTATAGTATTATTGTATTGTAAATTCAGGGACTCTATCTAACGATTATTATACCCTTAAAAACATAACCTCTCTTTCACAAATCTAGGCTGTAGTTACAATTGAACTAGACCGTCCTATATTAAATAGTGTTTATTCAGATTTTAATGATCTCTGTACCATTTTATTTATTTATTACCATGAACTTTATATTTAATGAACTTTAATATTTTTTCTTAAAACTAAACTTGTGTTGGTTTATTACAGTAATTTTATAGAAAACTTAATTGAAATTATGAATTCATGTTCTTTAATGACAGTAGCGATGTTGATACTTGGGTGAAATGGATACTTGCATTAGTCGGTTTCAAATGATTTCAATACTCGAATTATTATTTCGAAATCGAGTATCTGCGCAGAATGATTTTGCGCATCGGATTCGAACTCAGCTTTACCAATCAGATCGTTTTAGATAAACCTACACTTTTGCGTTCTATCTGTTAGACTGTACACCAAGTATTTATTTTTTTAAACAATATGTGATTGACACTTGTAATATGTAATTAAATGTTATCCTGCCTCGACACAAATTCAGTAATTTAACATTAGTACAATAATTATTATTACCAACATTAATAATTTAGTTGTTATTTAAAATAAGTTAATTTACTATATTTTTTATAAAGATGGTAACCTAGTAATATTTATTTAAATATAAATAATAACAATTAAATAATAATTTAATTTACTTTTTGTTAATGTGGAAATAAATGAATATTATTATTTTAAATTGAACTTGTTACCCAATCTAAATCATTTTAACTCAAAATCGTAATGTTTAATTAATGTGTAGTGAAAAATCAGCTTAGAAACTAATATAACCAAAGTAGAAACATCCAGCATTTTGTTTGGAATTGACACAACACTAATGAATATCGTTGTCCGAGGATTTTATTTCGAGTTCATACTCGCACATTACCTCCTCCTTGTTCCTAGTTACGAGGATTTCGTCCGAATATTTTAATACAAAACCGAGGATTTTAATACTCAGAATGCTCAGAGGATTTTGATACTCGGATTCACCGAGTATTTTAATTCGAACTCACCCATCACTAAATGACAGTATACTTATTATGTTCTTTTTTTCTAGGAAAACATGGTTCAGGAAAGACTAGAATGGCAAATGATTTATGTGACCATTTTAATAAATCTCCTCATCTTGTCCATGTAGTCAAGTTGGATTGTAAACAATTGCACAGTAAGTATAAAGTGACAAATACATTATTACAATTCTGATATTAGTTTTGTACACACAGAAATAAAACCAGTGAAAGTTGTTTTCTTGATCAACATATGTATACAATTTATTTCTGAGGGGGCTTGACACAAATGTGTTATTTAAATTTAATATTTCCTCTGCTATCAAGTGGTTAGTATAATTCTCCTCTTATAGTTTGTGATTTTGATTTAAAGATAATTTGATATCTTGCTAAAAGGATTGATTAGAAAATTTTATCAATTTAAGTTTAACTACTTATTAAATTTTTTAAGTTAAGTTATAATCTCAGTTATATTGTATGATTTTTCATGTAATATCATTTTCTTATAAACTAGGTACACAACTTAGCTCAGTTTTAATATAACATCATATTTTTAATGTTGAGAAATATAATGTTTAATATTAGGTAGACTTGAAATCATGATTTAAATTTGTTAGCAGCTCCTCGATTAATGAAGGCCATTAATAGGAATCATAGATGTTTTAAAATGATAAAAATTTATAATAGTCATTTTAAGATTTTAGATATCTTTACTTCTGACTATTTTATTATTATACATTTTTCGGACATTTGCCATCATATGTGTGTTAAAAATTCACATACACACAAATGTGAATTTTTAACTCACAAATGATGGCAAATGTCCAAAAAATGTGTAATAATAAAATTGAACTTCCATCATTAACAAATAACTTCAAACAGAGAATCAGACTATTTGTTTTAAAAAAAGAGGGAAATCTTCAATAAAAATGGGTGAAATAAAGTGGAATGATTGTTGTTAAATTTTTATAATGAGTGAATTGTTCATGATTTTTCTTTTTATTATTTATTTGTTTTGTATTATGTTTATTTTGATTTTTCATTTTTCATTTAGAAAAGTTTTTTTCTTTTGCAGCGAGGTTCAAATTGTGTTATTTTAAGGTTTTGTATTTTATTTTGATTAGAGTGTTATTTATTTATATTTTTTAGCCTGGTTTATGGGTATCTGTGTTCATATGTACATAATTACGTGTTACGTTTGGTTGACTCAAGAGTTTTTAAACTAATAACATTAAATTTTTATTATATTTTTATTCAACCACTTTTGTGACACTTGGTTGAGTGTTTTATGTTTTGTATATTTTTTATTAAATAAACATTTCAATTTGAATAATATTTTCTTTAAAATGTACACTGTTAGATATTTAACATCTTAATATTTTGTACAATCGGATTGATAACATAGTTCTTATAAGGTATAAGATTCCATGCTAATTTTAAAATTAAATGTTGTCAGGTAAAACAGTGGACAGTTTGTCTAAAACTATAACTAAAGGTTTAACCGAATGTGTGTATTACCAACCTTCCATTCTTCTGCTCGATGACTTGGATGCTATAGCTGGTGTTGTAAAGGATTCAACTGAGAGATCAGCCAAAGCAACTCACTACTTTAGGTATTATTGTATTCTGAAAGTTATTTGGTACCAAGCTGTTACCATTTTATGTTATAGTGACATTTCCACAGTAAAATGTTATCTTTTTATTCACAGTTTTTACTTTCTCAGATATATACATAGAGAAAGTTATATGATTAGTTTGTGGATATATCTGTTTTGAGATCTCCTGTGTCCAAGCAAAGTGGTTTTTGGAATGTCTGTCTGGCATTTGTTATCTATTCTATGTATACCGCTCTACAACGCAAACATGTGGACTGATTTAATTCAAATTTGTTATGTGGGCATATTTTGGCCAAAAGGTGGGACTTTTTTTTTCTTCATGTTTTTGATAACTCAATATTAGAGAGTATCTGTCATAAGAAAAAAACACAAAATTACTATTATTATAATAACGTGTTGCCTCTAAGACCCAAACAAAATATATATTTAGTCGCCATCTCACCAAAATTGAGTTGCTGAGTTATTACTAAAAAACCAAAAAATGGCCACACTGCTGTTAAAAAGCATAATTTCTTAAAATTGTTTCTATTGATTTCATTCTAATTTTAATCAAATGAGAAGATTAATTTAACCAGTATGGAAAAAAAACTATATTACAGTTAAGGAATAACTAATATATCAAGTGAAAAATATACGACCTAAACTGGGAATGGAACCCAGGACCTTTGGCTTTACACACCAACGGTCTACCAACTGAGCTATCCTAGTCGCTTCCCAGCACAGGGCGTAGACTTCTCACTTGACTTTTTATGTTTATTGCTGCAATTTTGAGTTTCTAAATTAATTACCTCCCATATGCGACATTGAAATTAATTTTTACTAATTTTTCAGCCCTTACGTATGTATGCGACATTGAAATTAATTTTTGCTCATTTTTCAGTCCTTACGTATGTTAAAGTATTTCTAAATTAATTACTTTGCACATGCGAGGTAATTAATTTAGAAACTCAAAATTGCAGCAATAAACGTAAAAAGTCAAATGAGAAGTCTACGCCCTGTGCTGGGAAATGACTAGGATAGCTCAGTTGTTAGAGCGTTGGCACGTAAAGCCAAAGGTCCTGGGTTCGATTCTCGGTCTAGGTTGTATATTTCTCACTTGATATATTAGTGTATTTTCAATACCTGCTAGTAAAAACTTATAAGCGGAAAACCAGTTATATTGGGTTCATTAACTATCACCAATTTTATGTTCTATAATATTACCATCCAGAGCTTTCTAAGAAATCATTTTCGGTCTCGATAAACCACTTGCATTCCATTAGAGCATTGTCTCAACTGTTTACTATGTACCTTAACCTCAGGGGGTGTATGTCTTAAAAAAATAGTTTTTTTGTTTCATTTACTTTCTTTGGTTTCTCTAATTTCTTTGTTGAAACGCCATACCTCACTGTTACTCATTTAGTACCACCCTGGAGACATGTGTAGATTTAAGGATTACTACGGACACGAGTAACTCTATCTTCTGGGCTGGAAAGTTTTCAAGAGAAAGTAGACAATTGACTGAAAAATGACTCCCCATATTAAAAAAATTATCCCAAGAAGGAAAACGTACAGATATAAACCATTTTGGATGAAAAGTCTAACTGAAAAAAGAACTAGGACAGGCCCACCGAAGTTGCAGAGGACATAACAGGAAAGTCCGATAAGGAAAAACAACAGGATGTGATATAAGGTGTAGATAGGAATGTGCAATATTAAAATGAGAAATAAGTGAAGCAAAGATAACAACATGGGTTGACTTTATCAGTAGTATCTAAAGAAGTAATGTACCAAGGGCCACAGACTTTTTAATTCGCTAAAAAACAAATATACCTAAAAACAGAGTCATCCCATGAAAGCCACTAAGTCTGCTGATTACAGAGAAGAAAAAGATAGCAAACTATTTTAATACTTTCTACCTTAACCAATAGAAATTAACCAAAGAACTGAAAAAGAAAGAATATCTTTTAAAGAAAAGACAAGTGAGGACAAATAATGGGAATACCCACTTAGAAGATCTATTCTCAAAGGAATTTTTGAAGAAAGATCTCCAAGAAGCCTTCAAAAATATTCGTAATAAGAAGCAGCCAGGACCAGTCAGTATCTTCCCTGTATTTTTTAAAATTTGGGTCTAGGACATTCGAGATACTCCTGCCTATGACAATTTTTGGGCTGAAAACCTTAACTTCCCTTCAGACTGGACTAAAGCTTAGCGCACACCAATTAAAGACTGGAAAACCGGAGGATGAATTTTTCTCTTGCTTCTATACTTATTAACATATGAAAAGATGATAACAGTGTGTTTAAATTGATACGTAGAAATCAAAGTATCTTGTTGAAAAACAAGCTCGATTTTTTTAAAAAAAAAAAGACAGCATCTCTACTTCAAACGCGCTAATTTATTCAAGATGTTAAACAGGAATTTAGCTATAAGAAAAGTTTGCTTGCAGTTTTTAATAATTTCAAAGGAGGTCATGATATAGTTTGGAGGACAAAGGTTGTGAGTAAACTTAAGTAGATACACAAGATTTCTGGACCTTTAGAGTGGATGAGTACACGAAATCAAGCTACAATTAGTCTAAATTAGGCTTCTCCAAGGAGCTGCATCCAGTACGACCTTCTTCAATGTATACATTAATGATCTGCCAGAGAAGCTGGCAATTTTTACGGATGTTTAAGTCAGTATGTTTGCTGATGAGGTGGTGATTTGGAATTCTGCGAATAACAGGAGCAAAAACAAAAGGACCAACTGCATGAGACATTGGGTTGAGAAAAATAACATGACTATCAGTAAATAGAAGACAGTATACCAATTCTTTTCCCTCAAACATTATAAAAACAGATTTTGAACTGAAGTTAGGACTTGCATTGCTTGAAAATAAAGAGCTCGGAAACTAAATGCTTGGGAATAATACTGGACAACGTACTGAATTGGGAGGCACTTCTGTTTGGAACAGTGGATAAAGCAAACAAGCGGATGGGACTAATCAAGAGCCTGGCAGGAGCTAAATGGAGGTGCATGCAGGACTTACTGAACATTACTTACAACACTGTATTTACTATGTCAATTATTATGAAATATGTAGGTGAGGTTGTGGTCACAGTGAATGAGGCAAGGCTGGATATCCTAGAAAGAACACAATCTAACGCCCTGAGATTAATTTCTAGATCGTTTCAGACAATCCCAGTCACTGGTCTTCAGGTATATACACATAACCTGCAATCAATGAGCTTCCTTAAGATGAAGGTTTCCCAGAGCTGTCTGGATACACTTAACAAATTAGTGTACATCTTTCAAGACTCCAGAAACATCTATCATTGTCTTTAACCAAATTCTCTCAGACCTGAAAATTCTTGATGATATTGAACCTTTTGGAATGTTACTTAACAAAATGGAGCTGTGATACGGTATTGACTTGCCTGACTCTTCTGGAAGGCATCTCAAAGATGGGTTCACTAGTAAAATTAAACACTCTGAAATTGGTATGGTAAATGAAATGTATTCTGAGGAGAAATGGCTGAGAGTGTATTCAGACGGATTTAAAATCAATTGAGTTGGACTGAAAAACAAAAGTGAAAATACTGAAAAAGAGCAAGAGGATTGAAAAAAAATCCCGATGTTGATGAATGCATTCTTAAATGGTTTAAGCAAGTGTGAGACAAATAAATCACACTTGTGAAAGTGAATCACTTGTTCGCACTAAAGCCGAGGAATTTGCTTTAATTTTTCAAAGTAAATACTATTGTACTGTAGACTATTTAAAAATGATGATTTCATGTGTTAGACTAGAAATAAATTTATATTGTAATAAAATTGTATTTTGTTAAGCTGAACACCTAACTTTTCTAATTAAAATTTATTTTTGGTCCCTTAAGCTTCGATTTAAAGAAGTTCCCCTATATTTTTAATGGTAATAATGTGCTTGCATACAATAGATGATAGAAATGTAAGACAGGAAACATTTAGAAAATCACTTTTTTATTATTTTTTTAGATCAAGAAGTATGAAAATTTGTCAAACACAATGTTTTATTTTTTCCCAATTACATACAATACTTACTCCTTATTTTATTTGGTGATTAATTAAAGAAGTTACAAAACCATTTTCTTGATGTTTGAAATTGTTGTCACTTTTGTACATCAACCAATTATGTTTGTTAAAAAATTGTCAAACATCATGAAATTGTGCATGTAAAATCCAGTTAGGGTATTGTGCTTTTTTTTACATATTACAGATCCTAAATCGATTTCAATCAATTGGAGCAACAATGTGATAAAATTTAATGTATGATTTAACAGAGTCGCTGATTTTTTACATAAAATGTTGGACAGTATAAAGGATTCCTGTGTCAGCGTCATTGCTACCTCTTTGTCGCACACAACTATTAATGCTCAGTTAATCTCTGCTAGAGGCTGTCATGCTTTTACTACTATACTTCCAATCCCTTCTCTGAATAAGGTAAGCATTTAAATTTACATTTTTATTTCGTTCCACTATATTGCATTAATTAACTTTTATGTAAGCTATGAAAACATTTTATATTATAATGCAGTATATACTTTTGTTTTCTCAGGATGATCGTTTATGGATTTTGAAAGCACTGTTCCTAGATAATTTGAAGTTTGTAGACTCGCAAGGTGTATTAGATAATTTGACCTCTGTAGCTCTTAAAACTGAAGGTTATGTAGAGAGGGATCTGTTTTCTTTAGTTCAAAAATCTATATTTGTTGCAATGGAGAGGATCGGTAAGTACATCCCAAAATATGATAAAATAAATATCTTACAAATACAAAAAAAAACATATTCATTTATAGAAATACAATCAAATTTATTGTGACTATAATAATATTAATTTTACAATGAATTTTTTGTTTGACTCTAGAGATTTTTGTGATCAAAATTCGTTGCAATAACTATACTCAAACTATTACTATATATTTTTTTTACTTTGCTCTGTAAATTTTTTTCAAAATTCTTGAAGCTGATTTTATGAAACTCGCTTGACTCTGTTTTAAAGTGTAATATTTTAGGCTAATTTTTGCTCTTTCACCAACTGCTGATTCAAAATGTTTGAGGTTATAAAGACTATGGCATTTTGTTTTGAACCTTTACAGTTTTTAGGACATTTTTTATACAAATAAGAAATTTAATTTGATAAATAAAATTTTTCCACTTAATGACAAACCCTCAAATTTTGAGTTATTTGAAAAACAAGTTTTTGTTCATTTGTTCAATAAAAAAAAGCTTTTCCTATAAGGAAAAAGTAAGTATTTCAATCTTCTTGTTTAGTTAACTGAGCTAATACTTTTAACTGATTGAAGCCAAGTTTACTATTTCCGATACTGCAAACTATAGTTAATAACTGACTGTAATAAAAATACAATAGATGATATTGATGAAAGTTAATTAATTGGTGATTAAATTGACATTTTGAATGTATTAAAAAAAGACTTTTTTTTCCAAATTACATAATTATCTGTCTTTAAACACTAGTTAAATAAATGGTGAAAAAAAAAACTAATTCTATTTTTACATTTACAATAATTTCCATCTTTCTAATAATTAATTTTTTATTAAAGCCATTTGTATGAGACTCTTCTCGCTCCAATTAATAAATAGTGCATAAACTTTCTACTTATTCACAAATACACACAAAACAACTATGTTCTTGAATATAACCATCATATTTAAAAACAATATATTGTTCACTTTTCACATATACCATGGTTTAAAGAAAGTTATGTAGAACAAGTTGGTTACAAAATGGATGTCAAGTCTTTTGCCGATATATTCATTTTGAGGTCCATTGAGTCCAAAATGTAGTTTATGGAATGATGCCTGTGTCTCGTCTGTTGTGTGCATTACCCAAACTTATGGTCCAATTTTAATTAATTGACATACCCAATGTGGGCATATTTTGATTATATTCACTATTTTTTTATTTTAACTTGTTTGGTAAATAAAAGTTTGGTAGTAGGAGCATTATGTAAAAACCACAAAATTCTTATTTTCTAAAAATTGGTTCTAACAATTTTGATAAAATTTTATTAAAATGTAACCCCTAAGGACCCAGACAAAGTTCGCCATCTCTACAAAAGTAGCAGTTAGTGAGATATTAGTATATAAAAAAAAAAGACTGTGTACTTTTTACATTCATAAAATATGTAATTATTCAAAAACATTGTTACCTTTTTGTTCAAATTTTAGGAAGATTACTGACCCAAAGTCTCAAGCAATAAATTATTAGGTTTCAGGAATAATTAACAGAAAACAAAAATGAAACTTGACTGCTGTCAGTAAAAGCTCAATTTGAATCAAATACATTATACGCTGGCACAAGTTGTTTTTTTACAATTACACTCTCCCAATTATGGTGCAAGTTTAGTCCCTATTTAAACTTATAATAATTTTTTCAAAGATTTTATACACGATTTCTTTCTTCTTTTTTAGTTGACAACTGCCAAACTGACAGTTTTGGTTGATTTTTATTTGGTTTTGATGAGAAAGTTTGTGCCATTGTTTTTGCACTGTTTATTTTGTATAAGTTTTTAATAACAATGCTCAAGGGTTATTTTTGTTTTCTCTCAATTGCTTTGGTACGTTAATTTTCTCTTAATTGCTGTTTAGTATATTGTTAGATATTTTAAAGAGAGAGGAAGAAATCAAACAGAAGTGACTGTCCTTTAAGATGGGTTAATTTAATTTCAGAAATAAAGTTGAATCTTTTTGTCTTTCACTATTTGTGTTGTTAAATTCAAAATTGGACTTCATAATTGAATTTGGTAAAGAAAAAAGTAAATATGAGTGTCTGTGCTCGTGTTTTACGTCAGCTGGGTCATAGGGTATTTTTATTTTACATGTTAAGGAAATAATGAAAACGGTAGTATTCATGTGTGTTTAACAAGTTATGAAATACTTCAAGTTATCTTTCTTTTGGATATTTTAAGAATTAAAATAAAAACATCTTGTAGTTTCCCAAGCCCGTTATTAGTTTTTTTCTCCTGTTAAAATCTCTTTAACTATGTTTTATAAGAGTGTAATTTGTTGTCAAAAGTTTTGTACAAGTGGATTAGAATAAATTTGGATGGGAGAACAAAATAAATAATCACTCCTAGCTCCACCCAAAAGATTCTACTTTATTCAAGAAAACCAATTAACAAATATCAAAAGATTAACTCACCTGTGTACAGATTTATATCTATTTCCAAAATACAACAGTGGTCAAGAGAACCTCTAACATTACCACACATGCCTAAAACAACCAGTAAATATACTTAGACACCCCTTGACTGTTGACGGACCAAGTGTTCTCAATTTAGTTTATTCAAAAGACGGTTTGTTAGATGATGTTTACTTTTTGTTAATTTCACATTTCCAAATTATTTTGTATGCAAAATATTATTTTTGAGCTTTAAATAACATGGGCTAATTAGACAGTCAATTTCAGGCCTTTATACAACTTTTTTATGTTTTAGATATTAAGGAAAAATGTATCTAGAATCAATTACAATCTATATTAATTAATATCATTAATGATAGTGCCTACACAATAAGCTGAATGTATAAAGTTTTTATGTTTTCTTATTTAATAGAAGTTTCTGAAGTACTTACTTTACAAACTAATGAATAAGATAATTTTGTTTGAATAGTTTAGTTTATGAATAACGTAAACAAACAACACGTGTACATTTCTTGTTATTGTATAGGAGAAGCAGACAATAGTTCTAAGTATATTATTTCCATGGATGATATACAGAAGGCAATGGAAAGTACAGTTCCATATGATTTAATCAATGTGAACATAACACGAAGCTCAGACTGTACTTGGGAAACAGTAGGCGGTCTTACTGAGGCAAAGAAGATATTGACTGAAGCATTGATTTGGCCTTCAAAGGTATAACATGATTTGCCATTACTTTTGTAGTGTATTGAAAGTATTTCTCTAGAGTACTATCAGTAGTCATACAACTCCCTGAATATGATAATCATATTATCAAAATATATATAATAATAGTTAAACGCACTTGTTATATTGAGTGCTGATATAGTGGTGATTTGGGATTTTTAACTTATTCGTTTTGGTTAGGATATAGTTAGATTAAAAACCTATTTACTTTACTCTATGTTTATCTTGAGTTTGTAAGGTGTGTCAATTAAATAACTCATTTTTATTTATATGTATCACAATTAATTCTAATATTTTCCACTTCAATTCTGTCCCAATTTGCACTTACACACCAATACAGTCTTGTTTCATACTGATCAAAGGTGTAGAGCATATCAGTTTTGATCTGCTGTTTTAATACATTTGCCTTCTTCTTTTTTACTGCATGATCTGACTCAAAACGTGTTACTTTAAGTACGGTTTTTAACCTTAAGGTAAAAAATTCAAATGGTGCCAAATGTGGCGCAGAATGTTTCAGTGTAGTAATATATTTGTCGGCCAAAAACAGTTTGATGTTGATGCATTGCTCTGATGAAAAACAAAACCATTTTTCACATCTATGGTATTTTTTTAAACTCTTCTCTCAGCTTTGTCAAAACTTTCTTATAGTAATCCTGATTCACTGTTGTGCCTTCTGGAACTTATTCTTCTAACATTACGCTTTTGACACCAAAAAACACAGTGACATGACTGAATTTAGACTTGCTTTGACGAACTTTTTAATTTTTCATGATGTTTCTGTTTTCTAGCATTGACTCATTTTGTCTCAAGATCATACTAAAATTTCCAGGTTTTGTCACAATTATTGATTTTTTAAAGAGGTTGGTTTTGTCATCAAGTTCTTGCATCATGTCAGCACAAATTTCCTTCCAGTGTACTTTGCTCTAGTGTGAGAACACTAGGGACCATTTCGGCAAAATCTACGTGCAAAATTTCCATGGTATATTTTTGTCAATGTTCAACTTAAACTATTTTTCTAACACTAAACAGTTTGGCTAATTTTGTCTACATTTTCTTAGTTCTTGAAATGAAAGATCATCCAGGGCATTCATCATGTTCCATACATTCAATCGTGTTCTGACATCCTTCACTGAATCTTTTTTGGTCTTTTGTTTTAATTTTATTAAAAAATTTCTCACATTCTTAGCACTATTCCAACACAACTGAAAACAAATCTGCACTAAACTATGACTCGCAATTAACAGCCAAGAGTGTTGATGTTTGTCATGTAGGTTCAGATACGTTCATGGTTTTTGCCAAAGATTTCACAATCAGTTCTCATTACTTTTTGTAAGAGGTAGAAACACAGTCTTGCTATTTAATAGACACACTTTCTATATTAAATTGTTTTTATTTACATCAATCCACCTTTATTTGCTAGTAATAGTCACTGTACTTGTGTTAACAGTATGGAGAAGTTTTCGACACATGTCCACTACGTAATGAAAGAGGAGTGCTTTTGTATGGACTTCCTGGAACTGGCAAGACACTTCTAGCAAAGGCTGTAGCAGGAGAGTGTGGGTTTAATTTTATAAGTATAAAAGTAAGTCTCGTATAACATATTATCTCGTTAATAGGCACTTCACTAATCTTTTGATATGTCTATTAAGTCTGTCTGACAAATTACTAAACTATTGTATCCATTATACCTGTGCATTCATAAACAACAAAAGATGCAATCTAGAGGTGACCTAATCGTGTATCATTAGGCTCTTACAGTATCTTCATAAGTTGTTATGTTACTCGCCTAAGCTTAACAAGTGATCTGTTTGTCTATTTTTTAATACTAATACTGGTATTTGTTTTTTCAAAAAAAAAGTGAAGGAGAAAGTGATGGTGATAAAGATGTATATAATTGTTATAAACCTGTTAGGGAGTAAGCAATTTTGATCCCAAAAATCTGAAGACATTTGTTTCCCCAAGAGGATACGTGCTTGTACATTGAAAACATTGTTATCATTATTAACGCAAAATTGTGTTATATGATGCAGTTCTATATTCCTACACATTCTTTAGTCTAGCAATGGAACTATTTGAAAATTAGCGAAAATTAACCTAGTGATGTGCAGGCTAAGCAGAGCTGGGAAATTTCAAGATTTCACACGCTTGTTTTGTTAGTAACAACAAGTGTTTTAGTGAAGTGTGTGTGTTAAAGGTTGTTCATGAGTCTTATCAGGACACCATTTTATGTAACCACTTCTCATGAAAGATGGTGTACAAAAAAGGAAACAAAGAATATGTTTTCATGTGAACACTTAAGACTAAGACAAAAGAAGCAGTGAATATTTATTGATCTGAGCAAGAAAAATGATGCAATAATTTCTGTAACCAAGCACTCAGTTGAAGAGATTAAATACTGTACTTCCACTTAAACGGTATGTTTTTGTTGTTTTGTAAATAATTGGTCTAATGTCTCCACAATATAATAGCATAATAATCTATTTCCAAATCATTATTATATTTCTGCTACTAATTTGTTAGGTTGAAATTCATAATAATCTTTTATATGGTTTTAGTAAATATAAATATTATTACAGGGCCCTGAGTTGTTATCCAAATATATTGGAGCTAGTGAAGAAGCTGTAAGGAATGTATTTCAGAAGTAAGTTTAACATAATATATCTAAAAATTGTATAAAGTTCCACAAATAAATGGTGCCCAAACTTTCTTACAAGTTTTTTTTTTTTTTTTAAGTTCTGTTCTTGCATAAAGGAATTTATCAGATTACAAAATTAAACGAAGATTATTATTTTAATTTTTAAGACATTAGATTATTGGGCTTTTACATGAATCTACTTTGAGAGTCTGAATAATATGATGTTAGAAATCATAAAGGCATTCCCAGTCATCCTGATCTTACTTTTACTTGCTAAATACCTTTTTTTGTCTATTCATACATACTTTTATTGATTGTGTTTAATTAAAACTAAAATTCTCTCTAAAAACTAACAAATTTCAATTTTACTTTATAGAATTTACTTTTTCTAGACATTAAAAAAGAGTATAAAAAAATAGCCTATTTCGTTTTGTGCTAAAAATTTATATTCAGATGATTTTACTTTCCTAAAATATATAATTAAATCCAATAACATATTTATTGCAAAAAGCTTCGTAAATGAATTTATTAATCAGAGTTATCCGGTCGCACCTCAGCCACAATACATAGGTTGGGATTTTTGTATTCCATCCTCCAGAATACTCATTGAAGAGAGGTTTGGAAAAGGAGATGAGGAAAGAGTGTGTGATGACCTACCTTTCTCTCCCTCCCTCTCACTGTTTACTTTTTCCTTCAACTAGCTCAGTTAAAACTAAATCGGATATTGAAAAAATAAGCCTGCACAATAAATTACTCTATTTTGGACTATTTGTCTGTCCACTTCACAATTTCTTCTTCTCTTACACTTACGTCTACTAATTACTATAAATAACCCAATTTATAAGCTTGTAACTTTTCTCTACTTGTGAACTTAATTATACTTGATATTACTGATTTAATTAGACACCATTCTGTGATTTTTCAAGCACAGACACTTGTATTTTTTATGAAATTCGGGATTGTGGATGTACTTATATTACAAATGAACCACAGATTCGATTAAATACTCAATTTTATAATATTTATTTCAATAGTATCCCTTCTGTAGTACATACATACATAAAATTGAATGGTTTCTAACTATGGAAATACATTCTAAAAACAACATAAACAATTCTTATATTTAACATATATAAATTTTAAACAATTTTGAAATAGTTCAAAGAATATATTTGGGGCTAACAGTAGATGACTGTCTTTTGGAAAAATATAGAAAGTTTACAGATTATTGTCTTATTTCCTTTAAAACTAAATTTTACTATTTCTGACCAATTTACAAACATGACAATTTGTAATTTACTAATTATTATTTCTTGGTAAACGATATTTTGGTATCTATTCTAGTTTACCAACTTCAAAAGGAAGTTTATAATTATTGTTCTGAAAGATACAACTTCTTACTAGAATGTTTCTTTAGTGTTTTTATTGTTTAATATATGTTATATATTATTATTATGTTATTATATGTTAAAAATATATACAGTAGAACCCCTCTAATCCGCCCTCAGGTGGTTCGTTACTCCGGTTAATCCGACCATGCTCGAGCTCGCGATATTGTGCCGACTTGTCGATGACTCACGGCCAGTCTGGCGCCATTTTTTCCGGTTTGTTATCGCTTTCCCGCTTCAGTGCTGTGTCATCCCGCTTCAGTGCTGTGTCATCCCGCTTTAGTGCTTTGTCATCCCGCTTCAGTGCTGTGTCATCTCTCGTGTTGTTTCTATTGATTTGCTATAGTACTTGCAAAGTTTATATATAGACTTTTAAAAGTTTATACATCATTTATTTCACTTTAAAAAAAAGATTCTTTATATAATTTGTTATAAATATTGACTTTTTTGGATAATCCAACCCCTTTTGCGTTCCGACCATGCCCCCAGTCCCGAAGGTGACGGATTAGAGGGGTTCTACTGTACTAACTTTGAAATATACTCATGCACCTCATACTAAGGACACCAGCACTTATTTTAACTAAATGCAAGTTAAAAACTGTTCTTTTTGATACATTTGCTCTTTTGAAGCGATGTCTTGCAGACAGATATCACTCTGTCTGTTCTTGTTCTGAACGAGAGAGCACAAAAAAAGACTTCCCTTGTTCAATGATATAGAGCAATTAAAACTCCCATGTGCCCCTCCAGTCCAGAAATTATGATTATTGGTGGGATTGATAGATCAATTAAAGTTAACCTGACAGTATTGTCGACACACAAAACACACTCAACTGAATTTACTATGTCGTCGTATTTGAGAAATTATACTTTTCTTAATTTATTGTTATTTTATAAAAAATTTACAATAAATCATTTATAGGTGGTTCTATAGCATTAACCAAATTTGGAACATTGTCTGCCCATAGATACGTTGTGATCCCAATATACGAACGCTATACAATACGAGATATGACACAAGTCTCATACATCATATATCGTCACACTCCACATATTGAACCCCGTTCTCTTTAATTTCATCTATAATAATAAAAGCCAAAACCCACTCACTGACTGACTGACTGACTGACTGACTGACTCACTGATCACGAAATCTCAGGAACCACTGAACGGATTACAATGAAACTTGGTACACAGCTTCCTCATAGGTCCTAGACGCGCACTAAGAACCGGTTTTGAAAAATTCAATGTATAACCGCGGAAATCGCGAAAAAACCGCGAAAAGTAAAATACATTATTTTTTGTAAACTATGAAGCGTACAAACGTGAAATTCGGCAAACATGTTCATCCTGGTGTCTAGGTGCTCGCTAAGGAACGTTATAAAAAAAAAATCCATGTCTAACCGCGTAAATCGCGAAAAACCGCGAAAAGTAAAATACATAATTTGTTGTAAACCATGAAGCGTACAAACGTGAAATTAGGCAAACATGTTCCTCCTGGCGTCTAGGTCCTCGCTAAGAAACGTTTTTAAAAAAAAATCCAGGTCTAACCGCGGAAATCGCGAAAAAACCGCGAAAAGTAAAATACATTATTTTTTGTAAACTATGAAGCGTACAAACGTGAAATTCGGCAAACATGTATTATTCTCACTGTATTTAAACACGAAACCTAGAGTTCTGAAATTCAGTACATGGTTTCGGGTAAGTTCTTAGAGGCGTACTAAGAAAGGGTTTGAAAACCTTTTACTCGAAGGGTAGCTAACACCCCTATTACAATATTTTCAGTCAAACGCATATATTTGTTATTAATACATTTTTTCGGTGGCTGTTATTTAGATGAACAACTACAGCGGTTTTTGATCATTGTGAACACTCATGACAAGGCCTAGGACTGCACGCCACAGTTTGCAAGTGGCCTTATCAGTAGGCTGCAGGTATCAGCTGATAAGGGGTCTACATTGCCCCCTACCAGTCAGTCTAGCTACAGACTTTGCTACTTGCTTTGTTTTTTCCTGAACCTCTACACACTTCTGTTCACTTCAGTTCTGTTCTATACGTCAATATATTTTGATCATTTTAGGCAAGACTGATTCCGTTTTCCCTTTTACTTGATACATATAATATTTATATTTCTCTCTATTGTCTTTCTATTTATATATCTCTACTTTCTCACTATGGAAGTCATCAACGTGGATGGGGTGCCTACTCCCCACCATGTATTGCCTATCAATCCTGATGGTCAGTGCTTATTCTCATCTTTGGCTTACTTCGTATACGGCACTGATTCACAAGGTTTCCAAGTTCGGACCAGTGTTGTACAGCACGTTACTAACAATTGGTGCCGATTTAAACCATTCCCCTTAAATCGGACGGGGGGCATTTACAGAACAAAGGCAGAATATATGGCTGATATGAGCAAACCGGGAACTTTTGGGACAACATGTGAAATAAAAGCAGCCTTTGAAATATTCCCCTATGAGCTGCAGGTTTACACAGACCAAACTCTGTTAACCAGTTTCGGGCAGCCGGTTGAGGGAATAAAAAGACTAAGGTTTACTGGGCCACTGACAGCAGGCCACTTTGACGTCCTTATTCCCTTAGATCCTGATTCCTCTCTGGCGTCTGACAATGTGAATGTGGAGGCTAATCTTGGGGAAATCCAGGACCCTGCCAACCTCTCACCCACTGATCTCCCACACTCCTCATCCCCGTCTCCAGTAAATTCCCTTACTATATCTAATACTACTGTCTCAGATCACCCCTCCGTAAATTGTTCTAAAACAAACAAGAGACGGGGGAAGAAAAGGCGTAAGCGATTTTCCAATATTAATCGTACAAAACGTCACAGGCAAGCAGTAAATAAATATAGTGAGAACAATCCTGAAGTCAATCGCGCATCCGTAAAAAAATACAGTGAGAAAAATCCTGCAATACATCAGGCGGCTGTAAAAAAATACAGTGAGAAAAATCCTACAATACATCAGGCGGCTGTAAAAAAATACAGTGAGAAAAATCCTACAATACATCAGGCGGCTGTAAAAAAATACAGTGAGAAAAATCCTACAATACATCAGGCGGCTGTAAAAAAATACAGTGAGAAAAATCCTACAATACATCAGGCGGCTGTAAAAAAATACAGTGAGAAAAATCCTACAATACATCAGGCGGCTGTAAAAAAATACAGTGAGAAAAATCCTACAATACATCAGGCGGCTGTAAAAAAATACAATGAGAAAAATCCTACAATAAATCAGGCGGCTGTAAAAAGATATAGTGAGAAAAATCCCGAGGTAAACATAAGTGCGGTAAAAAAATACAGTGTCAAGAGAAGTGAAATAAATTTGTTGCCATGGTCTGTTAAATCAATGTCGGGATTCAAATACAATAGCGATACTGATTACAACAAAGATAAGACTGTTGCCTTAGGTTGCATGACAACATGTAAGTGGTGTAAAGCTAGAAAATGGAAAGATGAAAGTCCTGGTCTGTGCTGTGCTAACGGAAAAGTCCATCTGCCCTCTTCTCAGCCAATGCCAGAGCTCCTACAAGCTCTTCTGACAAACAATCACCCTCTTTCTGAACACTTTCTCTCAAACATCAGGCAGTACAATAACTGCTTTCAAATGACTTCCTTTGGAGGAAAAGAGATTAAAGAAGGCAACTTTATGCCAACCTTTAAAGTTCAGGGGCAGGTGTATCATCTAATCGGGAGTCTTTTACCTTCTTCAGAGCGGGAGCCAGCATTTTTACAAATATACTTTGTTGGTGATGAGGATAAAGAGTGTCAGCTACGGTGCAATAATGCACCTTCTGTAAAACCGTCGTTAGTGAGCGAACTCCAGAAAATATTACATGAGACAAATCCATACATTAGGGACTTTAAAATGGCGATGGAGATTGCACCAAAAAACGAAGGGTTTCAGGTGGTAATAACAGCTGACAGAAAACCCGCAGGTGCACATAGAGGTCGGTACAACAAACCCGCAACAAAAGAAGTGGCTTTGGTGATCGTAGGTCAAATGTTTGAAAAGCGAGACATCATACTCCACAGCCGAGATACACGACTGGTGCGCATAAGTGAGACTCACCGTGCTTACGATGCGTTACAGTATCCACTCATATTCTGCCGTGGGGAAGATGGTTACTCCGTTAACATACCTCAGCTTGATCCGACCACCAAAGTTGCTTTGAAGAAAACTGTATCGGCTTCCACTTTCTATGCATTTATACTTATGGAAAGAGAAGATAAAGAAAACCTAATTTTACGTTATCGCAGTCTCTTAAATCAGTTTTTAACTGATATGTTTGCTAAAATTGAAACTGAACGATTGAACTTCTTGAGACATAACCAGAGTAAATTACGAGTTGAGGAGTATGTGCATCTGCGAGATGCAGTCGATAAACGTGATGGGCAAGTGTCAGAGCTAGGGAAATTAGTGGTCTTACCTTCCAGTTTTACCGGGGGGCCTCGCTACATGCACGAGAGGACACAAGACGCTATGACTTACGTGCGCCATTACGGAAGACCTGATTTATTTATCACCTTTACATGTAACCCTAAGTGGTCTGAAATACAGGAACAGTTACACGTTGGACAGGCTCCTCATTCTAGGCACGACGTAATAGCGCGAGTGTTTCATATAAAAGTAAAAAAAATTGTCCAGTTACTTCGAAAAGGCTGTATTTTCGGGCCAACTAGGTGTTACATGTATACAGTAGAATGGCAGAAGCGTGGGCTGCCTCACGTTCACATCCTACTGTGGCTTACCAATAACATTACACCCAGCCAAATTGATAATGTCATTAGCGCTGAAATACCGGACCCTACTCTAGATCCCACACTGCATGAAATAGTGAAGTCAGCCATGGTACATGGCCCCTGTGGAAACCTCAACAGAAATTCTCCGTGTATGGTGAACGGCTCTTGCAGCAAGCGATACCCTCGCCCTCTCACCAAGGAAACGCGGACTGCTGAAGACGGTTACCCACTGTATCGCAGGCGCTCTCCCACTGACGGGGGATTTACAGTGAAGGTGAAAGACGTTGACTTGGATAACAGGTGGGTAGTGCCGTACAACCCTGTTCTGTCACGCACCTTTGAGGCTCACATCAACGTTGAAATATGTAACTCCATAAAATCTATAAAATATATATGTAAGTACGTAAACAAGGGTAGTGATCAGGCAGCGTTTGGTCTACAGAACGAGTTTGATGAGGTTACACGGTACGAGTCGGGTCGCTACATCAGTAGTTCAGAGGCTGTTTGGCGGATATTCTGCTTCCCGATCCATGAAAGGTATCCACCCGTCATGCATCTTTCAGTCCACCTAGAAAACGGCCAAAGAGTGTACTTTAGCCCGGACAACATTGGAGATAAGGCCAAAAATCCACCTAAGACAACTTTATTGGCATTTTTTAATCTCTGTAAATTAGACTCTTTTGCTCGGACACTATTGTACAGTGAAGTTCCAGCCTTCTATGTATGGAAGAATAACAAGTTTTCCAGAAGAAAGCAGGGTAAGAGCGTTCCCGGACACTCTGGAGTAAAACAGGACGATGTTTTAGGTAGGGTTTACACTGTGCACCCTTTGAATGGAGAGTGCTACTATCTCCGTATTTTACTCCATGAGGTTCGAGGACCCACATGCTTCAGTGATCTGAAAAAGGTTGATGGAGTAGTTCACCCCTCTTTTAAATCAGCCTGCAGAGCACTGGGATTACTGGAGGATGACAATCACTGGCATCACACTCTCGAAGAAGCCGCCATCTCCAACTTTCCACACAAGATTCGAGAATTGTTTTCAGTGATGTTAGTGTTCTGTCAAGTTGCTGATGCCCTCAAACTTTGGGAAAACTACAAAGAAAGCATGTCGGAGGATGTAGCCATGAACCTTCAGAAGGAGCTTCAAGAGGGAGTGCTGCCTGATGTGGCTGTGGTGTATAACAAAACCTTGGTTCTATTGGAGGATATGGTTTTTGCTATATCTGGCCACCACCTACTCCAGTATGGCCTGCCTACTCCTTCTCGCAACGAAACTGTTGACTCAGTCAACCGTGAGTTACTGAGGGAGGTTTCCCATGATATAGCTGAATTATCAGAGTTGGTCCAAAAAAACGAGCCTAAACTTAATAGTGAACAAAAGAATGTATATGATACATTGATAACCAGTATTCACTGTGAGACTGGACAACTATTTTTCTTGGACGCTCCGGGAGGCACTGGGAAGACCTTCCTCATTAACTTATTGTTGGCTAGAATAAGAAAAGACAGAAATGTTGCAATAGCTGTCGCTTCTTCTGGAATTGCCGCTACCTTACTTGCTGGGGGAAAAACAGCGCACTCCACTTTCAAGTTACCTCTGGACCTCAACCGCCATGAAACTCCAACCTGCAATATTTCTAAACAGAGTGACATGGCCCATGTTTTGAGGCTTTGTAAGTTGATTGTGTGGGATGAGATTACCATGGCACACAAGGGAGGGTTGGAGGCACTTCATAGAACCTTACAGGACTTAAGAAATAACAACAACTTGATGGGTGGAGTGACTGTACTTTTAGCAGGAGACTTTAGACAGACCTTGCCTATCGTTCCAAGAGGAACTCGCGCCGATGAGGTGAAGGCATGTCTTAAGTCATCGTACTTATGGCCAAGAGTAAAAACTCTATATTTGAATGTTAATATGAGGGTACAGTTAATGGGTCATTCAGAGATTGAACAATTTTCAAATCTTCTTCTACAAATAGGAAATGGTCAATTAAAGGAAAACGATGGTAAAGTCAAACTTCCACACAATCTCTGCACTATTGATAGCCAAATAGAATCCTTCACTGAGCACATTTATCCTAATTTGAAAAGTATGAGCATCATTGATCCATCTTGGTTAAAACAAAGGGCAATACTTACACCAACAAATGAGTCAGCAACAAATATTAACAACTTTCTCTTAGAGCTGCTACCATTAGAGGAGATGAAGTATGAATCAGTTGATTGTGTTGTTGAGTTAGAGGAAACAGTCAACTACCCTGTAGAGTTCCTCCACACACTAAACCCACCAGGGATTCCTCCTCACAGCCTCCGCCTCAAGGTGGGAGTACCTATCATGCTGATTCGAAACATCAATCCTCCAAAACTGTGCAATGGCACCAGACTCCAAGTTAAGACTCTCCATAAGCATGTGATCGAAGCCACAATCATCACTGGTGTAGGCCAGGGGGAAACTGTCTTCATTCCGCGAATCCCTTTGATTCCATCGGATTACCACTTTGAATTCAAACGTCTACAATTTCCTGTCAAAGTATGTTTTGCTATGACAATCAGTAAATCCCAAGGTCAGACTTTGAAGATAGCTGGTGTTGATTTGCGGAATGATTGTTTCTCCCACGGCCAATTGTATGTCGCCTGCTCCAGAGTCAGCTCACATGAAAATTTATTTATTTTGCAACCGGAAGGTGAAACTTCCAATGTAGTTTACCGTGAAGTGCTGCAGTGAATAGGCCAGTTATCAAATTCAGGATGAGATCATAATGTTTACCATTTCCATCTGACGGCAGTAGGCACGGGGACCTGCCTAATAACTAAAACTCCCCAACTTTACGTTGACGGCAGTAGGCACGGGGACCTGCCTAACAATTAAAACTCTCCAACTTGATGTCGACAGCAGTAGGCTAGGGGACCTGCCTAATAATTCAAACTCCCCAACTTTACGTTGATGGCAGTAGGCACGGGGACCTGCCTAATAATTAAAACCTCCCAACTTGATGTTGACGGCAGTAGGCACGGGGACCTGCCTAATAATTAAAACTCCCCAACTTGGTGTTGACGGCAGTAGGCAAGGGGACCTGTCTAATAATTAAAACTCCCCAACTTGATGTTGAAGGCAGTAGGCAAGGGGGCCTGCCTAATAATTAAAACTCCCAACTTAATGTTTACGGCAGTAGGCTAGGGGATCTGCCTAATATTGAAAACTCCCTGACCCGGACTTGACATGAGAAACGACGTATGGCCACCTCCCTGTGGTGTTTCTCGGGTAACGCTAAGAGCCATACACTTTAAAGATTAAAAAAAGTAAACATACAAAAGGTATTGTATTAAGATTTTAATTGAATTAAATAGATAATGTAGTATTCCGTAGCGAAGCACGGGTATGTCAGCTAGTTATTCATATAATTTACATCTCTATCATCTGATATATGTGCTATAAATGGCACGTTATAATTGTTGCCACCTCCTAAGGTATGCGCTCTATTCACCCAAACGTTTTCCCTCAATTTTAAAACATTAATACAAAATTGTTTAATAATTTCACAATAATCATCACCTTTCTTATGTAATGACTTTTAAAAATTATATTAATGCGCCTAGAGCAATCTTCAAGATCGTTCTGTAAATATTCAATTTCTTTTCGTAACATAAATTTAGGTATATATAAGTAATAATTTTATAATAATATACATATGTGTAAATATATATAATTTTTTAAACATATATATTGTGTGTGTGTCATGTGATTGTATTTTGAAGGGTGTACCTAATACTAAACATATCAGGTACCCGCCAATCATGTTATATATATTTTTTTAAAGATATTAAATTTTATTTTCATTTAATGTATTTTCTATTAATAAATTCTCTGTATTTCAGGGCACAAAATGCTAAACCTTGCATTTTATTTTTTGATGAGTTCGATAGTCTGGCTCCAAGGTACGTTGTTAAATTGTTTTAGATAAAACATAACATATCAACTAGAAGTCTATTAGGATTTGTTTATTTAAACTGCCTGGGTTCTTTATTTTCAATATAATAGTTCAGTGGTTCAGTTTACAAACAATATATTTATTTTATTAACAATTATAAATCTTTTATATTTAAAATACAATATGTTTCCTTTTACTTATTTCCTACTTTAATACAATATTTATATAGACATTAGCATTATCAAGAATCCAGAATGTCCACGAACCACCTAACCATATTGACTTGTGCAGACTTGACTTTACTTTAATCATTCTAGTGAGTATTTCCCCAGATAATTACAAGTTTGCCTGTATATTACATGTGCTCACCTTCCTCCTTCAGACATTCCTTCCTGCACCTTCCTTGCCAATCACCTCTGGCTATAAGCAAAACCTCCAGCAGTCCTTCTTTGATTAACTGACCCCCTGTTCGCTCTCTCCAGAGCTTATTTATATACAGTTCTTGTGTAATGATGTCTCTTCTTGCTTTAATAACTTTTTCAAGTCTCTCACTGTAATTGTTGTTACTTTGACTTCTTAATAAGAACTTAGACAATTATTCCTATATATCTATATCTTAATTCCTAACAACTCTCAACTAGTATTCAATCATAACTAATGTTTTAATATATTAATTGCAGAAGAGGTCATGATAATACTGGAGTCACAGACAGAGTGGTGAACCAATTGCTAACTAATCTAGATGGCGTTGAATTTTTAGAAGGTGTCTGGGTTTTAGCATCCACAAGCAGACCTGATCTTCTGGATCCAGCATTGTTAAGACCTGGGCGTATAGGAACACTTGTATATTGTCCTCTTCCTAATGTGGTAAAGAATTTTTAATACTTCTATATCACTAAAACTCTTAATTGAGGTTTTACCATAATGTATATTTTATGGAAAACCATTATTAAATATGATTTATAGAAAATACTCGATGATCTGTTACTTTTGTTTTAAATATATTAAAATTTAAAGTTTTGTTTTAAATTTGTAAAAGCAATACTACATATAATAAATCAGAAATAAATCATTTACATATTACTGAATACCAGAACTGTAACATTTAATGAATATCCAATAGATACAGATTCAGGCTGTCTCAGCCATCGTCATTACTGTAAAAATTGGATTTCTATGCTGTATGGTTGCGTCATTTTAAAAATTTTAACTGTTGTTGAGTGTATTGGACTCTTCTAGAAAGCCTTTGAAATATTAATATTGAATACAATAGTTACTTATCTCATAAACATTTGATTATAGCGATAGCCTAGGTTACAACTTTTGTTTTTAATATAAGATAAATTCAAGAATTTAAATTCTTGTATAAATTCATTATAAACTAATTTACAGGGTTTTAAAACTAATTAAAAACTTAAAACTCCATTCCTATAATCTTTATCATAGTTACTAATGATATTAAAAAAATGTCACCATTTGTTTTGTTTTATTTTTTTAAAGATATTACAAAAAACTAAGACTTCTAATTTATTTATTTTGCTTTGGACAAAGGTTGTATTTCATATTTTAAACTGTATCTGTATCATAGAAAGGAAATTTCTTCCTGATATTTGTTGTGTTAGTATGATTCTTTCGGCAAATTCACTCGTATTATTTACCTAGATTACCCTTGATCTCCATCCTCAGAGCAATGAACTGCTGAAGGTTATATAGAGTCCCTTGAATCCAAGAAAGTACTTTCTGGAGTGCTCTATGTCTTTTTCTTTAACAACCTACAATATAAGTGGTTTACTTGTTTTTCTTGAAGCTGTTTTTTAAAGCATATCTTGTAAATAAATTCCATATCTTTTAAATTCAGAAATTGAAGAAAAAAAAGTATTTAAATTTGTATGAAATTTCAATTTAATGACATTAACAGATGTGCCCAACTACAGTTTAGGAAAGATGAATTCAAATAGAAATTGACTCTAATGAAATCGTTAAAAATCAGTTAAGTCATGTGAAATAGCATAAAGTTTTGGGTTTTGTTACTTGTTAATACAAGAAATAAATAGAGGGTGAGCCGTTCTTCAATCATTCAGACATAATACTGTGATGTGTAACAGCATTCCCATTATAATTTTCAAAGAAATAAGGACTTATTATTCCAGTTATTATGAATTGCACACTATACGGTGACTTTAGCACTCTGCAATGTTTCTTGACACATTTAGTTGATATACCAACTGTTATACTGACTGATTTAGTTGATATACCAACTGATATATACTGTTGCTCAATACCAAAAATTGTGTTATTCACATATCCACTGAAGTGGTGGAAATGTGCTTTGTCACTCATTAGCATATTGTCAAAGCTAAATCATTCGCTTCAAAATTCTGCACCCATGTTTTAGTGACTTGCATTGACAGCACTGTATCATTCCAATGGATATTGAAGTGCACCTAAACAGCCATTGTGCGTCACATAACTCTTGCTATTTTTGTGGAATGCCTTAATCATAAAAGCGCAATGTTTACAAGTCTAATGTTCCATAAATGCTATACAAGGGAAAGTCTATTGTTTCCAGATATTACCATTCATAACTGACTATTACCTGACAGCATGTAAATAAATACTATTGAATTTACTGTCAATTAGAAGTAAAAAGTTCTTTTTTAAATGTATAAGTAAGAAAATTATTGAATTATTAAAGTCGCCTGTTTCATTGGCTCACTCTATATTAGATATAATATACAATGGTTAGTTATTGTAGCTCAAAACATAAAATTGAAAATATTTTCATCCAATATATGATTATTTTCATACCATTGTAAAAGTAAATTCATCCCAACTTTGTACATATAATGTTATGTATACTCTACAACCAACGACTGCAATTTGGTAGTTTATTCAAAGTTCTTAATGTTAGTTTTTGTTTTTTCTTCGCTATTTTTACAAAATAGAAATTCTTATTATATACTAATATGTGGACATTTATTATTGATGAAGCTGTTTTGTGTCACTTTTATTATTTATTTATTTTAAAAGAGTAATTTCAAAAACATTAGAAGTTGATAAAAGTCATAATCTCAACAAACAAAAAAATGAAATGAGAGCATAATCTAGGTATGGATAGTAATTCTAATATACTGTAATTTTCCTTCATTGCCAGATATTGCAGTTACCACCTGGTGCATGTATGAATTGTTCCATTTTATACAATGGGGAGTGATATTTTCAAATGGAACATAACATTATGCACGCTGTGGTTGTTTTGGTAGGTATGATTATTAACGAGATATTTTCAAAATCTTGATGCTGAAAAAGTAAAATTAAGAGAGATACACAAAATTTTGTTGTCACGTTTTTTGCTTTACTTTATTTATTTTAAAATACTTTATTATTACGAAATGTAATAGTAAAGGCATGTCATGTGGAAAACTGAGTAATCTATGGGAATTTTTTTAATATACTTTTTTTTTTTGTAATGATACATGTTTGCATATATTTAAGAGATATGCATAATTATTAAAAAAATTTACTTTTTAAATTTGCTATAATATAAATCCCTGCCAAATATTAAGTTTCTTTGTTGAACAATATGTTACAACAGTTCTACCAAACATTGTTATAGAAATAAGAATTTTAATGCAACCTAAAAAGTTTCCTTTTTAGAATTTATGTGTTTACTAAAAAAAATTACATGTGATAGTGAAAAATTACATGAAAAATAAGTTTTTTAATTTTACACTTTTATGAAGAATATATTATGTTAGTAAACAAAAAATTTAATTATTTGTTTTCAGAATGAAAGATTGGAAATTTTGCAGAAACTAAGCACCAGATTACAATTTACTGCGGATGTAGATTTAAAAGCCATAGCAAAACAAACACAATACTTTACTGCGCCGGACATGAAAGCTCTCTTTTATACTGCCCTTACTATGAAGAACGGTAAATTAAGTAACATTATTGTGTAATTTAGTCTTTATTGACATGACTATAGCTTGTCACTTAAAAAAGTGGTCAATTGTCAGTTTTATTACTTCAGTGGTCAATATTTCTTTTACAGAAGACTCTGCATGTTATATAGACAATAACCAAGATTCAGATGAAAACTACAATAATTCCGGAAAGGTAAGTTTATAATAATACATTAGAGTGAAAAAGTACATTTGGTAGATATAGTGACTTTTTTATTGTTCAAGATATTTCTTTATTTACCTTTAGAATTTAACTTAGTAATATATATTAAAATAATAGGTACGTGTCCTCAATAGTGACTATCCTCCAATAATTAGTTCTATATTAAATTTTTAATATCGTAACATATTAATTTGGTTTTCCTTATTTTGTTACTAGTGTCCTAATAAACCGCTTCGTGAAGATTCATTATTTTATTTTTCGGACTGTTGTCAATATTTCATTGTATATCATGGAGTCATGTTTCAAATTGTAAACTAAAATAACAGTCTATATAAACTTAATACACTATATTAATATAAAAACTCTTAAACAATAATTATAAAAATATATTTGAATAAGTCCACCTTAAATATGCACTTCCATCTCACTTCAGAAAATCATCCACTGAGTAGTAGCTGACCCCCAACAACAGCCTCTTCAAGTGCTTTCTAAAAGGCTGAAAAAGTTGTAAAGTTTAAGATTGGTCAGGTAGTTTTTTTATAAAGGATAAATCTATATTAAATTTACTCTAAAGGCACCACATTTTCTAGAGAAATAACTGTGACAATTACCACTTGTAGTGTAAGTGTACTGTACAACACATGGACCAACAGAATATTGTTAGTTCAATTACAAATATCTAAGGTCTGCTGGACCCATATATCTAGAGAGTACGTAGGATGGGGAAGGACAGCTGTTCCTGTATTGACCAACGAGGCGAGACGAGTGACTTGGCATGTTGTCGTAGTGCAACATTCAGCTCTTGTTTTTCCATAGTTCATGCCTCTTCCGTCGCATATCTTCTTGTAAACATCTTAAAACTTCCACGTAGAACTCCTTGTTGACTGTCTGACCTTGTGGCACGAATTATTGATGAACAACTCCATAGTAGTCAAAGAAAACAATCGACTTCAAGTTTGAGTGACTCATGGGTGGTTAATTCGGTAGTGGCGAATGTTGACCGACCCATTGTATATGATGCTTGTGCCTTTGTTTCAACGTCATATCCGTAAACCCAAGTTTTGTCACCCATCATGATGTTTTTCATAGTTTTTGTCGCTGTAGCAAAGTAATTCTTAATTAATGTTCACACGGTTTTCTTTTTCAGCCGTGGTACCAATTTTGATGAGACACGATCTATGCCAAATTTTTTAGTTAAAATTTAGTGACATGACCCAATGGTGATCCCGACTTCTAAAACCAATCTCAGTTAAACATCATTTTTCACGAATCACAGATCAAACAGCATCAATGTGTTCATAGTTTTTGACGTCAAGGGTTGTTCCGATCTTCGATCTTTGTCAATCGATGATCTGCCCAATTTGAAATGCATAACATTGTGTACGACTCATACAGTTTTCCTTATAGGCCTGCTGAAGAAATGCCCACATTTCAGAAAAATATTTACCGATGTTAAAGCAAAATTAATGGTACAACCTTGTTTCACAAAAGTCTTTCATCTTCACTTCACTTTGTAACTACTTCATGAGCACTGCCTGAGTGTGTTTACTTAACAGGCTCTAACTTGCTAACTGATCAAACTACAATAATGTGGCAAGCCTTGTTTTATTTCCAAAGAATGCCGCTTGGTGTATCATGGCGCGCAAACTCAAACTGTACAAAAGTTCGGTACCTCATATTCATGCTGCTTAAAGGCAAAAACCCCTAAGTCATCTAGACCTTTTAAAAAACAGGAAAAAAGTGTACAAAATAAACTCGAATACTTAATAACGTCAAAGTCAAAAGAGAACAAGAGTTGGTCAAGAGAGACCTGATAGCAAAGATGAAAGAAAGAGATCTAACCCAAGACTGTGTGAAGAAAGGTAATGATGAGCTAGGGTCCTCGGGTCCGTCACACCCGTATGCACTATGAGTGACTCCCTGAGGGAAATATGATAAGTAATCAACATAATTTGTATAACCCTTAATATAGCTAAACTTATAATCATATTCTGACAAAACTATGTCTATTTTGGAAATCTACTTGAAGTTATTTGGGGAATACCCTTATTTTCTCCAAATAAAGCTAGTAATGGTCTATGACCTTAAGTCCGGTATGAATTTATGATCTAACAACAACAAAATTTCTGCATTAGACAAAACTCTAGGAATAAAACAAATCAGCTTCTCATCATCATTTTCATTTATACAAACATCCAATGAGTCTTTTGGTTAGTGCAATATGAAAGAAGTAATTGGGGAATACTTCTTTCATATTGTATTGAGTATTGGTTTATATCCCTCTGATGATGGTAGCTATGTTACTGAAATGTACATAATGGTTTATTAAACTTTCTAATATTAATTGTGTTAGTGGTTTAATTGTGGTTTGGAGATTACTTCTTTCATAGATTGGATAAAAACCCCACCAATACATTTGTTACTTCATCACAAGTTAGAATAATTGGTAATTCAGGATTCTACAAAAATAATATAATTCTATTTGCATTCTGTAGACTGAAACAAATTGTGAAATCAGTTTTTATAACATTTTACATAAATCATCATGAGATGGTGAAACTGGATCACACTAATTACGAAAGAACTTTAAAACCAATCACTGTTAGCAATAGCACTAATTTTCTATTATCACCAATCCAGTTAGCAATGAAATACATTTCTAACCTCTCTTGAAAAGTGTCCCATTCTATTTTTGTTTCGAACTCAGATAACACGCCTATGTTTCTGTAAACATTTTATAGTATTTGAGATTTTTTAAATAGCCTAATTACTAATCACTTAGAACCGACAACATAAATTTAGAATTTAACATCAAATCACACGTTATTCTGTGGTAAAATGTTATTTTCATACAGTTGAAAGTTTGCATTTTATCTTCACGCCTCTGAAATAACTTGGTAATGTATTTTAATAATAAAACCGACATTAAGAACAACAACAACATCATTACACACTGGTAATAGATGTTAATGTCAATACTCTCTTACTGTATTATTTCAGTATTCTACACACCCCTCTATATCTCTAAACAGCCTTTTATATCTCTTACATAGAGATATACCAGATGGCCATAAGTCAGTTGATGGTTGCAGTTATGTTCATACAGTAGTTATAAAATTGTTTATCAGCTGTGACTAATTTTCCACAACTGTTTTATTCTACAGCACATTGTCGTTATACAATACTGTATTTCTTTTAAATTTATTTGTCTCGATGGAAATGTATCCATAGTTACAATGATGTAATTGATTTATTTGTTGAGCGCTTTCCTGCCAGTATACCACCATCAAGGTAAGGTAGAAATTGGAAAAGAGATTTGAGCAAACTGGATAAGTAGCCAATCTTTGTCGTTCAGGTAGGGCTGTTTCTATTACAACAGAAGAAAACTTGTAAGTTGTAGTTCAGTACTTTGTACAGTCACCTACAAAGTCCACAAGAAAGTGTCCCTGGAAATGGCATATCTAGAAGAAGTCTCCGAAGAATACTGAAAAAGTTCAGACTCAAAGCATATAGGCCTTGCATCAAGGGTTAAGTGAAAACAATTATGATAGGTGCATGGAATTCTCTCTACAACATACCGTGTCCATTTTTTTTTGTATAATTACAGTTTGTAGCCTTGTTTTTGTAAATAAATTTGTTACTGACAATTTAGCATTTTTGTGACTGATTTTGGGCCCACTTAGTTAATCAAAATAGATAAAATAGTTATTACTCAACCAACATAACACATTGATAATAACAAGGTCTCTAAATAAACAAACATACATTATTAAAAAATCAATTAAACTTCTCAATTTAAAACAAGAAGATAAACTTTAAACAACATCTGGGGACAAATAATAACTAATATTTTTCTCCTAATTAACCCATGACTTAAAACGTAACTTTCTAAAATAATATATGTCTAAGCAATGTCATCTGTTGAAAGTAATATAGGTTTATGTTACATAATTAAAAATGTCCGTTAAGCATTAGATAAACATTGAAATAAATTTTAAGTGAAAATAAAAGCTACATTGTTGTAAGTTAGAAGAATCATGTCTGTTGGTATCTGACATGTTGCAAAATTTATATTGGACTCAAAAGTGGAAAGGGTAAAAAAAACCCGCAAAAATTTCAAGAACTTCTGATTCTGCAATTTACTAGTTTTAATTATAACAAAATATCATTCCATCTGTCAACCATATAGAATTAATTGTCTTTAAATCAGTTTATTATTTCAACCTCAACAGTTGTTATTGATCGTCACCACTCGTACTTGAAGGAAGTAAAATGAAATTCTCAACTTTGTCTCATACTCCATTCTACCCAATAAATTTAGTAGGCATTTTATTGCTACAAGTCGGATCATTGGTTTTCCATCTATATCCATGTCATCATGGTCGTCTTTACCCACTCCATCCTGACTCATTTATACCTGAAGTTAACTAAATCTAGTGAAGAATTTGTCTTCACCTTCCCACAAGAGAAATTGTTTAGTAAACAACAAAGTTGAAATTTACAATTGTCATTTATAATTTTATCAGGTTAAAATTTATAATTGCAAAATTCAGAAAGGTCAACTTTCTCAATATATGTAGACAAAAATTATATGATGGTTTAAAAAATTGATGTGGAGTTTTTTGAGGATATGTCCTTTGAGGTCCCCCAAGGCAAAAAAGTGCTTTTTGTAATGACATTTATCTGTAATCTGTTGTATGTGCAGTGTATGTATATAGTCCGATTTTAATAAGATTTGGTATGTGGGGATATTTTAGCCATATCTCTGGACTTTTTTCCAATAACTAAAAATTTGTATTAAAAAAAAACAAAACAAAAAATTATAATTTTCTCAAAGTCGGCTTCAATGATTTTGATCAGTGTAACCTTAAGGAACCAAACAAAATGTATTGGTCGCCATCTCTCCAAAAATCTCCTTTCTTGAGAGATGAATGAAATCTTGAGTAAACTGTTATAAAAGAAGTAATTTCTCAAAATTTATTCTACCAACTTTAAGTGAAATTTTAAGATTAATGACCCAACCCAAATGTGTGAAATCGCAAGTAAAAAAATATTGCAGTTTAGAAATAATTGGCAAAAAAACAAAAGTGAACCTTTACAGCCGCCTTTAAAAGTTTTGTTTTAATCAAATACGATTTTTACTGAGGATGCATTTAACGCAAAAGTGAAGCAAGTTTAGGGCCGTTTTAAATTTACAAATATTTTTTCAAAGAGAGCATCTATGGTTTTCACATTTTGACTACCAACTACCGAACTGACATTTTTGTTTTGGGGATGGATGAGTGAGAAAGTTTATGCAATATTTTTTAACTGTTTATTACCATTGCATGGTTGTTACGTTTAATCTTTGTTTATAAAATAAAATTAATGAAAGACGTAATTTCCATTATAAATACCAGAAAAGCTTCTATATAAAGTAACTAGTCTATACAATAAAAATCGCAATTCAAAATCGTCACTCATAACCTAAATACTGTATTACCTAATTGTATAAATGTTTACAGAGTAAAAACCTGCTTACAAATGTGAAAAAATGGAAAGGAATGAAAATCATGGTAGTTTCTCACCATGATCTAATCTGGACAATTTACTGTTTATGTTTGAATAAGTTTCAATTTATGCAATAATAGATCTCAAATTGATATATATTATACTTTAAACTTTAAAAATACTGTTTGTATAAAAACGAATCCACGGATAAATTAAAATTTGTGAAAACGTGAATTGTAATGGATAGGAAACTGTTATTTCCTGCTGTCCCATGACATTTTTACTCTTAGAAATTGGAGTAAACAACTCAGAGTCACAAATGAATACGAAACCAAATTGAATCTTCAATTATTTATCTTGGATACTATTTGAAATCCTTTGAAGGAAATTAACAAAACCCAAGAAGGAAGCCAACCTGAGAGCGACAGAGAGAGATTTGAAATTTGTTTATATAATTTAAAAGATGAAGCATTTCATTTGCTCTTGTTATTAGACACCGTATTGAATTTATTTTAATTTTGTGATCAAACATTTATACGGTTTAGAATTCTTCATTGGTTTGCGTTGTTTCTTAAGAAATCAATACAATGCTTTCTTGGTTTGGTGGAAACGATGTAATTAAAATACAATTATTGTACAACCCTTGATTGAAAACGTCTGTTTACTTATTTCCCATCATGGTTACGTACACCTTCTTATTGCTTTTTAGAGAGCACTTTACACACAATATTGCTTTACACATTTACACTTCTGAGGGTTTCTTATAAATTTGATAATATTGTTATTTTTTCTATATTGAAATGGCTTCTTAATTCGTTATTTTGTTGGCTTCGTTTGTTTGAAAAGTATTTAATTTTAAAATACATTAACAGTTGGATTATTAAAACTTAACCAATCTATTTGTTAGTATTTTTTTAAAATTGGAAAAAAATAAAATTTGTAACATACTAATTAGAATAATTGTAAATTAATTTGATCTATTAGCAAATTTTTTATTAGATAATAAGTTAATATTATCGTATCCATGACAGTAAATAAGACAACTACCATTGTGTTTGATCCTTATGGCTTTGGGACTTGGAAAATACAAGGTGCAGAAATTTCAAAAGTAAGGGCTGATTGGGTTATATAAAAGGAGAACAAATTAGAAAATGAAAAATCTATTAGTTCGAAATACATACAAACTTACATTATTTTTTTAAAGTAGTTACCATTTTGTTCCAATCATTTTTGATGTTGTAAAGTAAAATCTTTCAAACCCTTCACATAAAATTCCACCACCTGGGATTTCAGGCTATTTTACACCTAGGTTTCCCACTCTTGAGTTTCCTGGAATCTCGGAGATGCAATCCAGTTCTTGAGGTGAAGGACGAGATGGGCACTGGGCATGACATCAGGACTATAAGGTGGATGATCAAAAATCTTCCTTCAGAATATTTAATTGTTTCGATTGTGTGGGCAGCCATATAGGGACTTGCGTTATCTTTTCAGTAACAGGTACTGGCCTCAGCATTTTCCTTCGTTGATTCTGAATGACATGGCACAGTTTCAAAATATTTTTTGATAAACTTGTACTGTGATTGTTGTGGTGACATGGCTTTGATGCATGAAATCTATGTTTTGTCACCGGTGATGATATGGGGAAAGTATAATCTCTTTCTATTTTTGACACCCATTATACAAACAGCCAATAATTCAAAAAGTAATTGACAAGTAAGGTAAAAATAATAATAATTGTTTTGTTAGTGTAGGGTAATTGAGGGTTAAATCAATTAGAATTGAGTTTTTAATACAAACTGAGTTCATCCTTTTCAAAACCCATACTTAGCTTGCATTAGTTTGAACTAAGTGGGGGAGGGAGAGATGTGATTAGAACAAAGAATAGGCAATTCACTATGTGGTCCTGAGCACAGCAGATGTATTCGGTTAGCCGAGCGTTTAACTTTTTAAAAGCACTTTCAATATCAATAAATAAAAATATTGATAAATAAAAATATAAAGTTTGTTCTTCACTATTTCAAATAAATATAAAAGTGCTTTAAAAATTTTGAGAAAATTATAACATGTAATTATTTTTTAATACTGCTTTAAATAAACTAAATTGACTTGACTAAAAACTGCGTTGTTTCTTGACTTTGCACCTAAATCACAATTTGGCGATTATCCTAACAAGAAATTTTGTCAACATAACATATATTTACAGGAACCAGGCTTACGTTGGAAAATGGTTCTTGGTATTACCTAATAGTACACAAATAGTGTCCTATTAAACTCTAACATATATTAATTACATTTATTCTATTATTTAATTCCACTTCAGGAGAATTCTTTGTTCTGGAAGCAAAAGTAGACACCGATTGAGGGATTCCCCTGTAGATGTTCAAGTTGTTAGAAGTTTTCTGAATTGAGTGTAGGTGGTGACCTTTTTCCTCGTTGTTCCATTGTACAACCCATTTAGTTTCAAGAGTTTTATCACAAAGGGCAAAATACCTGCACTCAGCGATAGGCTTCTTGATGGAACCGGGCCCAGGTCACCTAAGCAATCCTAGCTATTTCATCTGTTTTTTCATTACCCCCCAGACAACAATGTCCAAGAACCCATTGGAACCAAATATTTTTATCTTTCAGTTTTTCGAGCATAGAGTGAATATCGCATACTCTCCTATAGTAGTTTGATAGTTTGTACTGCTTCAACAGTTGTAACGTACTCATAGAGTCGCTGAAAATACTAACATCTTGCTCTTCTACATCTGTGATGTAGACTACAGCCGCATCAATCGCTAGCAACTCCATATCTGTAGTTGATGTAGACTGTGCGGGCACATAGAATGACTCGTTGGTATCGTCTACAAAATATCCTGCTCCAAACTTTGAATTGAGTTGGCTCAGTGAGCCATCTGTAAATATTTTGTGGTAGTTTTTGTAGTGGTTGTTGATAGCTTCTAACAGGAAGGTCTTTCTTCGAGATATTTCCAGGTAGGTGCAGTCTTATATTGGGAGAGCAGAAGGTCCAAGGAGGGTTCCGGTTTACAATCAAGATCTTATCAGGTAGGATTTCAATGAAGGAGGATGTGCAGTGGTAAAAGGAATGTTTATGCCGGGGTTTCTGTATTTGGAGCTCATTCCTGGAAACCAGCTGGGGAAGCGACAGAATTTTTAAATGTTTGTGCCAGATTATTCTGTCAAGATGAATGTCCAAAGGTTCGATGTTCAGCTCTATTTCCATTGCATGTGCAGGGGTAGTTTTTGGACAGCCTAGGCAGAGTCTTAAAGCTGAATTCTGAATGTGCTTCAGATTGTCTAGGTGCGCGTTAGCTGCAGAACTCCAAACATCTGCGCCATACACCATTTTAGATCTTACAAACATTGTGTATAGTTGTCTTAACATCATTGTGTCTGCACCTCATTCTCACTTGCGACTGCTTTCAACAAGTTTTAGTCTGCTCAAACATTTTTTTGACACTACTTCTATGTGGGTTCGCCAAAGCAATTTACTATCTAGTGTTACTCCTAAGAGTGTTGGGTTTGTATTAAATGGGAAGACTTACAATCAAGTTATTGGTCAAACTGCATGTATGTGCCATGACTAATTATAAAATATTAACTAAATGAATACTGATTGCCTTCCGGTTTATTTGTTTTCATATGACTTAACAAACTCTTTTTTTTCTTTTTAATATGGGTTATACACATTGGTTTGGGTCATAAATCTTCACATTTCACAATAATTTGGTTGATATTGCTCTGACCAACTTTAAGATATTTGCCCTTCTAAGACAGGCTATGTTTTTTGCTTTTGCATGTGAAAAGACCTCTTCCGATGAGTCTGTACAATTTTTGAAAAATTTGCTTTTTAATTTTTCTAAAAATGCTTAGTAGTAAAATATACAAAATAACATTTAACACAATTCTTAATTCGTTATAAACATTATAAATCTTAATTGTTTTTAAATATCAGTGTATAATGATTTCCTTTATATAGGTAAGACAAAAATACCTTTAAACTCTGTGTTCATGTTAGTATATTTATGATTAGATCCCCACTAAATGTGAAATCGCCAAAGCCGGTCTTTTGTAAGACGTGTGCTCGATAGTGTAACAATTTCTGCCCCCCCCCCCCCTATTAAGGGTTAATTAAATTAGTCTAAAATATAGCCCCTAAGTAATCTCTAGATTGCCATCTTCCCAAAAATGATGCTACATAAATTATCATTTAAAGCCAAAAAATATACCATAGTTTCATGGTGTAAAAAAAAATCATCTACACTAGTTTCATTCAATTTTGGTGAACATTGAAGGTTAAATGACGAAAACCAGTGTGGAAAATTGCAAATAACAGAAAATTACCTTTCATTTCTGTCATTTAAATTTAATTTCTCCTTACAATATTTATGACACCAGTGAAGCAATTTTAGGCCTCAATATATATATATATATATAATGATTAAAATAATCTACAAAATCTAATTTTGTCTTTTGAATATTTAATATATATTTGATAGTTTTAATAACAAAAACATTTGAATTATTAAAATGCAATACATTATAATCAATGTACTTTTAATTTGACTTTACTGTTTACTTTTAAATTAGGTATATGTTTTACAACACTTTACAGAGTAACCTAGGTGGCTGTGTACAGTGTCATTAACTTGTTAACAGAGAGCTCATTACTGTGTTGTAATTAAAACAGAACCTAATTGAACCCCCCTCCATCCCTCAAACCCATCCCCTCTTCACCCAAACATCACCCCAATACATTATCCATCCAATAACATTGCCTGTTTATTATGTTTTCTAATTTTCTTTCATTATTCATTTATACGTGATTGTATTGTTTCACATTATCATCTGACAGACAGTGCTGACTACAGAAGAATATTTTTTGTATTATATTCCTGTTGTTTTGATAATACGTTTATATCAATTGTCTATTTTTAAAACAATAATATGTATATAAAATTATTTAATATATATTTTAAAATTAATTTGATAATAAATTATAAATATTTTTTCTAGATAAAACAATTATATTAATTATTTGCTTCTGTAGTATGTTCATATCTTTCTTAATTATTTTGAAATTTGAGGATTTAACAGTATGGGTCCAAACATTGTTAAATGACTTGATATCACTCCTGATTTCAAACTGTACTGGTGATTTAAGTTGAAAATATGTTTTATTTTTAAGACACATATTTTTGTTCCTGAAAGCATTTTATTTTTTTTTAATAGGACTATTTTTATAGTACCCTTCATATGTGAATGTATGTTGCTTCCAAAAATCGAATTTTTGTAATTCCCAAAGCTATGAATTTATGTTTTTCAGTTAAGTTATGAAATTTCATTTTCAGAGTGCCTTTTATGATTTCGTATGTTATAGGTTAAAATGGTTGTTTTATTAATTTTCAAAAATTGATTTGAATAGCCATGATAAATGGTTATTTAGACAACTTTGACCTTCTAATTTTATAGGGGTTTTGCATTCTAATGTGA
The DNA here is from genome assembly GCA_963513935.1 of Aphrophora alni. NCBI lineage: Eukaryota > Metazoa > Arthropoda > Insecta > Hemiptera > Aphrophoridae > Aphrophora > Aphrophora alni. The sequence goes on along the minus strand of OY740771.1, from coordinate 70,574,503 downwards.
ACCTAAAGACCAAATATTATACAATATCCTAAAAATTGTAGTCATTAACACTTTGAGTGCTAAGCCTCGAGAGGGGTACTATTATGTCTGACTACAATATGGCGGCATCTGGTAAGGGTTGCGTGTATAGCCGTGTGCGCCATAGGGTAGGTTAGTTCACTGTCCTGTTCAAGTCTATGACTCAACGCGTCTACTACCGCATATTTTTAAAATTTATTCTCATAATAAAATTCATTTTAATTAAATTTTTAATTTTCGGTAATCATTTTTACATGTTTTAGTGTGAAATTAACTTTTTCGGAATAGTAAAAATTTTTTGTACATAAAACACAAACACCTATAATTTATTCAAAATTATAACAATCAATTTTGAAATGATATTTATTGATTGTTATTTTATTCATGTATTTTTTATGAAGGGAGATACGGCGGTATGACAGAAATTACGACCTGTTTGTTATTCATTTGCTAACTACTTTTTAGCTACATAATTCAATCCTTAAATGATTACGCTAACAATGAGACAAACTTTCATTTTTTATGTCATTTTACCTTAATTTATATAATACATTTTCATTTTTACCTAAATATGTTTTATTGGAACTTCATATCGGGAGAAAATAAAACAATGTTTTCGGTTATATTTGTTTATTAAATATTTAAAAACAAAATAAATAAAATACGATACTAAATTCTAAAAATAAATTCTAAACATACAATTAAAATTACAAAAATGATAATTTTTTATATTTACAATTGAAAAAAAAACTGAATTACTAAACTAAATTTACAATGCAAACATTTTTTTATTTTTATTTTGCTTATCCTATCTTACACTAAACTACCTACTCTATTTTTAATATATAAAACTAAATTAAACATTTTTTTTTATATACATATTGCACTTTTTATTTATTGTTCATGGTATTCCCGAAAACATGGCGCACACAAATGTGGCTCTTTGGGGCAGTCTGGGCAGTAGTATGACGACTCCTTTCTTTTCCCAGACTTCAAACATACTACACATCGTCGAAAAAGTCGTTTGTTTTTGTCGTTCAGCGGTCTTTGTCGGGGAGCATGAAGAACCGTGGTTGTCTGTGAGGAAGGGCCGGGGGAAGGAACAAAGAGAGGGTTCGAAGGAACAGGGGGAATGTTGGAAGGAGCAGATGGAGAAGGAAAAGCAGGAGCTGTTAGGGACTTTACCAAATTTAGGCGGAAATCATAAAGGGACATTTTGGAACTGGGATTATCCCTTCTGAACAGGATATAGGAATTGGTAAGGATCAGATGAAAAATGTGAATGGCCACCTTCCTATACCATTTCATGCATTTACGCTCTATCGGATAATAAGCTAAGAGTTGATCCATGTGGTCGATTCCACCCATCGACTTATTGTATTCAGCCACCATTTCTGGTTTTTGAACTACACGTCCTCGTCGATCGGTAACATCGACCAGGTCTGGACTGAACTCTGAGCTTATCATCAGCACTTCTCGTCGATCATTCCATTTGAGAACGCAAATACCTGAATCGGAAAATAGGGAGGTGGTTTCAGATTTTTTCAACTTCTTGGAAACAACCTGAGGGGGGTTGTTTTTTCGGTTTTTCCGTAAGGTCCCAGTTACATAGGTTTTGCGCTCAAGGAGTTCATGTGCAAGTCGTACGCTATTATAATAATTGTCCATAAACAATGAATGACCAAAATCTAATTGACCTTCCATCAGTTTATGGACAACCATATCAACATGACCTTGCCCACCAACTTCTTGATCACCAGAACCCGAGTATACTATAAACCTTAGGACAAGACCTGAAGGTTCGGTGAGCATGTATAGTTTTATACCATACTTATGCCTCTTTCCCTTTAGGTAAACTCGAAAAACCAATCTCCCTCTCCAGAGGATCATGGATTCGTCAATACAGAGTCGTCTAGTCGGAGTCACAAGTTTTTCCATAATTTCATGAAAAAACTTGATAAGGGGCCTAATTTTGTATAGTCGGTCAGTCTCTGTTTGCGGAGGGCGGTTATTGTGAAAGTGGAGACAGTTTAGAATATTCATAAATCTGTCTCTACTCATCACACTTCGGACAAAAGGCAAGTTGAAAAGTTTGTCCGTTGTCCAGTAGTCTGAAATTCTGGGGAGTACCATGTTTCCCATGTGAATAAGTAACCCTAACCACATGGTGAATTCCTCTATGGTTAGGGTTTTCCACCTTCTTATTCGAGCATGGATACTCGCACCAGATTTCTTTGTTTCGGCAAAGTCGTTGGTCTCGTTCACAATTAAAGTTTTTAGTTCGGCAGTGAACAACATGTTGAAATATTCAATAGGTTGTTTGACAGTTGGTGATTGATTTAAGCCAGGGTTCCGAGTGAAAGGAATGTCGTCAAGGGATGTTCTATCTGCCGAAAAACTGTAAATGGGGCCTTGGGGGACAGTAAGTCTTTGTCTCGTATGTCTTTGTCGTCTAACATGTGTACCGACTTTTGTCTGGGTTGAAGAAAGGGTCAAAACACTTTCACCAGGTGCAATATCTCTGAAACAAAAGAAAAGAAAAAAAGTGTAAATATTATGTGATATTTATGAAAATAACAATTCTGGAAATTTGAAGTCAAGGAAATATTGTTTTCAAATTTAATGATTTTGTTAGAAAAAAATATAATGTTAGCATAAAGCTTTTTACCCCAAGAAAAACATGAAAATTATTTTCAAAAATTACAATTGATGGTAAATAAATATCTGAATTTTGTTTACCTATTTCTATCGGGGTTGAGAAAGTCACCATATTGTCACTCGTTGGGTCGGTCGGCTGCAACAATACTGAAAATAGAAAAATGAGTAAATATTATGTAATAATTGATACAAATAACTCTAATAATTTGAGTCTAAATAAAACAATGAAATCTTATTCTCAATTAAAATTTTTCGAATGATTTTGTTGGTAGAAATGTTAGGATAAATTTTGTAATATTTTATCAAAATATTTTTGTCAAAATATGTAATAATTGATACAAAAACTCTAATAATTTGAGTCTAAATAAAACAATGAAATCTTATTCTCAATTAAAATTTTTCGAATGATTTTGTTGGTAGAAATGTTAGGATAAATTTTGTAATATTTTATCAAAATATTTTTGTCAAAATATGTAATAATTGATACAAATAACTCTAATAATTTGAGTCTAAAAAAAACAATGAAATCTTATTCTCAATTAAAATTTTTCGAATGATTTTGTTGGTAGAAATGTTAGGATAAATTTTGTAATGATTTATCAAAATATTTTTGTCCCAAGAAAAAAAGAAATACGACAAATAAATAAAAATCTGAACATTCCGTACCTATTTCTGTTGGCGTTAAAGTCACCGTTGTTAGAAGATCATCACCTGGGACCTCAGACGGTTGCAATAATTCTGAAAATATAAAAATGCGTAAATATTATGTAATAATTGATACAAATAACTCTAATAATTTGAGTCTAAATAAAACAATGAAATCTTATTCTAAATTAAACTTTTTCGAATGATTTTGTTGGTAGAAAAAAATGTTAGGATAAATTTTGTAATATTTTATCAAAATATTTTTGTCAAAATATGTAATAATTGATACAAATAACTCTAATAATTTGAGTCTAAATAAAACAACGAAATCTTATTCTGAATTAAACTTTTTCGAATGATTTTGTTGGTAGAAATGTTAGGATAAATTTTGTAATGATTTATCAAAATATTTTTGTCCCAAGAAAAAAAGAAATACGACAAATGAATAAATATCTGAACATTCTGTACCTATTTCTGTTGGCGTTAAAGTCACCGTTGTTAGAAGATCTTCACCTGGGACCTCAGACGGTTGCAATAATTCTGAAAATATAAAAATGTAATTAATAAAAAATCAAATTCTTATATAAAACTTTTTTTTCAAGTCAAAATAAATCAATGAAATCTTATTTTACGATTCAATTCTTAAATATTTTTTGTGAACAAATTTAGTTTAATTTTTTTTATTGATTTGTCCTATTATTTATATCCATGAAATTAAAGTGTGAATTTTGGAACATGTAACGATTATTTTTAATTTCAAGAAAAACAGAAAATAAAATAATGAAACTGATAATGACGTATCAATAAAAAGTAATAAAAAATACTAAACTGGCAGGGAAAAATTATTGTAATTACCTTCAGAGATTTCCAAGTCCTCCTCGTCGGTGTCCCCAAACACGGATTCCCCCGAATCCAAATCCGAATTCCATCCTTCGTCACTTTCGTTTTCGAGGATGGAGAGCAGCTCTGCGGCATCTTCCGGAGAATAAAACTTTCGTTTTTTGAGACCCGATCGCCTTGTCTCAGACTCAGCAGACGTTGACGGACGAGAGTCGTCTCTCGTGTCAGCTGCTGAAGACGTTGAAGGTCGAGGGTCGTCTCTAGTCTCCACAGAACGTTTTCCACCTCTTGTACGAACCATTCTGGAAATGTTTCAAACACATACTATATATTATTTTCGGATTTATACAAAAATACTAATCATTCATAAGATAATGAAGAGGAAAAAAAAAACACATTTTTTAAAACTTGGTAATTTTTTTTCCATTTATTATTGTGACATCCCTTGTGATATGAATAAAAATGTTTAAAATAATTAAAATGAATTGAGATATATTCAAAACTTACCTTAAGTTGGAAAAAATGCACAAAAACGATGAAAAAGTATGAAATTTCAAATGGCTCTGCAACGGCTTCTAGCGGTTATTCTTCACGGCTCTTCGATCTTCACTTGTTGAAGGGTGTCTACTAACTACTCACGTAAAAATAAATGCTCTAAGCAACGACTAAACCCCCTCTTTTCCACCGAAAAGTGAATGTAGAAGGTGCGTCTATAGACGTGTGAGTCACTGGGAAGACCATTGTTTTGCGTGTATAGACGTCTGAGCACTGAACGTGTTAAAATTAACTACACTCCTGTATAGATATACATCCGTACAAACACATCCCATATTATTTAACAATTTTAAAATAATTATGTAACCTTTTTCAGCTGATTTTCAACATAGTTTCCACATGATATTATTAATGCGTGTTAAATTCATTATTAGTTTTTTTTTCCTAATATAAACAGAGTAAAGAGTAGAGGACATCCAACGCAAAACAGTACAGTTAGTGACTTTAATAACACTTTCCATATTCATCTTTAGTTCGTCAAAAGTGTGGATGATTTGTAGTAAGACAGTGTGTAGTTAGAAGAATTTGTATCGTACACTACATTCTTCAAGAAGCCACATAGGATAAATATTTGACTAACAGACAAACCTGGGGGAATGTGATGTCGCAGATCTTTACTAGAATCTTCTTCTGTAAAAACCACTAATGAAACATGGTCATGTGTCATGTCATTTCATTTTATTGTAAGAAGCAATATTCGTGCTCACCATCGGTCAACTGAGCGTAGAATTTTTCAAATATTTTAAGATATTATTCTCACTTCTTGGATTTTTTACTGTATTTACAGTCATGTTGAAAATAATGGCACTGTGATAACAATATTTCAACAGGATGCACATACCAATTTTCTCATCGCAAAATGATTTCTTGAGTAGTTGATGAGGATTTTTTACAGACCAATAACTGGTGTTATGGAAATTTACATGTTCAGAAAGATGAAACCATACTTTAACAGTCTTAAAATGGAGCATTAGGTCTAATTCACCATCAGCAATTTTATTGAAAAGCCAGTTATGGTAATTAAAATGATTCAGTTTGCCTTGCTTCAGTTAATGTTGTTCTGAACCACAATATGGTTTCAAATTTTTAAAATAAAGTATCTTGTGGTACAATGTTTATTTTACACCACTTTGTTGTGATCATACAATTTTTTTAGGAGTTGCGGAAATCTTGTATGGAAGATTTGGGAACCCTAACAGAATGTTGCTTATTCCATTTTGCAACATTTATAACACTAAATGCACTGTAGCCACTCACAGCACTAGAAAGAATAGTAATAGAAACAACCCATACTAATGCTAGTATAGTAGTAGTAGAACATTACACAATCGTAAACATCAATCTTGAGCTGATTAAGTTGCTCACACTATACTTAATACTTATAATTATGATAGTTATAAAGAAAGTATCGTTCTTTGGATGAAATAGGTGAGGAATAGAAAGTTTGTTTCACCAAATTCACAGTTTGGATGACATTATTTTTTAGTCAAATATGTATACGCTTTGGGTTAGAGCTGAACAAAAAACAAAACAAAGTTATGTTGATAAAATCATAAATGTTACTTTTAAAGTTTTTTATTATTAAAAATATATGACTAAATAAAGATTGCATTTCATTATTTAAATAACTAACTGGCTTTTTAACTAACTAAAAAATATAGCTTAATTTTACATCTCGGAGAAATATAAACTCGATAGTTGAAAATGATGTCTACTCATAATTAGAACACAACTTAAATATGATTAGTGTTATATCATATCTTTATTGTATGTTTTAGATTTATACACTAATTAAGGTTGTATTTTGATGATTAATTTTGTTCTTGTCTGGCTAATTAAAATTGTTATCGAAACTCTAAATGGGTGAACATTAACCATTTCTGGGAAGTATAGTAGATGAATGTAAGAGAGAGAGAGAAGCAGCAATTAAGGTATTCATATCTGTGAACAAGACGAACATCTCACAAAGTTTCAATATCTTCCCTTCCCCCTTCTAGGGATTATTAGCTCCCTTTTCCTCCTTTCAGTTGATTATCAACAACACAAGACAGACAGGAAACTACGTGACGATCAAGTGTAGAACACCTTTAACCTATCTTGCTTCCATTAGCACAGTTATCATTTAGTATATAATATATAGTTGTAGAACCAGGACCATTATGATTAAATTTATTATGTTCTTTGTTATCAATAGGTGATCTTCAAAATGTTTAATGTATATAAAAAAATGTTGAAGTTATTTTGTGTTTTGGGGTTATATCTTGAAAGCTTTGAGATAATTGTAATTGAGAAAGTTCTTGGGTCATAATTATTGAGGGAGTTTGGTTGCCCCTCAAACAAATGAGCTCAATAAATCTACAAAATTACACCCAAATATTGAATGTATAAAAAAATTAATTTTGTTTAACGCTTTAACCGCCATTTGGGATAAGTTTCCATCAATCAATTTAACTTTTTTTACAAACTCATTCGATGATATAGGTAGGACAATTATTGAATCCCATTAGGATCTGATCAGATAAATATATCTTCATAAAAAGAAAAGAATTATAACCAAGAGTTGGATGTGAAAATATTTGTTAATATTCAAAGTTTACCTTGTAAAACAATAGTTTTACTTTATTTTGCAGATCAAAAGCAGTTCTAGAAATACATTGATTAGTCAACAGATGCTGTTGTCTGCTTTGTACGTTACTAAACCCTACCTTCAAAATTCTGATAGGCAACAACTTCTTAATATGTAAGTACAAAATAGTATTATAATCATTAGTAAATTGCGACTTTGATTTTAAAAGAAACTTTACAGTAAAGAGAATAATTGTAAAATCAGCTGTTGGAGTGGAAGTAGGGTAGTAAGTAAAGTCTGAGTTTATTTACATATGATTGAATTTAACAATTGACCTCGACAAATTGTTTGCTAAATAAATTCAATAGACTATAAAACAATACTGAAATTCTATCATTTTCCAAGATGGTGGCAAAAAATAATTTCAATGCATGTTTAAATAACTTTATTACAACAGCTAATTTCAACCATAAATTATATTATATCACTTGTAGCTTGTTGTAGAGGGAATAAATTTAAACAATCAAAAAATGTCTACAACACTAATTTCCAAGATTGCATTACTTCTTTCACCAAAAGATCTGAAAATCATGGGAGATTAATTGCTTAATTTAGGTGAAAATCAAAAAAATTTCCTGTACTTTTTAACTGCTTCCTTCTAGAATAATAATTCACTATACTTTATAAAATCTAATATGTACTTGAACCAGTAAACAAGATGATTGACATGTCAGAAAGAATAACCCAAATTGCTTTAGAAACATTAAATCACTGGTACCCACCAGACTCCTGGATGAGAATTTATACAAATGAATTCTGAATTTAAGGAGAAACTGTGGCAGGTATATACACTAACCACATCCCCCATTACTTTGCATTGAGTACTAACTCAACAGTTTTTACGCGTAGTTGTTCACTATCAATGAGGCACTCTGACAACTGATTGCAAAGCCATGGCTAAATACCAACAGTGTTATCCTGATTAAATTCAAATCCTTACTGCAAACTATAGCTAACAAAGATAACTTATGTAGTACAATAATTATTATACAAAATACAGGCACAATATGTGGATATTTATGGACAAAGGTCATTTTCTGGTCTGTAGTGGTATAGATTTAGAGAAACAACGATGGAGGGACTTACCAGGATTAACTTGGGAAGTAAGATCCAAGATGACGTAAGCCAAAAAGGAGCCAATGGCTTACTTCTGAAGAAGAAGAATACATCATTTGAGTTCCTGTAGAATATTAAGACAAAATTTTGCACACAAATTTTTTGTGTGTGAACATCTGTTGAATTACCGGTACTTCAATTAGTTTCCATCATGTCCATTATATTTCACCAAACAAATTAAATAGTTAATAGTCCACAGCCATAAGATCTAGTCACTTAAGTGAGATTTCTATTGAAGCCTGTACTCTAATTATTTTATCTTAAAAGATTTCATCTAAAAAATCATAAATCATCTAAAAAAAATCTTGAAAATAGACATTTTCAATACTTTTGTAGTCATGGCTCGTTACTACAGACCATGTACCCAGACCATTTCTTTCTTTAAAACCACAATCTCAGTACTCCTAGTATTTCTAACTATTACACCAGGTTCATTCAACTAAGCTTACTTATAGTGGTATAGGGATGTGTCAATTCTGAGGTAAGGTGGACCTACACTTTTCATTATCTAGTTTTTGATTAGATGCATCTTTCAAATTTCCTCTCTTGACCAACTCTCTTCCGACCCTGACACTCCTTGAGTAATTGAGAGCTAGGAGTGTTTCTATTTTTGTTAAGGTGATGATGACCGAGGTGGTTTTTACCTTTAAACCACACACAAAAAAACTATCTTTTTAACAAAAATTTTAATTTTTTGGATATCAATCAGTACAATTTTGTCTTTTCCCTTGATCAGATAATTTGAATGTTTCTTCATCATTCCAAACACTTTTCTAAAACAGGAAATTAAAATCAGTTAGGATCATCTTCTATAAGACCATATATTAAACGTGGTAACACTTAAATATTTCCTGCTGCTGGTGGAGATTTTGAACTTATCTTCTTGAAGTTCTCTGTTTAACATATCTGAAAGATGACCATTAAAACATAGATTTTGTCTTTTCTTTATGTGTTTTAGGGTTACCTTCATTGCAGTTTTAGTCTTACCTTTATTTTAGATAATCGAAAACAGAACTATGCCTTTCAAAATGCTTTCGTAAATTGTAGACTCTGTTACAAATTAGCGTAAGTTATAGTTAAAATGACTATTCTACTTGTTAATTGTTAAAGCTGTTCCATTACAGCCACTTGTTCCATTAAGGGTTAATTCTCTTCTTATGTTAATATTTTAACAAAAATTGGCCTAACAAGATAATTTACTCCTTTTTAATATGTGACGCGATGCTGATTGCATGATTCACCTTATACAATTGAGCAGCACAAAAAACAGCAACATCGGTGGTTGGTTACTGTTGTTCCTCTGAACTTAGGCCAATATAAGTAACTACAGACCAATTTCACTTCTCGGTGTGTGTTCTTAAGTTCTTAAAAATTAATAAAAGAACAGTTGACCAACTATTTACTAAGAAATCATATCCTATGTGAATAGCTGTAGTTTCAGGAGCAGAAAAAATATTTTTAATGCATTATTTTTTTATACTGATTCCTTTACTTCAAGTAAAAAAAGTATTACTGTTATTTCTTGACTTGACGAAAACATTCTACTCTATAGATAAGTTTAAATTGTTAATTTCTTCTTTTGATCTATATAACTAATATTTCTTAAATTAACATTCACAGTAAACTGTTCTTATTTGCTATTTTACTGTAATTTTGTTGAAGGGGGGAAAAAGTATATTCTCAAGTGACACAATATTTAACTGCAGTCAAAAAATTTGTTTGACAACAAATTTTAACACTTAATATTAGCAAAACAAAATACATGGCATGGCGGTTGGGAATAATAGACATAAGTTGACAGACCTACATGATTACATGGCATGGCGGTTGGAATAATAAGACATAAATTGACAGACGTAAATATATGATGTGGAGGTTGGGAATAATAGACATAAGTTGACAGAGGTAAATTCATGATGTGGCGGTTGGGAATAATAGACATAAGTTGATAGACGTAAATACATGACATGGCGGTTGGGAATAATAGACATAAGTTGACAGACCTAGATAATACATGGTGTGGCGGTTGGGAATAATAGATATAAGTTGACAGACCTAGATAATACATGGCATGGCAGTTGGGAATAATAGACATAAATTGACACACCTAGATAATACATGGCGTGGCGGTTGGGAATAATAGATATAAGTTGACAGACCTAGATAATACATGGCATGACAGTTGGGAATAATAGACATAAGTTGACACACCTAGAGCTGATACTGCACTCTTGTGTAGACTCGGCAAGCATGAAGTGCAGATGTGATAGATTATAAAGAGACGAAAAATTCAAATATCCAGGTGTCATGTTCATAATTAATTATGATGCTGTAGAAGTGGACCGAGCACTTATCATATATTAAAAGTAAAGTTTAGAAATTAATATATGTTTTTAAACTCACATTTTAAATTTGATGAGTTAAATTGAAGTATATTATGTGTTCGTAAAATCTATATTGCAATTTGGGATGATAGCTTGAAGTGTTGCATAAAAAATAGTTTTCAAGGCTATCTTTGTTACTTGAAGATAATCTATAGCAATAAAGTTTCTTTGGTGCTTAGATACTGCATCAAAATGTTTCGCCACAACTGAGAGACACTGATTCTTGCACTATATGTATTGTTTAAGAGAGTTGTAATGTAATTTCTGTTCAGTATTGGCAGGGAAGCATCTGAAAACTTCTGGTCAGTTTACAGATGTGACTATATTTTGTTATATTAAACTTTGTTGTTTTAAAATTATTAATATTAATTTATTGTATTTGTATGTTTTTGATACATAAGCTAAAGTGATAATGACTGCAATGGTTTTTCACCTTAACCCCCCCCCCCCCAGTTATATATTCACAATAAATATTGTTAATATTGGTCACCACCATCACACTCTTCAATGACAGTGAATTGTCAGTATAATGACGATAATAATTATAGATAAGTACAGTCAGCTATTATCTACACACAGGGATTGTATTTTGGTTTTCTGATATCGCTACTTATAACTCGTATTATTATAATAAAATAAAGAATTTCATTTCATAAATGTAACTCTGCTGTGTTATTAATGTTCTAACAGTCATTCTAACTGTCAGACTAACTGTTTTATAAGTGTACACTTTAGTGGTCAATTTAAAAAGATAAAATAAAGGGTAGGTAAACTACAATACAAAAACTAATAATATTTTTTATAGCAAGTCTCTTGATTTTTCATTTCATTGGGTAGCTTACAGGGTATATTTACTTTAAAGCGACCCTGTATTATTTTTTTATTGTGTTTATAATCCAATTTATAAAATGTTGTACTTTTCACATATACATACATAGTATAGGAAAGTTATTTGACAGCAAAAGAAAATCAACTTATATGAAAATTTAATTTTTAGCATTCTTAAATTAAAAAAAGTTGTTCTTACTACGGTGTCCGTATGTCTGTTCTTTATCTGTATACCGAACTGAAGCCTACACAATGTTTCAATGTTATAACCTATAATTTGTCTCATAACCCATATATACCAAGGCTTTTTTTTTCATTTCAGAAAGATTTAAAAGTATCTGTTATTAGAGAAATCATAAAATTCGAATGGTTTTTATTGAATATTGAAAAAGTAGTCTCTCTAGATCATAACAAAACAAATTTTTCATAAACTCCCTAAAAATCCTAGTTTCTAAGGTCAAAGAATGATAATGAAGAATCCATGGTTCTTAATAGAATTTAAGATGATCAGACTTTAAAATTGGGCCAAAGTACTTTTGGTAAAACTTTTGTAAATATGACCCAAACCATACGTAAAAGAAAATACAGTTCATGAGTAAATTATGTTAAAAATGGACCACTCTCATTTCTGATTATGACTTTTCAGAGATATACTAATAAAAATTATTTCTTTACTTAGGCTTTTGTTTAACTTTGTATTCATAATTTTTTATAATAATACTGTTTTTTAACATTTTTGTGTAGTTATGAAATGTTTGATGCTAGACGAACTGATTCGAGTGGAATAGTACAAGTACCCGCCCAGCAGGTCACTTTGGCATAAAATGTTATAGCTGTAATGTAAATATAGTTTTGTTATAGAATATGAAATGGTTTAGATATTATTAAATGGTTGTTATATGATTCTCTTAATTTATTTTTATTTCCTCTATGTCTCAATTTTACAAGTATATGAACAGTAACAGCTATACATAACGTCAATCTCTGTGGCAGTCCTGTCTTTTACCCCCCTCCTCATACACAAACTCACACAACAAAATATTGAATGGAGACTATAAAATGGTTTGATTATGGACTTAATAAAAACTGTGTAATGCCTTTGAGATATTACATTTATCAGTATAAAGTTCTACATCAATTAATGTTTTCATTCTACTGTAATTAAGTTATTATTAATTTTCTGCTCTCCATACATTATGGCCTTATTGTATCAATAGACAAATCAGGTGCTGTCTAGGGCCACCCGTTTCACAGTTCTTTACACATTGATATAGGCAAATTTTTCTTTTTTCCTTACAATAAACAAATGTAAGATAAAGATACAATAATGCTTTACACCTATTTCTAGTAACATTGCATTCTTTTGTTAAGAACTAAGTGAACTTGTGTAGTATAAGTTCCTTTATTAAACTAATTGGAGCTTTTGTTTAAAAAATTTTGTAAACTAAAAACTATTCATATTTTCAAATTTCAAAAAGAATTGCAAAAATATTACTTTTATAAAATTTTGTCAAAAAACAAATTTTATTTTATATATGATCCATTGAATTTGGTTGTAATTACTCAATTTTTTAGGTAATCAAAATCACACCTTCATTTCAAGAGGGATTTTGAAATTTATAATAATTTCCCATTGTTCCGATAACTGTTTGTAACCTCCGAAAATAGTTATTGTGTATGGAGGATAAAGTTGCTTGAATATTTAGTTTTAAAGGATAAATAATTTTTTTTTAATGTTAAGAGTGAAATAACGCATGGAACAACATCAAATAAATCATCCAAAGAATAAGGTTTGCAATAGCATTTTAAAAAACTGGGATAAGAAAAAGCGTTATTTATATAATGTGTACAAAAACTGAATATAGAATCACATAGTAATGATGATGAATAATTTTCCAACTATTTTGGATTTGTATACATACATTTATAATAGATTTTTATAATTGATGATGAAAGTTTAGTACCATTGGTAAGTAATTAAACAACAGATTCAGTATTAAACCAACATCTCTCCGTAAATTAAATGTATATATATATATATATATATATATATATATATATATATATATATATAACCTATTTTTTACAATTAGCTATCATTGCTACAAGTCCTGCATATATATATTTTTTTTTGAGAAATGAATTAAACAGAACTTCAAAATAAGCTAGTTTAAAATTTTTAACAGCTAATCATAAAAATCACACAGTAATTAACATAATGGTATCCTAGACATTGTTATCCTGACCATTATGAGAATGCATTAGGTATTAACACATTGGCTGCAGCTAGCAGAACATAATATACTTAACCGTAAAATTTTTCTTACATATATACTCTAATGAATATAGACTAAACAAACAAAAGAAGACAAAATGTCACGTTATATAGTATCAAAATGTGATTTACCTAATTACAATTCTGATCATTTGAGCAATTTAAAAAAAATTAAAATAATAAATTTTTACCTTTTTATTAATTTTTTTATTGTTTTAAAAATCTAAAAAGTTCATAATTAATTAAACAACAATAAAAGGATGGGACAAATTATTATGAACAAAGAAAAACATGATGAACAAGACGTCAGTAAATAGAATCAACTATCTCTAGCAAGTACTAAGCTGCTAAAACACAGGACATAACAGCATTAGCCTCACACAACATGGTAATTGCATTTTATTTATTTTAATGGAATTTTTTCTAACTTTTGAACAATGTATACATTTCTTTCTTCTATTTATGAAAGATCAAATATTTTTTCCGACCTAACACTTTAAGACATTTTTAAATGAAGGGTTGAAAATGCTTGTACATTGTTCAACTATCGTTTCTTTAAACAATATTGGTACTTTTAGTTCAATTTTAAACAATAATTTATTTTGTTTTAAGTTAATGAAATAAATAATCAAAAGCACACTAAATACTAAACCACTATTCCATACTAAAACTGTTTATTTTCTTTATATTACGCATAATTACATACGTACAATATTTATTGCTTCCTTTGAAAGTTTCACAATATTATAAAACGACTTCACAGAACATATCATTTAATGGATGTGCATAAGTTTATAAAACAATTAAGAAGCGAAGAAGATTTGCTAAGCTCTAAAGTTGGCAACTTAATTAGACATTATTACTAAACAGTTGGTAATGGGAGTTTTTAGTTAGTCGTTGATTACAAGTTGGCTGTTATTATTGTTCAGGAATGTTTGCAGAGTTATGTATTACAAAACTTTGTATATTATCACAAGAGGTTTTTAAAGAGGAAACACTCTGAAGGAGTCTTACAAAGTTTCTAGAGTTACAAAATTCATAGCACTACATCTGTAGGGTGGAAGGAAATTATTGTTAACTTTGTTTAGTTGGCAAGATTGCTTATCTTTATTAACAGCTGCATACATTAGAGCTGTGTTAATTTCCTTCTGTATATTTATCCAGGAATACCTCATTAATAGGAAAACATGGCATAATCTGTTGTGTTTATAAAATTATAATTTTAGAAAATAATACACAGTTTGATGTTGAAAGGGATTAAATGTGTATTCTTAGAAGTCTGAGTTGTTAAAAAAATATTGTTTTTCTTAGTAAGGCCGCTTCACACACATCAGTTCAGGCGCGTCACAGGTCAGTCATATCAGTCACGTCACAGTCTAAAAATGTATTCTTAAATGGATTTTCCGTTGCGATGTCTACACTGATCAGGCGCAGTTCCGGCGCCGGTCCATCAGTCGCTCTTCCGGTGTCAGTCAGTCATTTTTATATTTCTTCTCACCGATATTTTAGGATTGTTCGGACGCGTGACGGACGGGCCTGACAACATTTTATAGACTTCTGTTTAGTTTTTATGTTATTATTTAATATCAAGATGAATGACGAAAAGTTGATAGAATGTGTTCGCCAACATCAAGTTTTGTATCATCTGTCTGACCAAAAGTATAAGGACACGTCTGCAAAAAACGACATTTGGGAGAAGATAGGTGCCGAAATGAGTATAGATAGTGATTATTTTTTGTTATTTTTAGTTACTAAAAAAAATATTAAATTTTAAAATACCCCATTATATATTTTTATTCCAACTAAAATTTATAAAATAACAATGTAAATTAAATACATGTTTAGTTTTGAATTATTTAGACTTTCCTATCGCTTCTAGTGTTTAAAACTACACTACGTTTCGGGAGGTATGGAAACTCCCCCAATTAACATACATCGAAATTCGCCTGACTGTGAACCAACTGACGGAAAACTGACTGACGAAAATCTCTGATGCCCTGAGACTGAACTGTGACGGGACTGAGACTAGACTGATGTGTGTGAATCGACCTTTAAGAAGGTTTAGTACTATATTTTTGATATAGGTAATTATATACAGGGTGATAAAAAAGAAGAGAAATGGTTTGATGAGGAATAATAAACAGAAAAACAAGTATTAGGCTACACCAATTGGTGAAATTGAATTACCTTTGTATACAATCCAACCTTAAAAGGCCACAAAGGGACCCAAGAGAGATTGTAAATCAAATATAAACCTATATTTTTTATAACAGGATTCTTAATAAATCACATTTTAACAGGATTTTATTCTTGGTACTTTTTAAAATATTCATTTATAGAATTTTCCTCACAAAATTTGAATATAGGCCATAATATACAAGAAGGTAGTTCAATTTGGCCAATAGGCGTAATTCAATCTTATTTTATAAATCCTTGATATTTGTTCAAAATTAAATCATACTTTTCTAACTCCCTGTATCATACAACTATATTATATAATAATATAGGTGTTATATACTACTCCTTTTATTTGAAGCTGCTGCAGCAAAAGATTTACCCATAACTGCAAGTTTGGTAGCTTCAAACAGCTTTTCGGCATCGGAGAAAGATAATTTTGTCTTTCGACATGATAGACAAATAGCCTTCTTATAGGTATCAGGTGCAGTTAAAGGAACGAGCAGAATGGTCACCACCACAATTGCGACATTTCACATCCTTTACTGTCGTGACTCTTAGTATCACATTGTCCACATACCTCTGAATTTGTGCATGTAGAACTCATATGTCCACAACCCTAACATTTAAAACAACATCGAGGATTAGGCACATATGGTTCAAAAACCAGCCCTAGCTATTCGCCATAAATATGTGTTTGTACAGTTGGTGTACCTACAAAAGTTCAAAACCAAAAATGTCGGCACTTTCTTGCCATTCTCAGTTTTCATAATCTAAATAACTATAAACACAGATTGTTCTGTTAATTCGGCTTTAATTTCCTCCGTTATTATATGGAGCTACAACGGAGGAAGTCCTGATAAAAAGATGAAGTCATGAGAGTAGAGGCAAGTTTTGTTTTTTGCTGTCCATCTCCATTAAAAGTGTTCCATTCTGTAGTTAAGGAATGGAAACTATAGGATCTGCTCTGCCATTAATGACCTTTTTTATTGGAAAAGGAAAAACTTTAAAATATTGTTGAACTGTTACTTCATATTGTTAAAAACTAAATATTTAGGAGCTGGTAACTCAAGGGTTTGAGACTCCACCTCCTTAGCCTTAATATCTCACAACCATTTGACTTGTCAGACAAAGTTGAATGAACCCCTTTGCACAATTATTTAAATCAAATTTGGAGTGTGAATTTGAATTATCTATACTTTTCATAGTCCGGCGCTTCGTGGACGAAGAATTACATAGTCAGTAATCAGGTACGCCAGTAGCCTAGGCAACTTGAACTAAAGTGAGTTTCAATTTTAAGGGGTAAATAAATCACTAGAGCACTGTGGTGATTGTATATGAACAAGGAAAAAAAACCACAAAATAACAGAACTACACAAAACTGTATAATGCGTTTATATTACTTTATGTAAATTTCAATAGCTCTGCTATCATCTTCAATATAAACGCATTATACAGTTTTGTGTTATTTTGTGGTTTGGGATTTTTTTCCTTGTTCAAATTTAACGGGGATCGAAATATATGTCTTCAGTGCCCCTTTAAATATAGAAGTGAGTTCTGGTACGACGTTATGGTTCCTCACCTCCAAGTTATTACTAACTAGCCACCCATGTACTCATGGAACATTATCATCTCAGTCCGACCGATCAGTTATGGGTTTCAACCCCATTAACCCACAAGGTCCACTTGTTTCCAAAGAACACCTTGATAGCCGGTTCCTGAACTCGAACTGTTAATATTCTTGACAGAGCAAAGCGCACATCTGGGTCATGCATTTGATTCAGAATGTGCATCACCACTCCCAGACATAACAGATACAAACATGGCATTTTTCTTTCTCATACCCATAAATGGTTTTAACATCTGAAAAGAATGACAGATTCACACTACTCAATTGCCAAGTGAGGAAACTCTGCCTAACAAAAGATGGAAGTGTGCGTAATTGTGTAAAATAGAGAACTGTAAACATATTGTAGTTTATATGTTGTGAGTGTTATGTGAATGTTTGACTGAGGTCCATGTGTGAGGCCAACCCAGTCTTAGTAGTAGTAGCTAGTCACCACCCCTCCCCCCCCCCCCTGCGGGGAAGTCAACCAATAAAACTAGATGACCTTATAGTTACTAGATCAACCAGGGGGGGGGGGGGTAGTGAGAATATTATAATTTGTATTATATATTGATCAGAAACAATAACTTTCAAATAAAATAATTGATGTTTAAATAGATTATATCAATTTAATCGAACACTCTAAACATATTCTGGGGCTTTTTTATGATCTCGTTTCAACTTTGACATGAGGGCAACTACAATAACTTTTTTCCAAAGGAATTTCACTAGTTTTAAGTTTATGTACACCAAATTTCATTTAAAGTAAACCTCGTTCAAAATTATTGTGCGGATGAATACATATGTAGTCCTACAGATAGGCATACATAAACATAATATATTAAAATGAGCATACATACATTCAAATCATATTCGGGATGGGGAAATTCGCTATCAGTATAGACGTACATAAAATAAAATGTTGTTTTTGAACAGAACAAGTAAATTAAGAACGTTTGTGCAATATTTGTGCATCTTTTGTATTATAAAATTATGCAAAGAAATAAAGAAAAAAGAAAAAGTTATTTATGAAAAATGGAAAATGCGCCTTGTTATCAGTCTATTCATTTGTAAAGTTTGACGTTAAACACAATTTAACAGAGTTTGTATTATACAACACATTACGCAAGCTGTTGAAGTTTATAAGAAATTAGAGTTGATTCATCACCTCTCCCCCTTCTCCCCCCCCCCCACTCGGTCCATGTTCTGTCATTCAAATTAACTTTATTGTAAACACGTCCCTCTAAAATAATTCAATACATTTACTGTGTTTTTATATTTCAGAAAAGAAGGTTTATTCATTTAACCAAATTGACTTGAATTTTTCTTTAAATACTTAAAATTTATAAATAAGTATTTACTTTTAAATCTTTTAAAATCATTTATATTTCTTATGATTATATTATTGTGATATTTTAATTAACTAGCTGTGATATTTAATTACTTTTAAAATATCTATGAGCACGTCATTTAATGAAGCATTTTCCCTTTAATTTTATAAAACCAACGAATAAAATAGATAAGCCTCTTAGAACTATAACAAATAATCCATTTTTCATTTGGACAATTTGGGATTCTATATTTTTAGTTTTATTTTTACATTTGTGACAATGAATAGATTGTAAATCTATTTATAAAAATTAATTACTTTTAAGATCAACCAACAATAGATTCATTTATTCATCAGGTGTATAATAAAAGAATTAAGATATTAAATTATGACCCTGTGAGCCATTCTTATTTTCGTCCTTTAATGATGAAGGATCATTTCTTATATTTACATAATACTCCAGTCCCAAAATATATGGGACGATTTAATTACCTGAACCAACATTTGCACATTTTTGGGGAGTTTTGAGATTACGATTTAACTTATATGAAACCCTTTAGGTTAAAACCACACGAGTCGAGCTTCGACGTGTCAAATTTTCAATTAGTGTTTACAAGAAACAGTGTAAAACAAAGCGGCCGCCGCCACTTGGTCTCTAGTAAGAAATTATCTAATTTCACAAGGATGTGTGAAACCTGTTTTATTAAATTATTTAATACAATCAATTAGTCAAAATACGTTCATGAGATACAGTATTAAAATATATTTCTTGTTTGAATACAACAATTACAAAGTATTGACTGACTGTAACGATGTTTGAATGTCTCGTGTCGAATCGACAGCCGCGCGGCGCAAAACCGCTTGAGTGTAGTTTTACCAATGACTACATAAATATTAATGTAGTCATTGGTTTTACCCATTGTTTACATGGGTTGATGTGTTGAGTCGACACAAACGGCCTCTGTATTTTTAGCTTTGCAGTTGCCAAAATCCGTTAAACTGGCAAAAATTGAGCCCAAGAGAACTTGAAAATATTTGTAAAGCAAACACGTTTTTCAGTCATACAGTATCGAATGGTATTTTCCCTTTTTTATCTTAAAATATATATTTTTCCAATAATTGAAGACATTATTATTTGGCAATTGGATGTTTTAACGTACAACATTGTCATTAAACTGTAGATTATATTTTTAAATAACTTCAATTCTGCAATCTGATTAGGACAAAAAGTTGGAAAAAAGAGGCCCTACTAAGGTTATTTCAAGTATTTTTTGTCGTACAAGAATAATAAAATATTTGCGCGAAAATTAAACATCTGCTAAAATTTTGTAGAAACGAAAAATTGGTGAAAACAAGACCATTTTACGTTCAT
This sequence comes from Aphrophora alni, assembly GCA_963513935.1. Lineage (NCBI taxonomy): Eukaryota > Metazoa > Arthropoda > Insecta > Hemiptera > Aphrophoridae > Aphrophora > Aphrophora alni. Next base: position 70,554,075 of record OY740771.1, on the reverse strand, counting down.
GCAATTTTATTTTTGTGTGTTTTGGAGAAAAATATTATCCAAGTTATTTATTACTTAATACTTACTCCGTCTTGTGACTTATTTTGTAACATATGTTACACGTTTCAGAACGTATGTTCCATCTTCAGGAATGAAACGTATGTTCCTCCTGAGAGGTCGTTAAAACATTAAAACACTACAAAACTTATACAACACACAGACCTATAATAAACAAATAACACTCAAATGCACGACAGGTGTACACCAACGGTTCAAGAAGGACGAAGTAAAGGTTGTTTATCTTGGTTTGTAATGTTTTAACGACCTCTCAGGAGCGATTCTGAAGATGAAACATATGTTCTGAAACGTGAAACCTATGTTACAAATTAAGTCTCAAGACTGAGTAAGTATTAAGTATTAAATAACTTAGGTTAAAATCTGTGACTTGGATAAGATTACTCAAAAAATGAGTTTTAAAACTTAATAAAATGTTACATCTAAAAGTTGTAGAACGTACAATTTCCTAGAAAAATTATCTGTTCAGGTTCCATAACTGTTATGGAGGGGACAAAAAAGAGGCGTAGAGATGGAAAATTGAGTTGTTGGTAAACTCTCTCTCTCACTATCCGTATCTAAGTAAATTTTTATTTTTTAAACTATAATTTTTTGTAAACATAATATTTTGTAATCATCTACTACGTCTGTTCTTTAAATAGTAAAATAATTATGTATAATAATAAAATGATGTAATAAATAATAAATATTAGTGAATTCCTCCCCCTCCCCATTATAATACATATTTGCTAATCAATGTTAATATATTCATCAATACAATAATCCCTTCAAAATTTGTATGATTTTAAACTTATAATAAAATTCAAATTCGAATATTCATAACAAATTTAAATGTTCAAAAAATCTTTCTACATAAAAAATTGACCTCGATAACGTTTGCTCACCCATGCGAGTTTTATCATATCCTTATAGAAAAGGCTGACCCCCCCCCCCCTAGCCATAGCCATCTAATAATCTAATAGCATCAAGCTCGGAAGAGAACGAGATTTGGTAGAGAACTGATAGGAAAACTGAAAAAGAGGAATCAACCAAAGACTACATGAAAAAATGTGTAGATCCAGCTAGTTCTGTCGGAATTGTTACGTCGGTATTCATTGTAGTAAACCTCTGAGGGTTTCTTGATTTCCCTTCTGGTGGCAGCAGGAAAAACAATTTTTGAACACTAATAAATTACTTTTGTAAAAAAATATGTTCTACAACTTAAAATTTACTGAAAAAAGATACTAATCCGTAATAACGGTTACTTTTCGTTTATGTAATTTTAGAAAAAAGTTTGATTTTTTCGCAAATGTTCTATTATTATTTTACCACTAAAAAACCGTGACAAGTTACCATCTTGATCTTTTTGTTTTTCGACCTAAGCTAACTGGACTAAGAAGACCTAATGACTAGTAAGCCTAAATCTTCATTAACAATCTTTTATTTTAATTTCCTCTGTTCTACGTTCAGATAACTCATATCTTTTCCGTCAGCAGAAATCCCATTATACTTTCACCCAATTTCCACAACAGTTTTATCTCGGCGCTTACACAATAATGCATAAATTGTAGGCTCGGCGCGACGCGACTACAGATAAAGACGTGGCGGGGTACAGATACCACTCAACCACTTTTATAGCCACCCTCGCTTGTCTCCAAGCTTTCTTTACCCATTGTATTTCCCAGAATGCAACACTTTTCCCAACAATACGCCAGCTGATAGGTTCACAATACACCTAAACCATATTTCATTTTGATGTAAGGCGGTGTATTTTATTTCCAGTGGTTAAATTTAACAAACAATTTGAGAATAGAAAATTAATTTACACAATTATAAATGATTTTGTAGGGGCATAATTATTTTGTCAGCAAATTAACTTACTGACTTTCAATAATTATATCATTATATAAAAGTAAAACTGACCGTAAATTTACTAATTTTTAGAAACTAATAATAAATGTATGGCATCAGTACCTGACTTAATTCGTTTTTGGAGCTAAATCCAGCTAACTTCACAATAAAAATGGAGATTAAAAAGTCTCCTATATCTCGAATACTCTAATAGCGGCAGGATTGGAAGTGAAAAAGAGTTGGTCAAGAGAGACTTGGTAAGAAAGTTGAAAGAGAAGAATACAATCCAAGACTACATGAAAAATGCGTAGATTCAGCTAGGGTCCACGGGATTGTCAAGTCCGTGCCCCTAAGACATTGTTACTTTCATGAAATTAACTAATAAACCTAGATTTCCCAAACTTTGGAGAATGTGCGGACCAGGTCAAAATTAAATCAAAGGTTTAACTATTAACATTACTGCATAAGTATTATTGATAGAAAACAAAAATAATAATAATAATAAACAAATAATATAAACTGATTTTTGATCTTATTATTGCTTTGGAAAATCTACTTAGCATCAAACTTCAAAAATGTTAAGTCCTTACTCGTTAGACCATCTATTGAGACACTATAGCTTATCTGTTATGTGGTGGCGCTTGGAGGGAGGGCGGTCTGGCTTGGAGTGGGGAAAGGACGGCGGAACACTAACTCACTCATTGAGTACATGATCCATGGGTAGAACCGACAGTGGTATGAACCGAGACTGGGAACAACCGACACTACTTTGAATTGAGACTGACTACAAACGATATTACTTTGAATCAAAGTGACACTACTTTGAGTCGAGAATGCCTACAATCGACACTACTTTGAGTCGAGACTGCCTACAATCGACACTACTTTAAGTCGAGACTGCCTACAATTAATTGACACTACTTTGAGTTGAGACTGCCTACAATTGACACTACTTTGAGTCGAGGATGCCTACAATTGACACTACTTTCAGTCGAGACTACCTACAATTGACACTACTTTGAGTCGAGACTGCCTACAATCGACACTACTTTAAGTCGAGACTGCCTACAATTGACACTACTTTCAGTCGAGACTACCTACAATTGACACTACTTTGAGTCGAGACTGCCTACAATCGACACTACTTTAAGTCGAGACTGCCTACAATTGACACTACTTTCAGTCGAGACTGCCTACAATTGACACTACTTTCAGTCGAGACTACCTACAATTGACACTACTTTGAGTCGAGACTGCCTACAATCGACACTACTTTAAGTCGAGACTGCCTACAATTGACACTACTTTCAGTCGAGACTGCCTACAATTGACACTACTTTAAGTCGAGACTGCCTACAATTGACACTACTTTCAGTCGAGACTACCTACAATTGACACTACTTTGAGTCGAGACTACCTACAATCGACACTACTTTAAGTCGAGACTGCCTACAATTGACACTACTTTGAGTTGAGACTGCCTACAATTGACACTACTTTGAGTTGAGACTGCCTACAATCGACACTACTTTAAGTCGAGACTGCCTACAATTGACACTACTTTGAGTCGAGGATGCCTACAATTGACACTACTTTCAGTCGAGACTACCTACAATCGACACTACTTTGAGTCGAGACTACCTACAATCGACACTACTTTGAGTCGAGACTGCCTACGATCTACACTACTTTGAGTTGAGACTGCCTACAATATTCACTACTTTGAGTCGAGAGTGCCTACAATTGACACTACTTTGAGTCGAGACTGCCTACAATCGACACTACTTTGAGTCGAGACTGCCTACAATTGACACTCCTTTGAGTCGAGACTGCCTACAATTAACACTATTGTGAGTCGAGACTGCCTACAATCGACACTACTTTGAGTCGAGAATGCCTACAATTGACACTCCTTTGAGTCGAGACTGCCTGCAATTGACACTATTGTGAGTCGAGACTACCTACAATCGACACTACTTTGAGTCGAGACTGCCTACAATCGACACTACTTTGAGTTTAGACTACCTATAATGGATACTACTTTGAGTCGAGACTGCCTACAATCGACACTACTTTGAGTCGAGACTGCCTACAATCGACACTACTTTGAGTCGAGACTGCCTACAATTGACACTCCTTTGAGTCGAGACTACCTACAATGGATACTACTTTGAGTCGAGACTGCCTACAATTGACACTACTTTGAGTCGAGAATGCCTATAATTGACACTCCTTTGAGTCGAGACTGCCTACAATGGATACTACTTTGAGTCGAGACTGCCTACAATCAACACTACTTTGAGTCGAGACTACCTACAATGGATACTACTTTTAGTCCAGACTGCCTACAATTGATACTACTTTGAGTCGAGACTACCTACAATGGATTCTACTTTGAGTCGAGACTACCTACAATTGATACTACTTTGAGTCGAGACTGCCTACAATCGATACTACTTTGAGTCGAGACTACCTACAATGGATACTACTTTGAGTCGAGACTGCCTAAAATCGACACTCCTTTGAGTCGAGACTACCTACAATTGATACTACTACTTTGAGTCTAATTCGGTAGTTTTGCGACTAATCACATTTTCAAACACTGTATACCGGTACGAATACATATTAAATTTCAAAAAATATACAGAGTTTGATAATGCGATTAGTTGCGAAATAGCTGTAATAATTCTTAACCAAAGACATGGTTACGTTTGACTGTAAGAAACAATATTTATATTTTTAGTTTTTTATTATTGGGTCTCTCCTGCCCCACTCTTGTTGTATTCCAATCCTGGTGATAGAATATTCGAGGGATAAAAGTTCTATGATGACTGAGATGTTTTTTGGGTTTGAACAACAAGAAAGAAAAATCACCCATTTTACATTTTTATTGCGAAATTTAAACTTACATGTTTTTCAAACTTTCAAGTCATATGTACCAGTAGATGAGGTAGGCCTACGTTTTCAACCGCTTCATATTTCGCCATAAACCCTTACAATGGGCACCCACACGGTATCAGATTTAAAATTAGGAATCAGCCTTTAGTTGGAATGCTAATATACATACAACAGGTAAGTTCCACAGGCAGACACCCTGAATAATCTAGATGTGTTCCCAAGTTGAATACATGATATTGAAATTTTCTAAATACTTTAATAAATTAAAACTATGGGTGCATATATCACTAGTAGTGACAGTTTAGTGGCACCCTATGCAGCAACAAGACAAACCTAGATTGCCTGATTGCATGGTGGGAAACCAAGTGAGAAATGCGTTTAGAGTGTAAAATGAGAAAATCTCAATTGCTGGCATTAATCGCTTTTAAATGAGAAAATGTAGCGGAAGCCCGGGGCTGTAGCAGTGATTGTACGTTTGTTAATCATCACATCAACTTATAAATTAAGGTTATATTAAAACACTGCCTTTCTTATGAAATTATTAATGAAGAACAAAATATTTTGAGGTCAATATTAGATGCAATTAAATAGAGTTTTGTTGAATGTAAGAAAAAATACAGTAGCCTATACTAAATTGTGAAAATACTGCTTGTTTAAATTATCGCTACTTTAAAAATAAACTTTATGAAATTACAAAATTAGGCCTAATTTTTTTCACATCAAAAACGTACAATTTGAAGAAATTGTCCCGTTATGTTCTCAGTAGCTGAAATGTTCCATAACCATCAAAAATATGATATCTAAATATTGGTAGCATCAAAATACTTTCAATAAATCAATTCTTTGATGTAAAATAAAAGGTATGTAAGATCAACAAGTTCTTAAAATAGTTAACATGACTTTCATAAAAGCTGATGATAACTTCTTACACAGTGTCCTAAAAAAATGAATATTAAAAATTTCATCTAAATCCGTTTATAAAAAAATTATAAAGTTGTCGTACAAACAGATTTTAAATTCAAACTCATGCAGCTGTTAAAAATTCATAATCCGATTTGTAACGTAAAACAGTTTGTGGGATACCTACTAAATATAAAAATGTATAAAGTTATCTTGGCACACATTGTTGGGATAATAGGTGACAGCCACATTTCATCATCACCCCCATTTTACTAACCTTTGATTGATCTTAAGTCATGAGATACTCATCTGGAAGCAAACATCGTACCTCATGTTGTGACAAAACTGTTTACAACATAGACGGACATAAATGATGGAAAACTCAGATTGGTGAATTCCTTAATTTCCCCAAATTTTCATTATTGTAACACTGAGTTAATAATATAATTTAGCTAACAAACTACAGCGTGATAAAAATTATTATTAACGTTACATTGTTTATTTAAAACGTGTAGATCAATTTTTAGAACACTATAAACAAATTTCTGTCGAAATTATCATATTTTGTTGTTACTGCATGTTATTCTGCTCGTTTAACAGAATATTGTTGTTCTGCGCTGGATTGCATCGTTCTCTGGTGAAAATGTCAGTATTTAGTTCTACGTTAATTCTAAAGATCCAGTTTAGTGGATTATCTTACCAAAGCATATCATTCTTATGTTTAATAAATCATTTACAGGCTTTGGAAATCGTTGCCGGAAAATATTAAAAGCATAAAGGATCGTGCTTAGTTTTAAAAAATCTTTGAAGTGGTAGTGTCATGTTAGTTTTGAGTAGTTCGTGGCGTCTGGGCTGTTCTGGGAAAGTGGTTTGAATGCGTGCGTGCGTGTTTGTGTGTGTGCGTGTATGTGTTTGTGGTATATTCTGTTATCTTTATGTGTTTAATTTAGTAATTATGTGGGTGTTAATGCATAGTATCATGGTTGAGGTAAGTGTAAGAGAGCTGTGGTTCTAACTTCACCTCATAAAATATTGATTTGTTCTATTATAAAAATGTCGAGATGCATAGAAAACTCGAGATTAATACAAAGTGCTTTAAAAAGAACTTTACAACCCTGTAAATTCAAATAAATTATTCAGTTTACTTACGAAGCAGGTTTTGATGTCGTTTGTAGCAAAAAACATCCAGTGTTTTACCTTTTAGTTAATTAGGTTCAATTGGACTTCCATTGGTCACTTTGTATACATCCCATCTGAAATCGATTTCCTGGCAAATTCGCAGCAACATGACAGGCGTATCTTTTTCAACTGCGGCTAGATTCTTGCTCTGAGCTCAGCAAGAGAAGCCGGTAAGGTTGGCTTATAAACTTTATCCTTGATAAATCCATAGAAGTAAAAATCAAGAGGTGTCAGATACGGTGAACGAGGTGGCCATGCAATCTGAAAAGCAATTGTTGAGAAATCTCAGACATCAGTGAGGGTACGGCGATGAGCCATCTTGCTGGAAGTGTATTCTTGGTAGCCCACATCAATTTGTGGGATTAAAAGTTTTCCTGTATATCTAGGTACCCCGCTATTTCGTTGATGGTTTTCTCTTGGAAAAAGTAAACTTTGCTCTTGCTTAAGGCTCAAAAGACGTTAAGTTTTGGGACATCACGAACATGTTCCAAGGATTATCGTAGATTTTCACTGCCCCAAATCCGACAGTTGCGTGCGTTCACTTTGCCACTTACATGGAAAGTTGATTCGTCACTGAAGATTATGTTTGCAATGAAATCCTGGTCTTCATCCAATCGATGTAACATTTCCTCACAAAACTTACCAACAACTTTATCAGTGTATTTTAGTTCTTGTACCATTGCTAAACTGTACGTTTTGAGATGTAAACGTTTTCTCAACACACGCCAAACAGTCCTACGTGGAACGCCCAGCTCGCTAGAAGCACGCCGAGTTTATTTTGTAAGACCGTTAACAAAGATTTACCTCACTTCAGACACACGGAGACGCCCTGAAAATTTCTTATGAAACCCTTATGCTACTCATAAATGGTAGGCCTACTGGGAGGATCTTTACCATACTCTGTACGAAAATTCCGTTGCACAATTGTCTCGCAGACTTCGATTCTTCAAGTGAAATCGGACATCATTGTTACAACTGCCGCTAGTGTTTGCGGTGGTGCTATTCTGTACTATCCAGTACAGAGTCAAAACTTGATGAATTTCGCTACAAAATGACACCAATTTATAAGTACCTAAGTAAATTAAAAGTAATTTATAAATTTCGCTCTATAAGTAGTCTGGACAAATTTATATGATTTACAAAGTAGTAAAGTAGTTTTTGAAGCACCCTATATTATAATAAGTTGTCGGTCCGGCACGTCCAAATTTTTTTGTTTCTCGTTTGTCAGTTTAAGACAAGTCCGTAATGCAAGACATTTGTCCTGAAGATATTGTTTATAACAATTAATGTTAAGTTGTTTAGGTTTTTTTTTTTTTTTTTTTTTTTTTTTTTTTTTTTTTTTTTTTTTTTTTTTAATATCTCGAAATCTAATAGACGAAATTAAACCGATGCTAAAATATTCGTTATACGTCCTAATGATTCATGTGTGGATCTGATCGTTATTATTCCGTTGATGGATTTCTCTTGAAAAAATTAAAGGCTGTAAACTTTGCTCTTGCTTAAGACACAAAAGACGTTACCTTTTTGGGCTATCACCAAGGATTGTCGTGGATTTAACAGCCCCAAATCTGACATTTGTGTATAATATTACATGAAATGTCGACTCATCACTGAAGATTATGTTTGCAATAAAACCCTGCTCTTCATTCAATCGATGTAACATTTTCGCACAAAACTCTTTACGACTAAACCTATCAGTGTCTTGCACCATTGTTAATCTGTGTAGTTTGAGATCCAAACTTTTTTTTTAACACACGCACAAAGCTCCTTCAGTTAATTTTGTAGGACAGTTATTTTTTTCCACAGTTTTCGTCGTATCGATTAGAGACCAAAATGAAGTTTATAACTAATGAAGTTTATAACTAATGAAGTTTTAGTTAAAAAATGAAGTTTTATTATGTTTAAAATTTTTGGCAGATTTCTTGGATTTGAGTTATTATTTTTTTAATTGTAACATGTTTATGTTACACATAATTAAATAATTTTTCATTGTTAAGTACAGTGATAGATGAAGTTTTTTTAATCAGTCTATTCACGAAATACTGCCAAAATCACATTATATATTTTAAATGATTTGTGACATAGGTTAAAATATTCATTTAAATAGTGGAGCCTGTTTTTCATTATCTACATTTGAAATAAAAATAGATGTTCAAAATTAAAATTAAAATTTTTTCTATATTAATACTTAATATATTATAAATAAATAAAATACGTTTAAACTATTCGATCCCATACATAAATAAAATAAAACATCAAACTTTAATGTAAAACAATTCTTGGCAAACAGTTTGTGATGAAGGTGTTTCAGGGTTTACAATGTGATGCTACCCCCTGCCAACCCCCGGCCTACAGGCGTGCCACCGTTGGTTGAAGCGTTGGACCATGACACTATTTCTATCAAGCGATTTCACGCTCAATTAGTCGGTGTTCTAACTGCCAAATGAGGAATCGTAGCGCCGCGCTGTTGCCATTTTCTGCCACTTTGCACTAATGTGTACGAGATTGTCAAATTCAAGCCATTCTTGTGCATCAACGCTTCCCACTTCCATTAACGTTTTGTGACCTTGTTTGTGTTTTCAATTTAGTCATCCCCTAGTTTACCTTAGTTTAATAAGCTAAAATGTTACGTTTTAAAACAACGGTTATATTTTGTGTCCATGTTGGTTATTTCAGGTTATTCGTTTATAAAAATGTACAGAGTTTATTTATATATCCAGTAATCAGGTAAAGTACGGTATGAAATTATTTACAAAAACAACAAATTAAATTGAGGAAGAACAATTGGTTTCAGTTTAATAATAATTTCATTCATTTATAAATGATTTTCTCTTGACCCTGTGGAGTAATAAGACAAAACTGAACATAAGATTATATAGAAACGTGTCTGTAAAGGGGACAATGAAATATGTGGTTATAATAATTGATATTCAGTATTTAATAGAATTTTATAAATAGTAAAATTATTTTTGAACACACACGAATCACGTTCTGTAATAATAATAACAATTTTCTTTTAAGTTTTAAATATTACTGTGTTACTAATATATATTTAATTTGACAAGTGAGGTCTTATAAATAATCCATCTAAAATGAAGTATCTGGTAGTTAGAGGAGAGAGAAAGTATGACGACAAGATCCTGTAGGCTAAATACCTAGTAATAAATTATCAGTAAACCACCAAGTAGTGAAGAGATAAAGACAAGCATGAGTTAAGCAAATGAGGCTACTATTTACTGTACAGTTAATGTGGTTTATTCACTGTATTCATAAACTGTGTATTGTTTAGTTTTTTATAACGAAATCCCAAATCACGGCAATATATTTAACAAAGTGTAAAGTTCAGCCTCACGCAAAGGAACCCATAGTTTTCTTGAACTTGGAACTTCTTTTCGCTTGTAATAGTTTAAAACATGTCGAGGAATTGCTCCTTTATCAAAAGAATCAACTTCCGTTACTGGCATCCTCCTTTTGGTTCTACAACTCCTCGGAGTTTGAATGACGAGACTCTCTTCATCAGCAACTTGGGCAAGCGTTCCTATCTCCGCCTTCCTTGGTTACAGATTCTTCATCGCAGTTATTTCCTTTGGTTTCTACAACTTGCTTCATTTCTGATTTAATCCGCTGCACTGTCCTGAAAGAAACTCCACTTGCATCCGATACCCGTTGTAACACCTTTCTCACATCGAGAAGGAGACCTCCACCGTTCTTCTCTTTTTCGAAGTAACTTAGGAGAGAAGCTATAATCGTCCTGGCTTGTGTGTGCAGAATTAGATGTTTTACTCATAGTAAAAACAGTACTACAATAAAACTCTTTGATAATACCGCTACGAGATTTTTTAAATGGTTTTAAAGGGGGGGGGGTTATTTGTCACTAATCATTGTAATATCCATTGACTCATTTACAAGCGGATGTAGAAAGAGCGGATGTGACAAACCGAGGAGGATGTGGCTATTTCGGTGGATTATGTAAATATTGTTGAAGGTACAATAACTCGTTTGGATACAAAGTTAAAGGATATATTATAGGCCTGCATAATCTTCCAGAACTTGCTATTAAAGACTTTATAATATATATATTCATCATTATATAATTATATGTTTCAATAATTGTAGTTTGGAATTATTTTTCTTGTAATTTCAAGTACAATGCCGATAATATAATCGTAACAAAAGAATTACCGTAACAAAAACAACAAAAAACTTTCAATGCAGCCTTTGGCAGTTACAAGCCTGCAAAACAAGCTTTAAATAACTTTCGAAACGCAGAGAGGAAGTTTTTTATTTTTATTAGTATTTCTTACTTTGCAGTAATATGGTCGAGTTTGGACTTATTTTTCTCGTAATTTCATGTACATGCCGATAGTATAATCGTAACAAAACAATTCTAAAATTTGTCAAAATTCGTAGTGGCATACTAGGCGCCTTGCTATGAGTGCCAGGTAGCTCGTCGAGCCATTGTCTGGCGATCCGTCCCTGCGCGTGCGAGAGCGAAGGGTCTACTAATCCGATACACACCATCCGAAACTGGCCAGACTGAAGTTAGTTCTGTCGTGACCTAAGAATGTCAGAAGAAGAAAGATGAGAATTAACACAACCAAATAAAAAGAGAAGAAGGCGCATGTTGAAACGTGAAGTGGAAACTATGAGAGACACCCTGGATAGAGTTCATTATAATAAAAGATTATTAGTGATTTTCCTTCAAATTACAGAATCGAAGGGTGTAGTAGTATGTATGCATGTAAAGTATGAATCTGTAAAAAATTGCTTGTGGCCATAAGAAAACATACAAATCCTGTCAACGAGTATAATAAAATTGATATAAAATGTTGGCTATTGGAGCTTTTAAAATCCTAAATTTCGTGCTATTGATCATACTGTCAAAATTTGAATATAAGATCAACTAGCAACATTTTTTAAATGCCATAAATCAGGTAATTAAGGATGGTCAGTAGACCTACCTGATCCATACAGCTGTTTGAAAATTTTACCACTTTGTTATCGAAATGTAAAGACAAACGAATCCGAGAATTTGTTCTTAAACTTCCAAACTATCTTTTGTAGAATAGACAATTAATTAATTATCATTATTACCTTATGATATTTGAACAGGACGGAAACACTAAGTTAAGCTGAAGTAGCTGATGACATCCTATCGTCAAAATGATTATTTTGTTTTCCATGAATTAGAATTAGAATTTTATTCCAAGTTTGTCGTTGCATAGGCAACATATGTATAAAATAAAGAGTAAGGTTGTCAGAAGTAATGCTATGTCTATAGTTCGACTAAAACTGGAAAGGGACTGGGGTTGTGGTGTGGCGGGGAAACAGTGTTGCCAAATCAAATTTAATTATTTTCAAGAATTCTTAGTAATATGAGTATGTAATAATTTTAAAAACAATGTCCGTTTAAATTTAATTTCAGATTATTTATTCTATGTTCGTTTCAGTACTTACTGATCTTTTACCTGAGCATATTTTGTCACTTCCGTAGAATTGGCAACATGGGACCGCTATTAAAACAAAGCTCGCCCGCCATTCGTCCAAAAGGCTACGAGCCCCTCACACCATATCCGCTTTCTCTTACATAGAATCCATTTCCAGATTAAATCCTGGAATCCACAGTCTAGTGGAAGTGCCCGTCCTTTAAAAATATTATTCCTTATAATCGACGATAACCATCTAGCCCAATTATAGGTGAATTTAAAAAATGGAAACAAATTAACCAAATAGTCAGAAAGGTGAAATCGACGATTGCCATTGCAGGCCTATCCGCCTATCACCGAGAGTTGACGTTGAAACGCGATTGTTTCGTTAAATAGTTTGTTGTTATTCTGATTACGTGAGGTCCTCTAAATACAAGGATAAGTAATCCGCCATTCAATGAAGTATTTATTGTTTAACAATTGCACTTCAGAGCAATAGAAATGATAACAGAGTGGTATGCAGAACCTCATTGAGAATCTGTCAATCGGAAGGAAACGGTTTACTTTGAGGTTGCATTTATTTGCGATTGGACGCATTCGAATACTCAAACCATGTCGAGACCCCTCTAATAGACCTACATGAAACACAAAATAGACAAATATTATATTTATGACAAGAAAAAACTCCCTCAAGAAGAAACTCGCTTTGATAAATGGAATAAGGGTGTCCTTTTTGAAGAAAGCAATTGAATTGAACCTGTATGACGTATTACTAAAAGCTGATTTCACAACTGCCTGAACCTTTTCATAAGCACTTCAAAGAACGTATTGCTCTCTATTATATGGAAATATGGTGGAATTAATTGAGGTCCCAACTTCCCTTATGTCTTAATTAATTCGTACCTCCGGTTTACAAAAGTGGCTTTTCCACCGATTAGGACAAACCCGTTCATCGACTGCTCTTAATTAAAGCAATTCGCTTTACTCTTATGTTAAATGTTTAAAGGACATTTTATGTTTATAAAAAAAAACAGTGTACAATTTCGCGATTTGAATTTTCCAGTCCTCGTTGCAAGTAATTTAAATTTAGTTTGGTTTTTATCATGTCTGGATTTTTAGCTACATCTTTGTATAGTAATGCACTATGGCTTTATGTTTCCGAAATTCACGTATTAGCACAATTCTAATCAATTTAAGAATAAACAGCAATAGCTGGAGTAAGTCCAGACATGTCAATAGCAAGGCCTAGACGATTGCCAATCAATTACCAAAGTCTTCTTCGTGTAACTATGTAGTATGAAATCTGATGTTGAAATTAATTTAGTTTGAGTAAGAAATGGGTATTTTTCAAAAACTTAAATTATTAATATATGTTTTTATTCATCTAAACCTAGTGGTAATATAATTAGGTTGGAAAAATATAAAAATCATTCAATTTTTATTATTCTTTTCGTTCAAAATTGAATCAGTATTTCAAAACGTTTCATAATAATAATAATAATGAGTGTTTTGTGTGTGTGTGTGTATGTGTGTGTGTGTGTGTGTGTGTGTGTGTGTGTGTGTGTGTGTGTGTGTGTGTGTGTGTGTGTGTTTCTGTTAAAAAAAGCAAATTTACCATTTACTTTAAATAAAAAGACGATTGTTGGCAACGGTTTGCACCAAAATTCTTGAATTCCAGTAATTTTTCAATTAAACAGCCTGTTGCACCACTATTTCTTTAATTGACTAGGCTATCTTCTTAGAACCCAAAGATGGTGACAAAGTCATTTTTATTGTATTTATACTCAGGTTTACTTCGTAACATTTTGGTTAATAATTACGGGTAATTATAAAATGATATGTATATTTTAAAATGAATTCAAAATTAAGGATGTATAAAATTCGCTTAATAATGAGAACACAGAAGTTAAAATTGAGTTACCATTTTGTTACAAACTTTAGATCACAAAAATCTGCCTGAAGATGAAACTTTATTTATTCAGAAAGAATAATAGAGGACTAAACAAAAGTTGAGCAAGTTAGTTGGCAGTTTGGTAGAAAAGTGAAGGCCGGTGGGACAAATCCAATCAGCCCTCTCGAGATAATGGAAAGAAAGCATTCCACTGCCGGATGTATCTGTCACTATTGACATTTCAGATATGTTTGTGTTTAACAAAGCCTAAAATTGTATTCTAGCGACGTCTTTCGATTGGTTTGCTTTAGAAAAATACTACAAGAGCTGATGTTACGCGAAGTACAACTTTTAAGTTTGTTTATTTTTACCTTACATCAGTTTGAAATGAATTTTATACTATTGAAACAACAATGTTCTGTATTATAGTGCGAATATAGCCTATGTCAAAACAACAGAATGTAGATAGTTTAAATAGATATAAAGATCCTTTAATATAAAACCAGATTGTTTTAGCTATAGCCTAATAGATGTGTTCCAAAATTTTTTAATTATATTTGGATTAGCTGACTACAACCAGATGGAAATATATTTTTTATTAGTAGGTTGCTATTTTATAAACGGAAGTAGAATATTTAAGTTTAACGTATTATTTTAACCAGTTAAACTTTTTCTAAAATAAAGAATTTCAATGAAGAGTGAAATGAGAGTAGCCTACAAAAACAAAGATTCTATCAAAAAGATTTTGTGCTCCCCGAATTACACATTTACAGGAAAGACCACATGTTTTACCAAAGAAAAATCAATTATTTAGTACACATGTTCAGTTCTTAAAATCAATAACATAATGGCTCTTTTGGATAACTGATAATGAACTTTTTTTTTTTTTTTAAATAATGATGTAGATGATGTTAAATGGTGACAATATGAAAAGGACACATTCCTGATTACTTTAAAAAATAATTTATTGTGTATAAGTTTTGTGTGCAAGTTAAGATTTTGACTTCCATTCGTAAATGTCTAAGTTGTAGCCTATATACCGGTTTATCATAAAAGAATGGTGAGGTTTCATTAATTATTCATAAGAAGACAGTAGAGAAATTTTGTGGTGTTGTATTGGTATCGCTGATAGCCTATAACCCAAAAGTTTGTTTAACAGCTATTGTAACCTAAAAATTAGTTCTTGCTTTGTTGCAGTAATGTGTTTCGTGTTTTATGGAGTGGTCTGTGTGTTTAGGGTGTTGTATTGGTATCGCTGATAGTCTATAACCCAAAAGTTTGTTTAACAGCTGTTGTAACCCAAAAATTAGTTCTAGCTTTGTTGTGGTAATGTGTTTTGTGTTTTATGGAGTGGTCTGTGTGGAGTGTGTTATTATGTTCTCTAATAAAGAAAAGGCAAAGTGTGTTTTTTTTTTGCTGGCTGAATTCAAGTCTGTAATTTAAGTGCAACGTGCATTTCGAGGCGAATACAGAAAAGATCCACTGCATGAAAATAACATACGACGTTGGTTCAAACAATTTGAAGAAACTGGATTAGCTCAAAAGCAGAAATCATCTGGTAGTCTGGTAGGCCAAGTGTATCAGACGAAAAAGTTGAACTTATTAGACAATATGCAATGCAGACCTGACACCTTGCGATTTCTTTTTGTGGGGGTACATCAAAAACATTGTTTATCCAGAAAAAATTCGTGACCTAAATCACTTTTAAGGAACAGGATTAATGAAGCAATGACAACCGTTAACAAAGACATTTTAACTAACGTTTGGACCGAACTTGATTATCGATTTGACAATTGCCGAGTGACTAATGGCGCACATATCGAAATTTATTAGTTATGTAAAAAGACGACGGTTTATATAAATAAACAACATCAGCTGTAAGTAATTATATTTTCATTTAAATCATGTTAAAAACCCCACCATTCTTTTATGATAACCCTGTATATGAATGACTGTATGTATGTATATGGTTAATTATGTATCTAATTAATGTATAGTTGTATATAGGTAATAGGGGAAAGGTCAATGTAACTCTTATAACGATGTAATTTGTATATTGTGCATTTGGACAAGAAGGAATTATTATTTTACATCTCTAGAAATTGTAAGTATTCTCACAGTTGTTGTGTAGTATCTCGGCTATATTTTGTTCCTCTTCCTTTTTATATGAGGTATTGAAAATTTTTAAAATGGTGTGCATTGTGTATTTTACTGTATTTTTTACAGTTAAAATAATGTTAGGCCTACATATTTATAATAAGTTAAAATATGTGTTTGTTTATAAAGAAGTAAATTTTATTTACATCAAAAATTGTATTGTGTATAAAGTTCTTTTTATGAGGGTAATTATATAGCAGAGCTGCCTCACTTTTATGGGTTTTATTCGTCAAATAAATGTTGGAAAAATATTTTATTATCGAAAAAAAGTGTTGGAAAGATGATTACATAATACAATTACACAAGTAGTTTTTTCGTGAAAAAATTAACTCTGTGTTATCTTTCATACTCATGACATTCACTTCAATAAACGTACGGAAGGTTTGGCCAGGTGGTTATATATATATAGCAACCTGGCCAAACCTTTCGTGACATATAATAATACAGCCCTACATATGCGTACACTGAAGCACATACGCAGACAATTGAACGCCAATGGAGGGAAGTGCGAGGAAATGTGCCGCGATATGGAAATTCAAAACAACATTTCCATGGCCATATAGCCGAATTTATGTTTAAAAGAAAGTACAATGAGTATAATACTCGTTTTCATCATTTATGGCGAATTACGAGTGAAATACATTTAAATTCAATAAATTCCTCTTCTACTGAATTTTCAGCAGAATTTGACTCTGATTAAGATTTGAGAGAAAAATAAAAAATCTATAGATGTGTAGAAACGCAGAGAAAGAGACGAACTGTGTGTGAGGAAATTTGTATTATGTTGTACATAATTTAGTATGTCAGAGTCTCTGTTGTTCTGGCTTCTTCCGGATGAATTATTTTAAACATTTTTTTTAATAATCATAATTGATGATTCCCTACAGGAACAATAACTAAAACACAATAATTGTAATTATTATTATTTCATTTTTATCATTTAAATACACTCATGTAGGCTACATTTGGATAATATATTTATAATTTCCAAAGAGTTCTGCTGCTAAATTAGAACTGAACGACTATGTTATGAAAATGTACATCAGGGTGTTTAACGGAATAAAACTAAATAATAATTATTAATATGGTTTAATCAAACATTTTGCATCATTTCTGTACATAAAACTAATCACTAGAGGCTTAGAAAGTATGCAATAAAATCAACTCTCGTTATCAAGTGATAAACCTAGGAATACACCAACCTAACCTAACCTAGTTTGAAATAATAGTTCTTTAAATAAGGATGAAGTTTTGCCGCTCAAATCCCAAGTAGGAATAATGATTCGATCTCGGACTAAACTTTTGAAACAGGGGCAAAAAGGTTGTTCACCGTGATAAACAGTTAGGATAGGTACTTTCCTCTTGGCACCACCCCTTTAATAATCAGTTGTTAGTAGTTCTTTGAGTTTTAGTTTCCACCGTAGTTCTAGTCTACTAGGCAATGTTGGTGTTTTTCTTTTTATACTCTACGTTTATCACTTGATAAAGAGTGTTGATTTATTTTCTCGAAACGTCGTAAATAAGTTTTTATATACCTACACAAATGAAGCCAAATGTCAAAGAAATAGACTAACGTGCACGTCTGCATATACAGTTAGTCTTAAATTTATACATTTTCCGTAATAAAATTACCGCCAACCAACAAAGATGAAGTCAAATCAGGTCGGCCAGATGGTCAATTTGGTTGATTAGCCGTATTGTGAAGGCTTGTTAAAACGACCTCGTCTTCTTTTGTAGAAGGGTGTTTGGTCATACCAATGAGTTGTTCATGCATGCATCTTTTTCTGGGCTCTTTTCATGTCACATACTGTACAAGGGGAGGGTGCAAATTTTGTCTCCTTTGTAGCACCCTTTTCCCGCCCTCGTGATTGTTGAAGGGAACGTGTGAGGAATCTCCTACAGTATCAACATAGTACATTGTTATGCACACTCGGCCATGCGCCCCGGATGTCATATCTATACTTATATACACAATAAAGGTATTCTTCGGTTGTAATCAATACTTGAGCGCTCCACTGTACTCGGTCGAATAGAAAACATGCCAGTTAAATCTAGGTTGTCTTTAGACGTGTATTATTATTGACCAAGCGAAAATAGGTTCCGTTTTAACTCGATTCTCACTTCGTCTGTAATCATTGTTCGCAGTTACACCCATTCTTGTATCAATTAATTGTTTTAATTTTTTTTTAAATTCCGCTTTAAAATCGCGACTCAATTCAGTTTCAAGGGGGTGGATACGATTAAGAATAAAATGCACGCTCCGAAATATAAAATATAATGGTGTGAACGAAATATAACTAGTAACGGTAAGAAAAATACTTCAATTGAAAAATGAAATTTGAACTGTTTTTAAAACTTTACTTGACCAACAATTTAAAAACCAACTCACTACTATTTTGAGGCTTTCATTTACATGAATTTGAATTAAATCCTCTTCCAGTTTCATAATGTAACAAATATTTCAAATAAATGATAATATATTTATAATTTACAACAGGAAAGTACTTCACTACAACAAGAGTGTACATGATTACAACAGGAATGTATATTAGAACAACAGGAATGTACTTCACTAAAACAGTAATGTACATTATTACAACACGAATGTATTTAGCTATATCAAGAATGTACGTTAGTGCAACAGGAATGTATATTAGTACAACAGAATGTACTTCACAACAACAGGAATGTATATTATTACAACAGGAATGTACTTAGCTATCACAAGAATGTACGTCAGTGCAACAGGAATGTATATTATTACAACAGGAATGTACTTCACTACAACAGGAATGTACATTATTACAACAGGAATGTACTTCGCTATATCAAGAATGTACGTTAGTGCAACAGGAATGTATATTAGTACAACGGAATGTACTTCACTACAACAGGAATGTACTTCGCTATCACAAGAATGTACGTCAGTGCAACAGGAATGTATATTATTACAACAGGAATGTACTTCGCTATATCAAGAATGTACGTTAGTGCAACAGGAATGTATATTAGTACAACGGAATGTACTTCACTACAACCGGAAATGTACATCATTACAACAGGAATGTACACTAGGGTCAAGAACGTTCAATATACGTCAATAAAATAGCAATGTATACCAGTACAACAGGAATGTATATTAGTACAACAGAATGTACTTCACTACAACAGGAATGTACGTTAATGCAACAAGAATGTACTTCATTACAATAGGAATGCATATTAGTACAACAGGAATGTACTTCACTACAACAGAAGTGTACATCATTACTATACGAATGTACACTAGAGTCAAGAATCTACAATGTACGCCAATAAAATAGCAATGTCTACCAGTATACATCAGGAATGTGTATTAGTACAACAGGAATGTACTTCACTACATCAGGAATGTACGTTAGTGGAACAGGAATGTATATTAGTACAACAGGAATGTATTTCACTACAACAGGAGTGTATATCATTAAAATATGAATGTACAATGTACGTCAATAGAAAGGAATAACTACAAGGATAACAGGAATGTACTTTGGTACTGTGTATAAGATTAATTAACATACCGAGCTATTACTAAATTACCAAGGAAATAATAAAGAAACCTTAGTACCCTACATGAAGTGTTTGAAATAGTTATCATTCCTTTCGTTAACAATGGGACCAATATCGACCAATCACAGTCCATTATAGCAACACCAACAATGACGCTTTCTTCATCCCTCTACCCCCTTGCAGATAAATTAGCATTGTTTTCATATTTCGCTGCTCTATTGACTCCCTTACAGTTCAGTACATTTCTATCAACTAAGTTTTCCACCCTTAATTGACTCCCCACACTCATTGAAATCAATGGTACAACACAAATTGAAAATATAAACTTTTAGCATCTGGTAAAATTGGCTGCCTTTGTTTATTAATTTGTGATTGGATTCTAAACAATGACGTAATCACTTTTGAATAAACACTCTGCGACACAAATAGCGCGGACAAATTAAAAGTGGTAGAGATAATTTGTATTATTTAAATTAATATCTAGTCTAATTTGTTCATGTCGGATTATGGAGGGTGAATTATCATTTTACATTTTAATTCTATAGCAAGATGGTGTAAAAATTATCTGAGCTCAATGATCTTTTAACTTTCTAACATGTACATCGACAATTCCCATATCATGACTGATGAAACAACAAAATATCTATATTGAGTTTTTCAAGGAAATTTTTTATTTGACGTCCACTGAATCAAAATTGTTTTTTGAATGATGTTTGTCATTCGAGAATTGCTTTTCCGCCCAAACGAATAGATTACATTTCATCGAACTTGGTTTGTCGGTATATTTATGGCAGCATCGCCAGTTAATTTTTCTACCCTCAGGGGCTCACACTTTGTGAGTTCGGGTTTGGCGAACCCGGGGTTCCCGAGCTGGATCTCATCTCACTTCATCTTGTCTTGAGTGAGATCTCTTCTCTTTTTTCTTTCATATTGGGTACTAGGCCTTTTTTCCGACCCCGACGCTGTTAGGTTTCCGAAGGCTAGGGGTCTCTAATCTACTCTTTTTTCTTCTTTCGGAGCTCTATTCCGCCTTCTCATCAATTTGACTACGCGATGGATAAAACACACGGAAGTATTACCCCAGATGGCAGACCAGATACTCTGTAAAATCCACCCTCCAACATGGAGGTCAGTCCTATGGATTCTGGGGAGGACCAACTATCGTTAAATCAAAACCCATTCAAGAAAGGAACAGCACTGGAAAGAACACCACCAAGAGTGCCTGGTACTGAAAAAAATATGGAACAAAAGGACCGAAGTAGTTGTTGGAAACATTTTGTTGACTCAAGAATAGAGAGGAACACAATGCAAGTGACAACCATTTGTGTACATGTTTTGAGCAAGGGGACCTTCAAAATATCGGCAATATATTGTCCACCCAAACAAAAGCTAAATAAAGATGAATACGTCAACCTATTAAGATTTTTAGGAGGAAGCTTTATCATTGGTGGAGATTATAATGCTAAGAATACGTTCTGGGGTTCACGGTTGACTAATACCAAAGGTAGGGAACTATTCAGGGCAGGAAGAAAATTGCATTGTGACTTTCTCCCAAGTGGTACTCCAACATACTGGCCGACGGATGGTAATAAACTACCAGACGTCATCGATTTCTATGTGGAGAAAGGAATTTCAAGAAATTACGTCATAGTAGAGAGTAAAGACGATCTTTCGTCTGATCATTCACCTGTGATTATGACATTCAGTAAACAGCTTGTAAGAAAGGAGCCTTCCCCTAGATTATATAACAGGAAAACAAATTGGACGTTATTTCGTGAGCTACTGGAGGAATACATAGATCTTAATGTGCCAATAAAAGATGAATATCAGGTGGAAGAGGAAGTTGAACTATTCAATACCAACATACAGAGAGCAGCATGGGAGAGCACTCCTCAAGTACGGAACAAATTTGTGGATGGTGTAGTATTTACACCTCAAATAAAAGAACTTATTTTGGAAAAACGAAGAGCTCGGAAAGCCTGGCAGAGAATGCGCACACCGGGAAACAAAAATATTTTGAATACGCTATGCAATAAACTAAAAAAGTTGATAAGACAGTTTAAAAATGAAGAAGTAGGAAGATATCTAGCAAATTTGACTGCGCTTAAGGACACTGATTATTCTTTATGGAAAGCAACAAAGAACCTAAAAAGGCCAAGGAATCTGGAACCGCCAAACAAGATGGAAGGTGGAAATTGGGCTAAGAGTGCTGGAGAGAGGCAGATATATTTGCGAGGTACCTGGAGGAAATTTTTTAACCTGGGCTGAAGCAAAGTGATGTAGAAAACACCACACCAGTGCAGAGAGAGGACCATAAGGAAATAACAAAAGTGACTTTAAAAGAACTAAAATATGAAATTAAAAAAATATTAATGCTAAAAAGTCACCTGGATATGACCTTATTACTGGAGGAATACTTAAGGAGTTACCGGAGAGGGCACTCAGGAAGATGCTGCATATATATTCAATGGTGCATTCAGACTAAAACATGTCCCTACTCAGTGGAAGGTAGCAGAAGTAATAATGCTGCTCAAACCGGATAAATCTCCAAATGAAGTAAAATCATACCGACCGATTTCTTTGTTACCTGTGATTGGAAAGCTTTTTGAAAAAAATTTCTTGAAGAGATTAGCACCTATTTTAGAAGAAAGAAAACTAGTTCCTAACCATCAGTTTGGATTTAGGAAAAAAACATACAACAATTGAACAGGTTCACCGAGTGACCAGTATCATAGAGAGAGCCTTAGAAAATAAGGAGGTGTGCTCAGCAGTTTTCTTGGACGTACCACATGCTTTTGACAAGGTTTGGAACGAGGGACTTACTTATAAATTACACAGGGATCTCCCAGAGGAGTTCTTCCTGGTGTTGAGGTCATACATTGCTGACAGATACTTTCGTAACATATATAATAATGGATATTCCAAATTGAAGCCACTTGAAGCGGGTGTGCAACAGGGTAGTGTTTTAGGGCCAGTTTTGTACGTTCTATAAATGAGGGATATGCCAGTTTCGAGTGTAGCTGCTGTGGCGACATTTGCTGATGTCACTGCTGTCATGGCATTTGGTGTGGATGCTGTAAGGTCAGCTGGAAAACTTCAAAGGACAATTAATATAGTTGGAGATTGGACACAAAGATGGAGAATCAAGCTCAATGAATCTAAATCAGTTCATGTTAATTTTACGAATCAAAAGTTTGAAACGGCGAGAATAAAAATAAATGGGCAATTAATACCACATTCAAATACTGCCAATATTTAGGTATAACATTGGATGCTAAGCTTAGGTGGAAGGAGCATGTTAGAAAGAAAAAGGAGGAACTAAATATAAAATATAGAAAAATGTATTGGTTGCTTGGGAGAAGCTCACAGCTCTCAAATGAAAATAAGTTACTTTTGTACAAGCAAGTGCTCAGGCCAGTGTGGACGTATGGCATTCAACTCTGGGGTTGTACGAAAAAAAAAATGTATAAATCATTTATATAATATAAGCTCTTTTCACATTTTTGTACATCAAGTGCTGTAATAGATAATTGATAACTAATTAGGGCCTAAATATGTTCTCAATTCACTAAATAAAAGGAAACAACTTGAATCCATCCTTTCTCTGAATATTCCACCCCCCCCTCTTCATCTCGCCCAGTTCCTAGTCCCTCTATACTCTTTTGATTCAATTGCCCGCTCACAAAGCAGGCGCTCGTCCATAAGAAACGGAATAAAGGCTATTTGGCTTAGTCTTTATATTTGTAGGACGTGCGATAGAAATATAGAAGATTTCCTTTCAATAACAAGAAAGAAGGGATGATTTTGTTAAAGGTTTGCCAACTCTACAAACTTGATCAGTTTTTATCTCTATTTGCTTTTTGTGTTAGAAACAATAATATACTTATTTTTATTTACTACTATAAAGAAAGTTATTGATGGATCCAAAAAATAATGTCGCGTTTTTTCATAAATATTAGTTTTGATGTACCCTGTATACTGTATATTTTCATTAAATTTTGCTAAAATGTAGCCCAATAATTATCGAAATGCCTCGGACAATTTTACTTATCCAGTTTACGAAGTACAGGGTAATTTTGGTAATCGTAACAAATTTTTGAAAGCCTTCTTTCAGGTTTCATGGCTTTTGGAAACCGAAAAGTTATTATCGACATCATATCCGTCCGTAGAACGCTGACCTCAGATTTACCGAGATGAGCGTAGCGAGTGAAGGCTCCTTTACATAAACACAGCTTCGAGGCCCGCCATAGCCGAGACACTGACACGAGCGAAGCAAGAGGCCTAGCCGACGTCAAGAAAGTAGTGACCTACACAATTACGAGGTTCAGAAAACCTGTGTAACAACTGTTTTAAACAAAACTGACACTACTGGGTTCTTACAACGAGTAGCCTACAACACCTTGAAATAACAATATAATTTATGTGCCACCCACTTGTTTACACTTTAAATTTGCGGATATATATTAATACATAAGATTTTAGCTACCAATTTATTTTCTAAGTTCGTTACATAGTGAATGAAATCGATCGTCTTTTCCCCATTTTTTATTTCTACAATTGCTCTACCGATTTTATAATGAAATTTGAATGAGAACACTTTTTTGGGATTTCTTTGACGCAGTTTAAATGTTATAAAAATTTATGGCTCGACTCTTAAAAACAAAATTACAATAAAAAAATACTACTAAAATAAAATTATCAATATCGAATTTACCAATTTTAATATTTATTTTTTACTAATAAAGAGAACTGTCGGTTCAGGAGTATAATTGATTACACACTAAAAATGCGTCTTGCGTTTGCATAGAACATCGTATAAAATTGTGAACAGATTTCGATAACATTCTGATGAAATATAAAGAAGGTTAATGAACAGAATCAGCACACAAATTGTACGGAAATGCAAATTAAGCAGATGTTTTGTTAGAAATTAAAAAAAAAAAAAAAAAAAAAAAAACTGAATTTCTGAAGCAACCAAGGAATACAGAAATTATTTATTTATGCATTATCTAGATTCTAGACTGCTGACATTAAAAAAAATGGGTCCTCTAAATGTTATGCCTAATAGTTGATTCTTGGGCCTTGTAGGAAATGTTGGGTAGATAAAGGGGGTTTACCTATTAAAGTGCTTAAAACAGCTGTGTTGTTCCACAGGTTTCTGAACATCGTAATAATTAATTGTGTATGTCATTAATTTCTCGACTTTGTCTAGGCCCTTACAGGCGTCGTAGAGGTTAACATACAGTATTAAAAAGTAGGTTCTCGCTTAGCTCGTTTTAGTATTTAGGCGCCGGCGGGCCTCAGAGATGTACAAATATAGAGGAGTCATAATCGTGTCGGTGACACGGCCGTGCCGGTTATCCTAACTATATGAATATCAATTTTCTTGAGAGGTCAGGGTTAGAAATTACATTTTTGACAATAACTTTACTGTTTATCATTGTAGAAAGGTGAAGTTGGTACTACTACATGCAGAATTGAAATCTGCAAATTTTATGTTAAGTTGAATAACAGACGAAACATGAACCAAAAAAAGTTTAAAGTGATCACTATTTTCTTATTTTTTAAAAATAGCTATCGTGTTTACATACAGACGATAACGACGACGGACAGACAGCATGTAGAAAATCACTTTTTCGATTTCCTGAGTTCAGAAACGTGAATATCAGTAAAAAAACAGATAAATTTAAAATTCCAACACTACTACATTAAACTTGGGGTTAAATTTTGAAAATAATGATACCAAACATATATATGTAGAAATTAAAAAATCCCGTATAAAGCGTTTCATAAAAGGTCACACAAAACCGTGACACATTTTTGGTTATATTTCTATATTGTATAAGATTGCTTACATGTGAGAATATACTGAAATGATATAGAATTTGCAATTGAAAAATCTATGTAAAGCTTGTATTAAGTCAGTGTGTTGGAACTCCTTAATTAATAATATTCCCCAGTTAAATACGTCAGATTGTCGGATTTCGCAATAAGATATGTGGGAGCCGGAGTTAATCCTATTATATGGTGTTTGTAAACTGACGAGGAGTGAGCGATACAGATAGTAATGCTTCAGTTTTTGTGCTCTTCCCGGCGTATAATCAGACAATGGACAACGCCCTGTATTGGACTAACACGATTACAGCACAATACAGACAAGCGCCTCCTACCAACGAGTCCGACTTTAGCTGGACTATTACAAAACAGTTGAAAAAATAGTACTACAATATCTCTATACAATGTCTTTCATATCGTAGGTCTACAATGAAAATATGAAATATTCTGTCCATGCGATTTTGTATTATTTCACTGAAATCTTGATCGTGATCATAAAGAACCCGCTTTCGTACAAAACCCCTATAGGATTAGTTTTTATAATGAACATTTTTCTTAGTGAGTTTGTAAGAAAGTTTTACTGTAGTGTTGTCACCCAACAGAGAAAATGAACTAATAGGCCTGTACGCTACACAACATAAATAATATTTATATTATGATGATAGTATTTAATGGATCTTGTTGGTTAAAACCTAACCTTAAATTGAAGTTACAGCTATTCTAATGAATCACGTGTTATTAAATTAGTAAAATTGGTTGTTATGGTAACAAGTGTTTCTTGCAAGAAACAGACAGCTGATTTGTGAATAGGCTTAGTGTATAATTTTATAATTTGAAATGTTTGCTTAGTTATAACTTTTAACTCAGTTTTAGAATTAAACATTAGCCTTCGTCATTACTGACATATTATCGAGTTTTACGTGCAAAGAAGTTTGTTTTTTTCTTTTTTAACCTTCTGCTGACTTCGTTCCCTTCCAATAAATTTAAACGCAAAATTTGGGATAGCAGAATAAGTTAACATACTACTTATTAATAAGGTAAATTCAGTTTTTATTCATGGTGTAGGTATATAGAATATGACTTAGATAATGGTTGAATGACTTGTTGAAAAGAAACATATAAATCAAATTTTAGATTCACTGTTGTAGGCCTATATGATTATGGAAAACATTTTAGTAGCCTATGCTGAAATTTTATTAGGAAAAAAAAAAAAAAAATGTTACCGTCGCAGGACGGTAGAGAGAAGTGAAAACTTTACCGTCGCAGGACGGTAGAGAGAAGTGAAAACTTTAACTGTCAATTTCAAAAATTAATAATATTTTAAACTTTCAATAATGTAATACAATTATTAATTATATTTTGCATTGATTATTAGTGTGACTTGATTAGACTTTTAGTTTTAATATATAAAATAGTCTATGGGTATGTGAGAAAGTTTGTGCGATATTTTTGCATTGATTTTAGTTTAACTATGTATGTGATTTGAGAAAGTTAGTGCAATATTTTTCGTAGATTTTTAGTTTTAATATGTATGGGTATGTGAAAAAGTTTGTGCAAAATTTTTGCATTGATTTTAGTTTGACTATGTATATGAGTTTGAGAAAGTTCAATATTTGCAATAAAGTGCAATATTTTCGTAGATTTTTAGTTTTAATATGTATGGGTATGTGAGAAAGTTTGTGCGATATTTTTGCATTGATTTTAGTTTAACTATGTATGTGATTTGAGAAAGTTAGTGCAATATTTTTCGTAGATGTTTAGTTTTAATGTGTATTGGTATGTGAAAAAGTTTGTGCAAAATTTTTGCATTGATTTTAGTTTGACTATGTATATGAGTTTGAGAAAGTTCAATATTTGCAATAAAGTGCAATATTTTCGTAGATTTTTAGTTTTAATATGTATGGGTATATGAGAAAGTTTGTGCGATATTTTTGCATTGATTTTAGTTTAACTATGTATGGGAATTTTGAGAAAGTTAGTGCAATATTTTTCGTAGGTACATTTTTTGTTTTAATATATACTGTATAGGTATATGAGAAAGTTTGTGCGATATTTTTGCATTGATTTTAGTTTAACTATGTATGGGAATTTTGAGAAAGTTAGTGCAAGCTATAATTAAATCATTGTTTAAAAAGATGAGAAATGATCGTCCAAGTCATTATCATAAATTGCACTTCTCTCGATATTCTCTAAAATTCTAAAAAGATTGTTAAAAATAGATTAATATTTTTTTTTGGACAAACAAAAAATTTCTTCGGTGAACGATAGTTTCACTTTAGTAATAAATTACTGTAAATACAGAAACAGCTTAACTACAATTTATTAAGTCAGGTTTATTCTGTAATAAACGTGGGTAAGTTTTTTGTTGACATAATAAAGTCATTTGACACTGTTAATCACGAAATCTTGTTAACAAGGATGCATGATGCCGTTTCCAATGGTTTCTATTATACTTGTCATGCAGTTCCCTCCAAACTTGAGTAAATGGAGCAATCAGTCCACTATAGTCTCAAAAGTACAGTATCCCTTAGGGTTCTGTGATTGGCGGGCCGCCATTTTTTAAAGCTATATTAACTATTTATGTGGGGGAAATTTAATAGCTTTTGCAGACGATATTGTATTGTAAGGCGGAAACAATTAATTGAGCAACTAAATCTAGTTATGCAAAGTGATTTGATTGCTTTGCGTTGTCAGTTTATTTGAAATTAAATGGTTATGAGTCCCAAAACTAATATCTAATTTGTAATATTACTAGAAAATATTGCTTTTTATCATCATTAAAATATCATAAAATAAATTGTAATATTACTGTGTTTGCCAACTAATAGAATAAATTGATGATATTTAAGTTTATAGGTGAATTTAAAATAAAATTGAATAGAGTATTCATACTGTTGAGATGAGTAGTGTAGCGATGGGGCACAATCTTGTGTCATCGTTGCCAGGGAAACAAGGGTACTAGCCAAGGCCAAAAACATTAGTCACTGCGTAGGCTACATACACTTAAAAGATTAGTCTTGCAGCGCGTATTTTCTTGCTTATATAGTAATCAATTTTGATGATAGCTAACAAACAGTTTCATAACAGGCCTCTAATAAGTCCTATGTACTGTCATTGTATGTTTTTAGAACGGTGTGTAGTGTGAGAGACAGCTCGCATCAGCCAATAGTGGACGCATTCCTTCCGCTACACCACTCGTGATGTGATCTCCTCACAGTATAAACTACTTGACAAATAAATTGATTAAATATTTTACATGTTGAGACCGATAATCCACATATAAATCTTTACGATGATATACTTTGCCTTGATAAATTAATAACTATAAAAGACTCTAACAATATTATGGAACGGAGCGTACAATATAATTCTTAAACCCTTAGCCATTCTACAAATTGCCTTCCTCATCAATGTTTATTACGACGAGGAATTGACCATCTGGGTTTCATTTTACACCAACGATCGTCCAACGGTAAGTATTTAGTCCGCTCTGATGCTTGATAACAAGCATCGTGTATTTCTTTTCTTCTGTGCCTGGACTTAGGGACAAAGGTGGATACCTTCATCATGTTTATCAGGATCCGTGCTGGACCTATTCAGAGCTTAACACCTTGGAAGGGATTCAGTTTCTTAAATTTCTTCTCCAGCCATCCCTTGTTTAAATTGTTGGTGCAGCCCACAACCACAGTTCCGCATTTTAAGTGGCACACATAGATTCTCACCCCTAAGGACACCCCGGCCAATCTCTCTCTTGATGTTTTGAACTAGCGCCTCGTGTCTGGGTGTCCAAGCTGTACAATCTCTAGCTTTTCTACAGCCACCTTATCTGAAAATGATTCAATAGATTCCTCCTCATCTTTGTCGAATCATTGCAGACTTCGCCTTCTTCTTCACACCTCCTCTGGTGTCAGATACTGTTGCTGAAATTTACACCAGATTCAGTTGATCAGCCAGACGGTCTGTTCTGTAAGGAATCACAAGTCGGGTTAAGCACGAAATTACCCAGATGGTTCATTTGGTTGTCTACCAATGTTCTAAGTTCTTATTCTCCCAGAGCTGACGTCTTTCTTTCCTCGATAGGACTCGTGGTACAAAAGATCTAATTGATCAACATTTTACATAAATTGAGCCTATAGGCACTTACAAATTAGCTGTTTGTTCCTTGAAAATTTCGATCCTTTACCGTAACAACCAATTAATTTTACAAATTTGATAACAGATTAGAATAATAAATATACGTACAAGAATTTTTTTTTATCAAAACCTGTATAAATGTTCGAGTGACTTCTTTTTTTTTGGTGTCAAAACTTCAAACAAGTATGTAATGAGAATTAAGATTAAGTGTATACATATTTTCTTCCCAAATCTTGAATCATAAAACCAGCAAACCTTTTATTTATTTAGCAATGGAATATCGTCGGGCAAGCGGTAACGTTCCGAAATTCGACGCTGAAGACACTGCGTTGCAAGTAAACCTTAGGCACATGGAAGGCGGGAACTGTAGAAAAAATAAAAGATTGAGGGGTTTTTTTAGTCTCCTATCGAACATAAACAGTTGATGTTATTACATTTGGTTTTCATAATACAGCACGATTTTTGTTAATTTCCTAGAAAAGATAAGATATATTTAAATGAATTGCAATTACATACACAAATAATAACAAGTTGTATTATTAAGCTATTTGTAATGACGCTGCCGTGCATATTGTATATTATACGACAATAAATAATTATTATATTCTATTCAAGTACTACCACAAGAATTTTGGCAACAAATTTAGCAAAACTACAATTTTAGATAGTTTCCGATTCAGAGTGCGTTTTAAAAATCAACAGTGACTTGAGTATTATCATTACTCAAGCAGTGAAATACTGCACCCAGCGTTCTCAGCAGGTTAGCTACGAAGAAGAGCATTTTAGTTTTACTGCGAAAACAATTATTTACCTATTTGTATTTTGAAAGACACAGTTTCGTGATAATATTAGAGTAGGTTTCATAGCTGAAAGCAACGTCCTTACATGTTTCAGCAGCTTTTAGTAAGAGGACGGAAATAAATGTTTTTCATCTGCTTTAGAAAATAAACAGTTAAGGTTATCTATGTGGTTCCTATAACTCACAAATACACTTTGAATTAGATATGCTATGAAACAATTAAGTTGTAGCCTATAAATGCAAAAAAAGTTACAATACCCTCAGCCTAGGAGTGTGTCTGGTGTAATGGGCGTGTCCTCCCTTCTACTTGCTTACCTAACCTGACTTGACGGTATAACCCATTCCAAGAAAACTAGGTAAACAAGTTACTGCTTAGCTACATTTAATTCTTAAAGTTTAAGTACAGTTAATTCTTAAAAGTTTAATTTTGCAAACGTTTTATTCTTATTTACACCGATAAAAGAAACGACAGTAAGGTAGGCGTTTACACAGAAACATTTGAGGTCTATATTTTATTATTGGGGTTGTACCGCTGAATGCAAACGCAACAAACGAAGTGTGGGGGCCCTTCTTTTCCTCTCCACCCCAGACACGTTCCTACCTTGAGGATACTGTACATATTGTATCGATATTAGGGGGCCTATAATCTAGCGGGCTTCTTAAGATAAATAGGTAATTTTATTCTAAAGATGACAATTTACGCATAATATAAAAACCTTATATGCATTAATTATCAGTTAATAACATAATGCATGAAATGAAAATATTAGTATTATTTTGAGAATTAACCTAAACAATAGTTGGAAACAGTATTGTAGCAAACGGGTTCTAAATTGAATTGATAATTTGCAGGTAATTTAAGAGAAAACAGCACGGAGTTTACAGGGTAAACAAACTTGATTTTAAAATGCATTAAAAACATTGAAGCTAAACCTAGTCTTTTAGCCATGTATTATCCACATAATGTAGCGAGGATTTTTTCTGTTTTCAAGCACAAGTAGAAAACACTTCAAAGAAGCCCGAGTGTCACCACTTAAATAAGCTGGAATATGATTGCAGCTTATTAACAATGGAAATGTAAGGCGATGATGACAGAATGGGTTTTCGCTTTGAAGGAAAAAAAACAATGCAATTAATTATACGGAAGATTTTATGAAACATTTTACTCACATGAAGACAAGATCTAAAATAAAATAGTAAACACAAATTTATTTTAAAATAATACAAATTAATTTGTATTATTTAAAATAAATTCATTTTAAACATACATTACAGTCTTGTTAACTGGAAATTAATCTAATAATTTTATTTGTTGTTTATGTGTCATCTAGTTTGTTGATGATTATATGCTTTTGGTGTTGTCCCAAGTTATGTGCCTAACCTGATAAAAAACCGGTTGTGCTTAAGACCAAATGGTAGAAGTGAAACTGATTATAAGTTTTACAATGTATGAATGTGTGAGAAAGTTTGTACAGTATTTTTGGCCGATTATTTGAATTATTCTATGTATGGATGAGCGAGACAGTTTCAGCCATATTTTTACATAGATTCAAAGTCTTACTTTCTATATATGTGTGTGTGTGTGTGTGAAACAGTTTGTGCAATATTTTTACACCGATTAGGCTATTAGTTTAACTGTGTAGGCCTATGTGTGCGAGAGAAAGTTCGTGCAACATTTTTGCACCAATTAGGTTATTGTTATTAATGTTTCGTAGTTGTGTGTGAAAACGTTCAATCACTATTTAGGCTATTAGTTCTACTATGGATGTGTTTTAGAAAGTTTGTGCAATATTTTTGCACCGATTAGGCTATTAGTATTACTGTGTATGTGTGCGAGAGAAAGTTTGTGCAACAATTAGGCTATTAGTTTTGTTACGTAGTTGTGTGTGAAAACGTTCATTCACTATTTAGGCTATTAGTTCTACTATGGATGTGTTTTAGAAAGTTTGTGCAATATTTTAACACAGTTTGGTTGTGCGTAGTTCCAAGGTCTCGTTTTATTGCATTTTCTTTTCCAAGTAACCCCCCATTTTCCCTTTTATTGTGCTTTCTTTGGTCATTGCATATATACATTCTTAAGCTAAACATATCAAAATAATCTTCCCAATCTTACATATTTTGAATTGGAAGATTCTAACTCATTTTAGTTGTTTCTCAAAACGTTTCGTTGGATTTTGCTCAAATGTTCTTTTCTCACTCTAGAGTCTATATCTAATTAATTTGTTTTGAAAAACTACTTTTAGTTTTTCTGAAAACTGACTTAACTTTTTTCTAAATTTGTCTTATCCAAATTATTTCTTTCTTTATTTATAATGACTCTATTCTTTATAATCATTATTTCCTTGAAATTAGTTGATTGAATTTAAGTTTTGTATATAATTTAAATTTGTTCATCAAACGTTTTCCACTTGTAACTTTTACATTTTAAAATTTAATGAATATCTTTATTTACAAATTCTTCTTATATTTACTTTCATTATCCAAATATCTAAAAACATTTTATTATATGTATTTTTGAAAATTGTGTTAGTTTTGGATCAGAAGTTGTGAACAGGAATCTACGCGATTTCGTTTACGCAAAAAAAATCTGACGTTACGCGATTTTGCACATTTTTACCCAGGCAAAGAGTGCCCAACGGGCCAATAGAAGTTTTCACTTCTCGCTTTTGTATTTTCTACTTAACCTAACCTATGATTTTTATGAAATTTGATATTGGGGACTATAGCGTGCTCATTAACCTTATTGAAATTCAGAATTGATAATAAAAAAGAATTTAAACAGTTTTTTTACCTAAAATTACTTACAGAATTTGAAGATTTCAGTTCTGCATGTAAGGGTATCAATCCCACCTCTGTACAGCGACAATTTCAAAAATTAAATTCGAACCCTGACTATCCCCCTCGAAATGTAATAAATATGACTGCCGCGTTACAAACGCGAGCGAATTTTTAATATACAGAATGTCTCGAAAATGCGCGGTCATATGTCGCGTCGGATATATTCCTTAGTTAAAAATAAGATAAACAGTTCCAATAAACACAGGACCAAAAACACTTCGTTTTATGTCTGGGCGCCATTTTGGGTTTTTTAAAGAAATTTATATCGAAAACGGTTAAAGTAGCCTTTTTGAATTTGCTACACATGTATTTACTGTTATGAATTTTCATAAATTTACTTTAAAACATTTTTAAATGACGGCCGTTTTCAATTATTAGAAACATTTTAATCTCGAATTTTATGATATTCCTTTTCAATATTAAACATTATCTCATGAACAAAACGATACCTTAAGTTTTCAAATCCAACAACAAACAACCAATTTGTGCCGGAAATAGTACAAATCACCCAGCCTGACTTTAGGCCCAGTTTGCATTGCCAACGCTATGCAGCAATAGTATAAAAATACTCAAGTTACAGATTGAAAAATTCTTTTTTTAAATAAATAAACCGTACAATCAAATCAAATCAACAATACAATTGAAATTAACAACAATAAACTACGATAATTATTATAAGAATACAGTAAATAAGTTTAGTTACAATAGGTGCTCAAAGAGTCATCCATTTGAATTAATGGAGGGATTGAGACGTCAGTGAATGTCGTATCCTTTCCTGGTTGATTCAGAATCTTCACTTGCCTCAATAAGTCGTTATCGTAGAGCTTCAACGCTTTCCACAGGACTCGAGTATATCAGTGATTTCATATGGACCCCCATAAATAAAAATCAATAGGGTTCAGATCAGGCGAAAGAGCCATTCCTGTACATGATGTTTGTGGCAAATAAATAGCGAATAAAATTCCGTAAATATGATCCTTATTCATAAAATTAAAAGATTAATCGGATCTTCAAAGGTGTCATACTTGTTTGTCGTTGTAAATCATTCTGCATATCTCCAAAATCAACTCCTCTTTATATTGTTCTAAACTATCGGCCAAGAAGGTGGGTTAGCTTACTTTTATAGTCACTTTAAAATTAGCAATTGCACGCCACCTCACTAGACTTCCTATTCTAGCTTCTGTACACAACTGTTAATTTGTTCTTACTGTAATTTGCAAACTGATAGATTACGTACATCATTTGTTTTTGTGAGTGGTAAAATTAGTGATTTGCAAACTGATATATTATGTAGGTACTTCATTTGTTTTGAAGTGGTAAAATTAGTGATATGTTACGTACTTCACTTGTTTGTGAATGTGGTAAAATTAGTGATTTGCAAACTGATATATTATGTAGGTACTTCATTTGTTTTGAAGTGGTAAAATTAGTGATATGTTACGTACTTCATTTGTTTGTGAATGTGGTAAAATTAGTGATTTACAAACTGATATATTATGTAGGTACTTCATTTGTTTGTGAATGTGGTAAAATTAGCGATTTACAAACTGATATAATATTACGTACTTCATTTGTTTGTGAATGTGGTAAAATTAGAACAATTTTTGTAAAAAAATTGAAGGTTCTAAAAAAAAGCTTATGGGAATTTGAGGACAAATTCTGGGTGCAGGCTATTGGGCCATTTGAAAAAAATGATGAATACATTTCCGGATTATTATAAAAGTTATATCACTCACCTGAATTATAGGACTTTTTTTCTTTCTTAGCACGGAATTTGCATTTAATGTATTACCGGTATATTAAACAAGAAATAACCTCCCATTTAAACTGCAGTATAAATAACAAAATTTGTGGAGCAGATATAAACGAGCTCAAATCCAAGGCAATTATAAGATCTTGTGGAGTTGTTTTACATCTAATTTTATTAAAAAGAATATTAAATTTCTGGAGAATAGACAAAAACCAAGGAAACAATAAAAAACACATTTACATAAATACAAGCATGCATCCTTTTAAATATATCATTCAAAGCTTTATACAAAATGAGATGGGACTCTGCAAAGGATTTCTCACAGCTAAAGGATTCTCTGAAGACCTAGTACTGTAATAATTTTTCCAGTTGAACTAACTATCCAGTGTTAGTTCATATCATATAACCTATCTTGATATGTATCACTTACTAAAATAGTTTTAATAACTAAAAAATTACATTTCAAACATCTCAAGTTGTTTATCTGTAAATGCCATTATTAAAACTGTGTAAAAAATAATAATACTAAAAGTATTCAAAATACAAATGAGTAACCAAATTAGCAAATTGAAAAATAACTGTTAACGAACTACATATTATGTGCTAGTAATAAAATTGTTATTTAGCTGGCACAGCATTACTTAAGATACAGCTGATTAACTTGATTATCCTCGACTTACAGAAAGAATAATTTTATTCGTAGTTAAGAAAAAAATATTTTGTCTGTTTTTTTGTGTAAAATTATCGATTTTTGAGATATTAAAATTTTTAAATGGCCACCATTTTGAAAATATTACTAGTCTCTGTTTTTGTACACTTATAAAAATGCATCTATGAATTCAATATCTTATCTACCTCCAATGTTTTTTATTTTTTTGTAAAAATACAAAATGGCACATTGTCTGAAACAAAGCAGTCACAAACATACATTTTGCATTGGTATTTACACTGCGCCTAATAAAAATTTCAACTTGATTCAACAATGTGAAGTATGGAAAATCTCCCGAAAATTCATCAATCATCAAGTGTTCAAGACTTCAAATGTCCTTAACTGAGTAGGTTTAACAAAAAAATACTCAAGAATAAAAGTCTTATAATTCAAAAATATCATAAAAAATAGCAGTTTCCATGAAACACTTCAAAGTTAACCACCATTTTAACACGTTTTTATTACTTACTTTCTTGTCTGTCTGTTTGGTACAAATTTTGCAATTGATTTTAAACCAACTTCCTGATGAGCTAGAGACTTGAAACTTTAAACATTGCTCAGAACGGGATGATAATGCAATATGAACTCACTTTCTTATCTGCCTGTCAATCGCTACTATGTTAAGAAAGCAGTTAAAGTTTATTGTAAAACACTGCACACAATATTTAAACTAACAGTTGACAAGGATGGAAAAAAAAGAAATAGTAGGAAATTTGGAATCACTCATTGATAACTATTTGAAGTTCTTGCGAAATCAGTGGAAGAACATAGAATTTTTGTTCATCGATGAGATTTCTATGGTTATATACGAAATGTTTTGCATAATCGATTCTAGATTGTGACTACTGAAAAAAAGAAGGAAAATTAACCATTTGGTCGAATCAACATGGTTTTTCGGAGATTTGTTATTCTTATAAAGATGTTTAAAATCTATTGCAAACTTTCACAGACACAAGACTTATATAAAAGGAGAAAATAATTATTTAATTAAGAAAATATTGTTTAAAATGAACTAAAAAGTATAATATAATTTCTATAATAAGCTGTCGTTGAGAAAACTCCCAAAATTCCTAATGGAGGTCAAGTATCCCCTAATTCAATAGATGGAAATAATATTCTATTATCTATTTCATGTGCCCCACATTTTTCATTTTAAATATTACAAGTATTTTCATAGCTATTATAAATTCACAATCACAAATTTTCAGGACAATTTGTATGGGGCTACAAGAAAGTATTTATACCCTTTTAGTCCATTTTAAAAACGTGGTTTTCAAAAAAAATTATTTAAATATTTGGTATAGCTTATTTTAAATTTCAAGTACATATTATTAAAGACCACAAAAAATGAGGGAAAGTTCCCCATTTTTATACATTTCTCTGAGATTAATAGTTTAAAATATTCCATTGGTGTCATAGTTAAAAAAAGAAAAAAAAAGTGTTTAAAAAGTGAGCTAAAGGATTAGTCTTTGTAAGATAGTTCTTGATAAAGTCTCATCTAAGGTGTATTTATGAATTTTAGCACATATAGATAAAAACATAAATAAAATTATAATCACAAAAATTTATAAAATTAAAAAAATTAATTTCTGACAAACAAGAAAATGATTATAACTGCATTAAGACCCATACCCATAAATCAGAACAAAGAAAATCCAAGAAAATTATAAAATTTGAAGCAGTTGATTAGAATGTAATAAAACTGACACTTGTTATACATAATTGTCATCATATGGTATAATTAATTACTAGTTATCTTATACAAATATATCCAAAGAGTTTTTAATGAATAAAATATAATATGAAATGGAAATGAGTATTGGGTAAATGAAAATAAAAAATGTTCTGAAGTGTTTTGTTTTATTTAAGAAAAAAAATATCCATGAATCTGAGTTTAGAACTTGAGCCTATGTGGGTACTGGCTGCTATGAAGACCAAACATTTGTCCTAAATATTTACGGAGAAGTTTGCTGGTCTTTTCTTTCTTGATTGCTGCTAAAATCTGCTGATCAACTTCTTTCTGATCTGTTTTACGCTGTTCTGTTGCCTTGTATTTTTCTTTCTTAGCAACAAAAATATCTCCTTCTTCCTTCTTTGGCCGTTTCTTCGCCTTTACTCTCTCAAAATATTTATCATCCATGGTGGCCGGCAACTTAACATCCTTGATATTGATTTTAGTTGATGTACCAATAACATATATCTGGTTAACACGTCTTAATGGGACTCCGTTGATGCTGAAAGGTCCAGTAACAAGAAGTAAACCTGTAGCGAGCTGCTTCAAGAATACTACACGTTTACCTTTATGTACACCAGCAAGTAAAATGCATACGGTTCCAGGTGTCAAAGATTTTCGAAGATATCGCTTGTGTTGCTTGAAACACTTCCTGGATGGACGTTTTCGTATTCTATCAGCTGTAGGATAAGATGCAGTTTTACGTGTAAGTTTAACAACACGAGTTCCACCATTCTTTTCCCCACCAACAGGTTTAATTACAAAGGTTTTTCTCTTGGGTTTCTCTTTTTTCGGATTCTTCTTCCCTACAAATTTCCATAATGCCTTCTTATGGTACATTCTACTCCGACTAAATCTGTAAATTCCATTACCAAGATCATAATTTCTTGGTTTACCAGGTTTTTTTTTTGGCTCCCCAGCTGCAGCAGTATCTCCAGCTTTAGGCTTTACAGCTACTTTTGTGTCTACCATTGTTCCACCTGCAACATAAATACAACAAATGATTTAGGATTAAAGATAATCAAGTATATACATATATAGATAAACTAACTATTAATAAATTAATATAGAAGATTAATTTACACTTTTATTTTACAGAACAGTTATTTGTTTAATTTAAACACGGTTAAGTAAAATATCAGCAAATATAACAATATATCATATTGATCTATTTAAAGCCAGGAAAATTAAATAAAAAAAACCTTATTACTAAGCCCTGAAAAATTATGGTGACAGAAATGGTTTCCACCCTAACACCCCCCCAAAATAAATTATTAATAATATAAAAGTTAAACATGCTCTATGGTGGAATTATTAGTGAAAAGTCCATCAGTTAAACTTGGACTTCAGCTTAGTCCAAGTCTTGCAATGTAGGTTTAAATATCTTCCAAGGACCCTACACATCTCCATTTGCTCGATGAAGGACATTATATTCTGGCTTATAAGCGGTGAATGTTTCCAGAAATTATTTGGAGACATGTTTTGAGAATTTATCCTTTTTTCTCTTAATCCAAAATCTTTAACAGTAATGATTTATAATAGGTCTTTCCAGGAAAACCTCTTTTACAATTTCTCAAACACATAAACATGAATAACCTTTCAAATGGGCTGCAGCACAATTTTTTATACTTAACTGTACTGCTTTTCGAGATATTAATCTCAAATAGTACTGTCCCTACTGCAAGCATAATTAAATATAATATATACTGTTTTAATTATGCAAAAAAAATAACCTATGATGTGTAACAACTAGAACGTTACTTGGATATAATTAGACGAAAAGAATTTATAAAATTCAATGAGAAAAACAGAGCACTTGTAGATATATAGATCACTCTGCACGGGTTTCTCATTTTAATTTTCCTGCCTGCATCAAAATTATTTCTCAAGATAGAAGAAATCTCTCAAATTAGACAGGAATGTAAATAATTGGAAAATCTAACACATAACCTTTATTTTACTTATAACATTTTTAAGATGTTATATATTTAATTTATTTTTAAGCCACACGTTGTGCGACCAAATATAACATTTAAAAAAAGATGTTATATATAATTTAATCTTGCCACACGTTGTGCGACCAAATATAACATACAGAAGTTTGTTATATATATTTATTTATTTAATTACTTTTTAAATTAATTTATTTTGAATTATTAAAACATTTATTAATTTACTTGTAAAACTTAATCTTTATTAGCCACACTTAATTTGCACTAATAAATTTCTGGCAATTAATTTTATTAGATTTCTATCGAAATCTTAGCAAATCTAGGATGGTTGAATTAAATTAATTCCACAAAACAATTTTCTACCTTTTAACCATCTTCTGGATTTATTATCAGATAATTATTTATATAACAAGAATCACTTCAATTAATTATTCATTTCAATCTTAAGACTACTTCATTCTCTCACACTTTCATTCTTTAAAACTAATTTATGCTAATACACAATATTTAATGGTTGACAATTTTAAAATTTTAATTTATTATTCAATTTACATAAAAAAACTCTACGAATGTCTCTACAGATTTTGTCTTAATGTTCTTATTAATTTTATATCAAATCTATTACAAAAACAATTTTCTTTAATTTAATTATATTATTTCCAAATTACTTTTATTTTGCCGGCTAGCTCAATTACTTTCTTTTAATTTAAATTATAAAAAACTTGACTCTTAATCTCGGGCATGGGAACTTTTATGACTCATCAAAGTGAAATACTAGATTCTAATGATTATTAATTATAAATTTTGGTACTTATCAACAGTTACGCCTCGTCCTCTATTTTGGCACTTGTACACAACACAATCACTAACGACGCACTAAACACAAGTATCCTTCTCCTGGGAGGTCGGATGCTGCAATTCCCGGTTCATTGACGGATGGTGAATCTCTGGTATTACGTCCGCTAAACTCTGTTAGGTCTCCTTACTCGTTCTCAAACTAACTATTAATTTCGACACGATGATTCTCTCCTCTTCCTTTATAACTTTAATACTCCTTGACTTTAATTATGATTACAAAAAACTACAAAAAACTACTAAATTTTGTGGCAACTCTGCCTGCCTTTAAGTTATTCGACGACTTTGAATTCAACCCTCAGGTTCTCAGTTTAAAACTCTTAACACCTCCTTACTCTCATACTCTGATTCCCAGCTGTAAGCCAAGACCTACACACTCTCACCCCCAGTTTTAGACTGACGCTTCTTCCCGTTGGATTTTGCCTCTCCTGATTTCCAAGTTCAGCGTCTTACTCGCCTATTGGTCAATATCTCATTTTTTTTTTGAAACTCAGGTCTCTTCTGATTGGACATCCAAACTTTCTAAACACGTTACTTTTTTTTTTACGTGCGTTGACTTCGCCCCTCGGAGATACCGTTAGGTATTTACTTTCTCATTTTTTCTTGGTTCCCTGTTTATGACATGCAGCTGCCTTGAGTAGCAAAACTCCGTTATGTTTGTGCCTTTTTTTTATTTATGTCGGCGAACTTTCTTCCCTCAAAGAAAACAGAATGTTTTCTTTTCCTTGTCTTTGTCACGTTCGTCAATTAGTACCGTTATCTTCCAAACCTAACTTTGCAGCTGCTATGTCGGTATGGTTTGCTTGTTAACATGTGTTTTGTCTCAATTTACTTATTCTTACAATTTTATACTAGGCATTAATTAATTATTTATCAATTGTGATCGTTTGAGATCGTTATATACTTATAGCTAAGCAAAAATAATATATATTAAATCAAGTGTTTGAGAAATACGGAGCAGTTGTAGATTTAAAGATCACTCTGCACGGGTTTCTCATTTTAATATTCCTGCCTGCATCAAAGTTATTTCTCAAGATAGAAGAAATCTCTCAAATAAGACAGGAATCTGCGACATTAATGTAAATAATTGGAAAATCTAACACAAAACCTTTTTTACTTATAGTTAAGCTAAAATAATATTTATTAAATCAAATGTTTGAGAAATACGGAGCAGTTGTAGATATATAGACCACTCTGCACGGGTTTCTCACTTTTCCTTTTCCTGCCTGCATCAAAGTTATTTCTCAAGATAGAAGAAATCTCTCAAATTAGACAGGAATGTAAATAATTGGAAAATCTAACACATAACCTTTTTTACTTATCGTTAAGCTAAAATAATATATATTAAATCAAGTGTTTGAGAAATACAGAGCCGTTGTAGATATACAGATCACTATGCACAGGTTTCTCATATTAATTTTCCTGCCTGTCAAAAGTTATTTTTAAAACTGGAAGAAATCACTCAATTAAGACAGGAATGTGTGACATGAATGTAAATAATTTGAAAATATAACAACTTTTTTTCTTAGATTAGGATAAAATTTGAGAACTATGGAGCAATTGTAAATATATACATTGACTCTATGGCTGGGTTTATTTTATACTTTTCCAGTCTTCATTAAGAGTAAAGAAATCTCTTGAAAGACAGGAATGTGTGCGATGAATGTAAACGATTTGAAAACATAACATATAAAGTTTTTTACTTAGATATAGTGTAAATAATTTTGATTAAATTTAATGTTTGAGAAATACGGAGCAGTTGTAGATATATAGACCACTCTGCACGGGTTTCTCACTTTTCCTTTTCCTGCCTGCATCAAAGTTATTTCTCAAGATGGGAAGAAATCTCTCAAATAAGACAGGAATGTGTAACATGAATGTAAACAATTTTACTTAGTTAAGGTAAAATTGAAAGAAATCAGGAGCAGTTGTAAATATATAGCTCATTTTGTTAGGCTTTATCACTTTTACTTATTCTGGCTGCATATATAAAGATTGAAAAACTCTCAAATAAGACAGAAATGTGACATGAATGTAAAAAATTTGAAAATATAACACATCTTTTTTATTTAGGCTAAAATAATTTATATTAAATTAAATCTTTAAGTATATATGCAGTTCAATCTGAAATTGTTTGTCAATGTTGAAATTATAGTTTTAATTATTTTGAAGCACCAGGTAACCCAGAAAGTGTACTTTTGAATGA
The DNA here is from genome assembly GCA_963513935.1 of Aphrophora alni. Classification (NCBI taxonomy): domain Eukaryota; kingdom Metazoa; phylum Arthropoda; class Insecta; order Hemiptera; family Aphrophoridae; genus Aphrophora; species Aphrophora alni. The sequence goes on along the minus strand of OY740771.1, from coordinate 70,511,381 downwards.
ATATGTTATGTTAGAATTATTATGTAAAGGCTAATTATAATTATTTATAGTAAGAAATTAAATGTTTGAGAAATACGGAGCAGTTGTAGATATATAGATCACTCTGCACGGGTTTCTCACTTTACTCTTCCTGCCTGCATCTAGTTATTTCTCAAAAATGGAAGAAATCTCTTAAATAAGACAGGAAAATTTAGACTAGGTCTACATATAATCAGCTAATGTATCTAGTAATAACTAATATCATTAGTCACAGTATATAGTTCGTGATACATTATACTACATATTATCCTTAAATATAATAACAACTGTAAATGAAGCCTTATCTATATAACTTAAGGAAGCGTTGGCATAATTTCCCATGTGATTACAGTTGAATTAAATATTTCCGGCACAAATACAATAATTCAAATATTGCAATAAAATAAAACAAAAATAATTAGTATCTTAACCCTTTCTATGCTGCTGAAAATATGAGATTCTACTCTTTATTACTCGTTTTGAAAGTTTTTTCTTTCCTCTTAACATTAATTTTCCCCTTTTTTTCTGGTTTATTATGCTATACAGGTGATTCAGAGGACCGGAGTGACAACCAATAAAGACTAGAAAAAGAACGGAAAAGATCTTGAAATTTTTTCGTTAACTGTAGACAGTGAAAATGCTTTAAAAACTAGAAAAGCATTGAAAAAACCAAAATTTCAGCTCTTGGATGAGACTGTGTGCATTTGGGTTTGCCAGGAGAGTTTTAAGGAGACCCCACTTTCAGGCCCTATCATAAAAGAAAAAACTTTTCACTTGTACCAAAAACGGGGGGGGGGGGGGAAGAAGCCGAATTCCGAGCAAGTGAAGGTTGGCTTCACCAGTGGAAAATCGTCACGCATTAGGCAAGTTGCTATGCTATATTAGATGAAAAACTTTTTGCCGATGATGATACAGGTAGGGAGTGAGTTTGTTGAAGAATTTGAAAAAAATAGTAGCTGATCAACTATATAACAATGACGAAACAGGGCTAAACTATAAATGCTCCCTCAAAAAACCCTTACCCTAAAGAATTACAGTCACAGGCACGAAACTAGCAATGCTTTAACTTGTCAAAACTAAAAAATTGAAATGTAACGTAACAAATAGTGTGGGTTGTCATCACAAATGTACAGAAATTAATATTAGTTTCTTGACAAACATTGCATTACCACCTGCATTGAGCAACATACAACATAAATTAGTTCAGACAGAAAATGAAGATGACAAAGAATATAATACAGTAAATGATTAATTTTAGAGGTTTCCTCTAGAAAATATTACTATTAGCTATAGCCAACACTAAAAAAATAATATTTTATAAAATTCTGTAAGTTAACCCTTCGACAGGTTTTCATACTTTTCAGGGAAACTCCCATAACTTTTCTGAATAGCGCCACAGGCCGATCTCATAAATTTGTGATTTTTGTTGTACAACAAAACTAATTTGTGTTTGATACTTTAAAGATTAATCAACCAAGACTATTCCAATACTGCTTTTAGTATGAAAACGTATATTGCTTGTATATCATCCAATATACTGATATAAACTTATATCACCCAATATAAAAGAAAATTAGGTTTAACCTACTTTAAATGAACATAGGCTATACAACAAAGAGTACTTTTGCATCAAAATACTTTTTAAATTAGTTATATAGGCCTGTATATATATGTGGTAACTATCCATTCTACCTTGCCCTGAAATTTAGTTAAGAAAATTGTTTATTACCTACCTTATTTTGAAACAATTGCATCATATTCGATATCGATACACTTTTGAAGTACCAAAATACATTAGTTTAGTAGAAAATAAGAAATATAAAAGTGCGAAATGCAGTTCAGGTTACGAATGCCTACGTTAATATTTATAAGTACGTTTGTCAAGTTAGTGAATGTGTGATTGCTTGTTTTATTAGGTCTGGCTAGGTCACTATATATAAATACGCATTTCAGCTTATGATGTTGTATGATTGAAGAATTATGAGGAATAGGCTTGGGGCAAGTGACTATATATATACCTAATAAAACAATCGAGCGATGACAGATTCACTAACTTGAAGATTCGTCATACATATTAACAAAAGCATTCGTAGTAACCCTAACCAGACCAGGATTTCGTACTTTTATATTTCTTATTGTCTAGTAAACTAATGTATTTTGGTACTTCAAGAGTGTCTTCCGACATCAAATATGATGTAGGACTAAATGTTTCAAAATAAGCTAGGTAGTTAAAAAGGACGACAATTTTCTGAACTAAATTTCGTGGCAAGGTAAAATGCATATTATCTATATATCTTACTCATGACATATTTTTTTGGCAGATATACCAGTTTAGTAGATTGATCCAAAGATTGGATACATTTTTTTTTGCCAAATTCATTTAGTACAAACCTTATTTTGAAAAGGGAAAAAAAATATTATTTTTACGCAGAATTCACTTTTACACTGTAAAAATGGAAAATGAAGATGTACCAAATCGTCATAATTTAATAGAAACTGTATAGATTCATTTGATGTTCAATGTTCATGCATCTTACGATACGTGAATCTATATTAGTTATCTTTTAAGCATTTAATCTATGGACGATTAAAAATTAGATTTTTAAGTAATGCACAAGAAATTTATATTGAATTTCAGGGTTAATTTTTTTAAACAGGCTTCAATTCCCATTGTGATATGTTAGCCTACATATAAACTATGTACAATAGGTACTTTTCATTTTAAATTTCTACTCTGAAAAAACAAATTTGCTAAAAAAACACTAATTTCCCTTTCAGTACAAGATGTACACCAAATTTATTTATCATATCATTAAAATTTAATTTCTAGATCAACAAGTAAATTTTTTTTAATGAAAGTAAATACTTTTTATTTACATCCATATACAGTAAGTAGACATATAGCCTAGTCTAAACTAAGAATAAAAGGTAAATATCGGTTATACCTCGTCCTCAAATTTTTCTATAAAACCTTATAATCAAAGAATCAGATCATATTATTTGTCGGAAGAAACCTTTCAAATCCCAAAATGCATTAGTTTTGTAGAAAATAAGAAACAATTCTTACCTAGACTGCAATTGGAAATAATCATTACGTCAATGGTATCAAATTGGCAGAAAAAAACCATTTCAAAATCATTGCTTAAATCAAACATATTGTACATAGTCATAAACATTTTGTACATGATTTTGGTATGAAAAATTATGAAATCGCTAACTAATTAGGCCTACCTTATATTCAAACAATTAGATCATATTTTATGTTGGAAGACATTTTTCAAGTCACAAAATATGATATGAAAAAAAATTAAAATACGAAATACATCTTATTTTATTGATAACTACGTTTGTCAAGACAGTGAATACGATATCGCTTGTTTCATTAGGTCTGGCTAGTTGACACATATATATATATATATAGTCATCACCTAGCCAGAGCTGGATTGCCATTAATAATAAACTAACCAAACCTGGATTTCATATTTTTTTATTTTCTAGTAAAATAATTTATTGAGCTACTTCAAAAGTGTTTGGCAATACCTAATATGATTTCATTTTTTCAAAATAAGGTAGGTAGTAAATGATTTCAACGATTTTCTTAATGATATTTTAAGGCAAGCTTCAATGCATTAGTTACTGTTTTAATAATAAACATTGAGCGATGACACATCTACTAACTTGACGAACATAGTCATAAATGTTAACAAAGGCTTTCGCAATTAGAGCTACGGTAGTTAACCCAACAACAGCAGGATTCCCTATTTTTCTGTGTTATTTGGCAGTGAAGAAATGCATTTTGGGACTTGAAAAGGGTAATTGTTTACTATAACACCCCATTTTAATACCCTCCCATTATTTTTGTACCTGCCTTTATAAGAATAATAGTGTAACATTTTTTGGTGAGCAAAAATGTTTTCACTTCAAAATTGACATATTACAATGACATATTTGTTGTTGTTATTTTTGTAGTAAATACCGATCTTTATAAGAATAACAATTTTTTGTTGAGCAAAAATATTTATCATTTTAAAATTGACATATTTCAATGAAATATTTGAGGGTACAGTTTATACGGCAACCACAGTGTTTCAACTGATCACCAACATCAAGCAACATTGAGCATGGTTATTACTTGGATAGGTGATAGTTTTTCTACCACGTGTGCATGGGATTAGTGTTGTTTAAACCATTTAAAACACACACACATTTTATATATATATATATACCTTACTTTGACCCTTGTAAGGTAAAAACAATTCACATACTAACCCATTTTCACATGTAATTCACTTAATGGACCTTAACCTAGAAAACTTAAAATTATGTTTTTTTTGGTAAATGTCCAGTTGATACAGCGTTGCGATTAATTTAGAAATTTCATGAAATAGTGTTTTACATGCCTTGGTATCATTATGAACTCATAGAGTGTAGTGATATTTAACCTGTCAAAAGACATGCAACGGGCATGCGTCCAATAACAAACTATTATCGGAACCTCACATGGTCATGAATTTGCCATGACAAATAATATTTAATATGTATTACTATTAATATTAATAATAACATATAATAATTAAATAAATGGATCATCCTTAAGCTGGGGCAAAAAGCAATAAAAGTTTGAATTTGATATTCAGAATACACAATGAGCCTATACGTCTAGGTTTCATAGCTAATAGAAAAGCTTGTCTTTAGATCTTATGTGTCTTCTAATGGGTAGATATTACTACGCTGTAAAATTTCAGAACTAGGTCTCATGAAATATGTATTTAATATTGACTTAGCCAGACCTATTCAAACATCAGTTGATATTTTGTGTCGGAAGACACTTTTCAAGTCTCAAAATACATTATTTTACTCAAAAATAAGAAATATAAAAGTACGAAATCCAGCTTAGGTTACTTGATAATTACATTCGTCAAGTCAGTGTGTGATCGCCTGTTGATTCTTACATCGCTCTTTGAGACCTAGTAATGGTACTACATCTTTGGAAATGACACTATATAATATATAGACCTATAGTTACCTTATCAGACCTTCAGTTCATTTACTAGGTCTGGTTAAGTCAATATATATACACAGTGAACTGCCGAGACCTAGTTCGCAACATTATGAACTATGAACTCATACAGTGTAGTTATATTTACCCTATCAAAAGACATGTAATGGGCATGCGTCCAAAAACACACTATTATCGGAACCTCAAATGGTCATGAATTTGCCATGACAAATAATATTTAATATGTATTACTATTAATATTAATAATATTTATATAATAGGCTGTTTTAATAATAAACATCGAGCACTGACAATTGACAAACATAGTCATAAATATTAACTCATGCTTTAGTTATGAGAGCTGTATTTAACCTAACAACAACTAGACTCCTTTGTTTCCAATGTTTTATTTGACAATGAAGAAATGAATTTTAGGACTTGATAGATATATATACAATCCTTCAGAAATCCAACTGTCATGAACTGTAAATCATAGAAGCGTAATAATATCAACCTGTAGAACTTAATAAAATATTATATTCTTATAAAACCAAATTGATTTTATATTTTTCGCTTTTGAATTGCTGAATGTATATATCTAGATAAATACCTTATATTAGTAGTCAGAGCAATTCTTGTTATTGTATATCACTACAGCTGTTTCGCCGATCACAGTCGGCTTCGTCAGGTGCAGGACACTTAAATAAAACACATAAACACGACACTGAACATATACGACACTAAAAACATTGTTTTAAAATATTCGGAGGCTAGCTCTTCGTTAAATTTTACACTAAAAATGTCCGGGTGTGGCCACATCATTATTCGTTCGTTTCCGGACGGATACTGAAAATAAGACTGATGATAGTTAACTGCCGTGGAAGTCCATTTGTTTATTCAGAGATAAGATTATATCGTAGATCGGGTTGGCTGCGAAGTTCAATTTCTCATTGAGAAGTATGTTGGGATGTTTCTTTTGGGTGATGTATATATTATATTCCTCCAATACGTCGAGACGGTGTCCCTTCCTCTCATTATGAATGATGTCAAGATTGGTATTGATATTAGTGTAATTATGATTGGTGTTTATCAAATGTTCGGCAAAATTGGAAGTATGTTTGGAGAGATGATTTTTATGTGACGGTAAATGTTCTTTAAACCTTTGTTTAAAGGATCTGCCAGTTTGACCTATATAAATTTTTTCGCAGTCATCACACTTGAGTTTGTATACTCCACTATTGTCAAATTTATTGATAATATTTGGCTTTATCTTGGTTTTAAGGATGTTATTCAGGCTATTGGAGGTTCGTTATGCCAAGTTGAAACCATGTTTACGGAATATGTTGTTTGTCGGACGGTCCAGAATGTGGTTATATTTAATTGGTACGAATTTTCTGTTTTCTTTTTTTGCTGTAGGTTGGAATATATTATTGCGATCGCTAATTTTCTTTTTATGTTTATATATTAGTTTGTCTATTATCTCTGTTTTGAAACCATTTGCGCTTGCTATTTGCTTTATTATCGTTATTTCATTTTTTAGGTCATTTTGGCTCATAGGTGTGCTAAGTGCCCTGTATACGAAACTGTTGTACGCGGCCAGCTTGTGTGATTGTGGGTGATAAGAACTATTGTGAATGGTATGATCAGTTTGGGTTGGTTTTCTATAGATTTTAAATATGTGTTTATTATTATGCTTAGATATTGTTAAATCAAGGTAGTTTAGGCTATTGTTGGTTTCCACTTCAGAGGTGAAGCTTAATAATGAGTGTATGTTGTTCAAATAATTGGTAAACAAATCTATCTGTCTTCTTGTGCCATCGAATAGACAAATTATATCGTCCACGTAGCGGTGGTAATATATGATGTTTTTTGAGAATTTGTTTGTTAGGTTCATTATGTGATTATTTTCTATTTCATTAAGAAAGATTTCCGCCATTATACCTGAAAGAGGTGATCCCATCGCTAAGCCTTTATTCTGTAAGAAAGTTTCATTATTGAAGCTGAAGTAGTTCTGAGAGAGACATATTGAGAGCAGGTCAACCAATTCTTTTGCCGCTTTTTCGGGAAGCGTGTTATGTTTTAGTTTTTCTTTTAGGATATCTATTGTTTCTTCTATGGGTATATTAGTGTATAGGTTTGATATGTCAAAGGAAATTAATGTGTATCGAGGTAGTACATTTACATTACTTATTTTATTTATCAGATCTAAGCTGTTTTTTAAACTGTGGCTCTGTTCAAATTTTACTGTCTTTTTGATAGTACTCTCAAGAAATTTTGATAGTTTGTAAGATGGTGCGTTGGTGAAATTCACTATGGGTCGAATAGGTATATCCTTTTTGTGCATTTTCGGTAGGGCTCTTAGAATTGGTGCGGATGGTTTGATCATTTTCAAATGTCTTTTCGTTTTGTCATCAATGATATGACTGCATTTGTTTATATGTTGTTTGATGATCGTGTTAAACTTGTTAGTCGGGTCTTTCTCAATTTTAACTATATCATTAGACTTGAAAAATTCTTGTGTTTTATTAATATAAACATTCTTGTTTATTATTATTACAGAGTTCCCTTTATCGGCCTTTGTTACTATTGCATTGTTTAAATTTAATTTATGTTTAATGTTTTGAGCAATCTTGTGATCATTAAAAGGTGTAAAGTTATTGGAGTTTGATTGGGATTTACTTGCGTGCACAATGCTCTTGTCAGCTATGACGTATCTGATAAGGTCTTGTTTATTTGCGGGGAGACATTGGATGCCTTCCTCGATGTTTACTAGTGCAGATCGAAGGTTATCTTGTTTTCCTCGTACATTATGTTTTAAACCTTTACTTAAAAGTAGAGATTCGGGTTCGGTAAATATTATATCTGTTAAATTGTTTAATCTGGGATAGAATTCGTGAGTCTTGATGAAGTTTGTACTTTGGCCTTTGTTATTGATAAGGTTGGACAGTTTATTATTTAAGTTGGATTTCCTGATTGATAGTTTAGGTTTTATTTGTCTTTCTATTTATAATAAACTATTTATAATAAATAGAGTGCAAAATCTTGGCAATTCCTTTTCAAAAAAATCAGTTTTTCCATCAATTAGATACCCCTTTTCCATGCAAGTGGTTTTTTATTTCTCACAGTTAATTATTTACTTAACAATCATTATAATTGACTAATTTATAACATATTCAATGGTATATCCATATTGAATTCACTCGTGGGGCGCATTCACACTTCATTAACTTCTACAAGTTGATATTACTGCGCTTCTATGATATAAGATTCAGGATGACTAGATCTCCGAAACCCAGACCTAGTAAAAGAACTATAGGTCGAGTAAGGTAATTGTTTATATAAAGATAACTTGCTAGTTTTGGGATTTTTTTTTTTAATCGTCTACTACATACTTTTCTTTTTAAGAATAAATATTTTCATTGTGGTCACTTTTTTTCACTGAAAAATTATAATTTACAAACTACTATCAAATTGACAGGTTTATAGGTTACACATAATGGCTAATGTTCACATTCACATCTCATACGTTATTTGAAATTTCAATGATTATATCTGAGATCACAGATCACGTGATATGTTGTCAATTTTTCATATTAATGATATCAACTTCAATACACATACGAAAAGTTTGGCCAGGTGGTTATAATATATAGCCACCTGGCTAAACCTTTCGTAATATCGCCCTACGTATTATAGTAGCCTCAGCAAATTATAAACCTGGTGGTTATATATATATAGCTATATATCTCCATCTGGCCAAACCTGTCATGATATAAATAGCGATCTAGCTTTGTCATTGTGTTATCACATGCATCAAACCATACACTTTTTGTTTATTGCGTGCCATTATGTGTAACCTATAAACCCGTTGATTTTAAATTGTAATATTTCAGTGAAAAAATGTGACCTCTGCAATGAAAACATTATTTATTCTTAAGAAGTAAGGTATGTAGTAGACAATAAAAAAAATAAAAAATCCCGAATATTAGCAGTTACCTTTATGTAAACAAATACATATAATGACCTTCCTTGACCTGTAGTTCTTTTAACTAGGCGTGGTTAGGTAACCATACACATCAATGATACTACATGATATCTATTTTGACAATTCTTAATAGTTTGACAGTTCTTAAAACAGAACTATTTGCACAGAATAAAAAAAACATCGATAGATTTTACTTAAAAATGATGATAGACTATTTGTCGAAATAACCTCAAAATGGCATAAAACAGTCATTTTAAACCATTGATTTCGAACAGAAATAATGAATTGTGAAAGATAAAAAAATGAAAAGCATCTTTAATAAGTATCAAAATGATGGACAAAACGCTATTTTGAAGAGGAATAGCCGAGATTTTGAACTTAAATCGATGGGACAACTTCTCTCCATATTAACCAAAACATCGATAGATTTTACTCATCTTAATATATTTGTCGAAATAACCTCAAATGCCATAAAACAGTCATATTAAATCGCTGTTTTCAGACAGAAATAATAAATTGTGGAAGATAAAAAGTGAAATACTTGGAAAAGAAGTATCGAAATGATGGATAAAACTCTATTTAGAGGATAAATTGCTGAGATTTCACACTTAAATCGTTCGGAGAGCCTTTCTACATATTTATCCCAGATTTCGTTGTTCACTTCCTATTTAATTTTCTGTACTGGTACCAATTAAGCTGAAACTACTTGCCCTAACAAGGCAAAGTCAAAAGGCCTAGGCTTAACCCCAAACCTGCTTATTGGTTAAAATTAGGCTAGTTCCGTAGTTTAATTTTATCTTTCCCTCAACCTAAGAGATTGGTGTTAGTAAATTATCTATTTTAAGTATACATATCTGTTACTGTAAGTATAGAGATATATCGACTTATGAAAATACTTTATCGCCACATGGAAAACTAGCAGTTGGTTGTCACAACTATTATTTTATGTTTGCATTAAAAAGAAAAGATTTACAAGACAATTAATTAATTACGAAATATAAAGATTTTACTCACTTTTAGTGGAATTAGGACTCCTGGATTACGAAGTTCTTAAAATACTAACAAATTAACAAAAACCACAGTATTCACATCCACATAAATAACGAACCGATACACGAGGACGTGCTAAAAGAGTGAAATTGGATGAAAAGGAAATTCAGTGCCACTAGAATATTGCATATTTTTATAACTTGACCTGCTTTTAATTTTTAAAAATGTATGTACAACCAATGCATACGTTGGTTTATAGGTCATTATATATATATATATATATATATATATATTAAAAACCAAGAATTAAAACAATAAATAATTAGTACAATTACTATTTTCCTGTAAATATTTTATAATGAAAAGGTTATTACAATCGCAGAAAGTTTCAAAATTTTAAAATATATTTTCATATCTTATGTACAATAATCACAAATTTTCTTTTAAAATGTATAATTATAATTTTTAATGTCATTGCTCATTTACATCCTCGAAAACTAATAAAATCAAAGATTTTTTCAATATTGAACTGGTTATGGACTAATTTTCTATACATATCTATATATAGACCGAAATATTATATGTTACTTACACGTCCACATTTACACATTAAAGAAAACTTTATATAATAGTTTAAATTCTCTGGTAATATAACCTTTAAAAGATGAATCCTTGTCGTTATGCTATTATATAACATAGACGCTGCCTCACATTAGCAGTGGAAGCGGGAATTTAAACTGATATAACTTGTACTGCATGTTGCATTTTGTACTCTCTTCATAGCTAAAGCAACTGTAGTGTTGATCTAGTGTACACATCTATTTTGAAAACATGACCACTTATTTATTTTATTCTTTATAACTATAAATCATTTAAATAATACATGAAATGCTTTGATAACACACATTTTTGAAGCTTTTAATAACTTTATAATTTCCGCAGAATTTGATTAAGTTGTTATATAAAAAAGAAAAGAAGTGAAATGTATTGAACCCAATATAGTTAATAATGATTTTACGTTTATTCTTGTTTCCTAGATACTGTAGTTACAATCATGTTTGTCATGATTATGAATGTCTCAGGACAAAGTGTAAATTTTATGATATTTGTTTTGTTAACAGGGCATACATTTTTTTACCTCCAATTGCAATAATATTGTTCTTGTTTTAAATTTATCGTTCATATTATTGATATACTTTATTCGGATCATCATTTATGCATATAAAAAGTAATACACGTAGTTTCTGAAGTATGAATCAGCTTCCGTTATCAAGTGATAAATCAAGAACATGCGAAATGTACAAAGAGCTAAGATAGTCTACTAAAAATTCTCTTACTAGTTAAAACTTTACTAGTTTTAGTTTTAGTTTCGAATATGGCGCTGAGACTACATATGGTCTCTTTTCACATTTCTCATCACTTGACAACGGTATTTGGTTCATCCTTTTCGAAACTACGGTAATAATGTTTATATACGAAAAAGATGGCAATAGTTGAATAAACTATATTAATAAGAATATTATAGTACGACAAGGTATATATGGGTTTGTGAAGTAATCAAATCTTTTACAGATCTCATTAAAATGGCGGTAAATAAACAATACATAATAAAAATAAAATTCTCAAATTGTTTGTTTGATTCTAAATTTGATTGTCATTTTATATGTTTGTTAATGTAAATTGATTGAGATGTGGTCGACTCTCATAACAAAACAGTTTTTGAGATTTGGTTTAATAATCCAAAATAACTAAAAGATTTTAAATTATTTTTCCTTATTGACACACTATAATAAAATTTACAACATGTATTTTTGTAAGGCGTTGTGTTCAAATTTGACGTTGGTGTTAATCACACATAGGGCTAGTTATTTCATAAATTTCAAAATTTTAGTACTAACTTCAAAATTATGAAATAAGAAGACTGTAATAGAGCAAAGCGAGTTACACCTATACATTTGATCACATATAATATAAATTTGCCAACCCTCCTCTTCTTACCTCTAAAAAAATTAATAAAAAAGTATTAAAATAAACTGGATGAAGTACATGGTGTTAGAATATGAATTTCGAAAGGAAGTCAATTCACCCTCCATAATCGCCCTTTGTAATACAATTTCTTTATAAAAGTATATTATATTATTATCCTTTACTTTCATAAATAATATTATCTTTATTATTTTGCTAATATTATCTTTACTTTCATAAATACGTAATAAGCAGTTGACTTTCTGGAATGACAACGTGGATGTTAAGAGTAACTTGCTAATTAAATATTATTATTTTTAGTTGGTGTTTATAACCTTACCTATAGACATAGTCTTAATTTGGATACTGTTATAGATTTAAAAATATGAAATTTGGTATGTAAGCGTATTTTGGACATATCTTGAGATTTTTTCGTTTTTAGATAACTCAAAATTTTAGAGCTGCCATAAGAAAAAAAAAACACAAAATTACGATTACATTAGAACTCAATTTCAATTAAATAAGATTTACCCTGAAGATGTTTGTTGCTCAAGCCAAACAAATCAATAGGGTACATATTTTTTAAAGATGGCGTCCATGGTTCCTTGTTACTTTTTGACTGACATCTGCCTAACTGACATTTTAGATGACAATTTTGGTTTTGGGGATGGATTAATGTGAAAGTGTAATATTTTTGCACGTTTATTTTAATAGTAGCTACTGGGAGTATTGTCAATTTTGTATTGCTTGTAGTGTAAGAAAAATATGTGAATCTGAAGTAAAAAATATATTTATGTCCAACATTAACCAATAATTTAAGTATAGGCCTTACAAGCAAGCTCAAATTTTCCCCCCAAAATAAGTACATTAACTCCTTCTTCGATGAAATATTTATTACAAATTACTGTAAAAAAATATAAGATATGAAAGATACAACTATAGTTTATAAACAACAAATTCTTGTCCAGCATCCCAGTTTCTTCGATTGGGTCTATTTTTAAAGTTACTTCATAATGAGGAACTGTTCATATATTAATCGAGCATTTACCATCATTTGTGTTATGTAAAAACTTATACACGATGTATCGAAAGTCACCTGAGTATGTCAATTAATTGACAAATCCAGAACATCAAAAAAGGGAAAGAACAAATTAGCCTAGTTTCTTAGGACCATGTTTAAAAATAACTAACTATAACCTAAGAAGGGAACTCAAGTCTAGAGCTAGCCCTGAGCAATTTAAACTAAGACTAAATACAAACGTGGGCAAAACATTTAGGCCACCCTTTTTTCTTGTTATTTAAAGGCAAAAACCTCTTGGTCATTATCGCCCTATAATAAAAGGAAGAAAAGATCATAAGATAAAGACCTCTAGCCCTCGAATACTCTAGTAGCGTCAGAGTCGGGAAAAAACAATTACTGTATTGGGAGAGAGAGACCCGATAGGAAAGATGAAATAGAGGGATATATTATCTCAAGACTACATAAATAAAAATTACTTTTTCGTCATACTGCTTCAAAAACAGCTGTTTTCAATACATGCATTGAGATGGCTAGAGTTGTTCTTTTATGTTCTAGGACCTAAAACCATCAGCTGAGGTCGACGTCATCAGCTGTTACTTCGTTTATAGGAATTAACGATTGTAAAGAATCTATAAAAACAAGCGATACTCTCGATTGCAAATAACCGATAAAACAGCTGTTACCATCGATTTGAACGTAAATAGATTATAAAATTTTAGTTTCTGTGAAATTGTTTTTTTATATTGTTTGCAGTATAACGAAAAATATAGGCTAGTTCATCTCTAGGACCAAAAGAAGCTTTTCGATCCTCGCTCACTTTCATTTTGTTAAATTTGAGCTTGTATCGAAAAGCTGAACTTCTTTTTGATTTCTAAAGTATTCGCCTGGTTTCTCTAGCAAAGGCAGCAGGAAAGGTATTTTTAAAATTTTTTTCAATTTTTGTTTTGTTTTTGTAGGTCTTTACATTTAATAAAACATATAAATAAATATGGTATGTTACCTAAAAATAAGTACAATACGTAATTAATTTAAGTAGTCATTTTTATTACTTATAATGACGCCCAGCGCTAGCCATTTTTCGCCAACCGCAAGGCGTTTGGTAAATTTTGTTGAGGTATATACGTTGAGGGATATTTCATTTCTCATGTTGGCTAACTTGTTCAGCTGTTGAATTCTTTGCACAACTGCCGTCTGCTACGACAATTTTATTGTTGCTTTATTTACAGTAAACAAGTTCAACTTGTTGTCTTGTTTAGTGCAATCTGTGAGTTTTGAAGGATAAGTGAGTGTTCTGTGTGTGTAATCAACAATAAAACAATGCCTAGGCAACGGGTGAGTTTCAGAACAAAAATAAAACATCATTTAAGAAACCAATACTCGAGAAAAACACCTCATTGTGATGGTGCAGAAGAGGTTAGGACTGATGCAGATTCTAGCCCTAGGCCTACTAGTCCTGTAATTCCAGAAAACCAATTTTAACCCAACAATCTTTGGAGCTCATCAGGTAAAAAGCTTTCTTTTGAAAACTATGAACAGTTTGACAAATATGGAACTGGAAATGTATTTTCGATTTAACTTTACTATTTGATTGTACAAAAAACTACGAAGGTTCCTCGGGGGTGGGGGTGGAAATTGCTGGCGCTCTTCAAGTTTTAAAAAACTCTGTGACCCGGAATATGCACTATACAAAATATCTCGGTGACGGGGACAGCAAGACTTTTGAAATTATAAAAAATGAAAAATCATCTGGGTAAAAATTGAGAAACTTGAATGTATAAGACACATTCAGAAACGAATGGGTACACGTTTGAGGGAATTGAAGAGGAAAACGAAGGGGCAGAAACTACCTGATGGGAAGGTACTTAGTGGTAAGAAAAGATTGACAGATGTTCAAATTGATAAGCTGCAGACTTATTATAGGCTTGCAATTAGGAGAGGATGCAGAAGTGCGCAGGAAATGAAAAAAAAAAAAAAAAAAAAAGAAAGAAAAAAAAATCTGGGCCACGTATTTTCATAAATTATCGACAAATGACAATCCTCAGCACGGTTTATGCCTTAAAGGAGCTAATTCATGGTGTGGTTATCATAAGGCAGTGGCTGAGGGAGGTACATACAACCACAAAGACAGCATACCACATGATGTCATGGTAAAAATAAAACCCATCTATCGAGCCCTAACAAACGATAAGCTTTTGAAAAAGTGTCTCCACGGTCATACACAAAACCCTAACGAGAGTTTTAATCATGTCGTATGGTCCAAAGTTCCCAAACAAGTATTGGTGAGGTTTGAAACTCTTAAAATTGGAGTGTATGATGCAGTTTTAATATTTAACGAAGGGGAAAGCAGCAAATTAGCTATTTACAAGAAACTATGTCTTAGTTTGAGTAAAAAGTCAGCCGACGTATTGCGCGAATTGGATATCGTTCAACTCAAAAAAGCCGAAAAAGATGCACTAGCAATGACCAAAGAAGCAAGACAAGAGAGAAGGAAGAGGAGGCTGATGCAAGATGAGCAGGATGAAGATCCTGATGACCCTCAATATGGTGCTGGGCTCTTCTAAATGTAAGTTACCTGTATCATTGCACTGGTTTATTAAATGGCGATTTTCCGAAAGTTTACTTTTTTCTATACAAAGGTAGGCCTACATGTTTCTCTGGAACCACTAAAGCTACAATTCTGAAATTTTTTACACATAATGTATATTTAATTTGGAATAATCAGATCCATTTTTATGACTGTATAATAATATGCAATAGGGGGGGGGGTGAAATTTTTTTTTGTATAGTAAATAGGCTAATTGGGATTTTTTAAAGAGTTTTCTAAAAAAATCATAAAACATAGAAATATTTAACAAACAATAATGAAATTGGGTCTGATTACTAATAAAGATATGCTAATTAACACCTAGAAATTTTAAGGTTGTAGGCCTTAAATTGTAGTTTATGAGAAATGTGTACCGGTACCTTAAGTTGCGTAATTTAACTTTGGCGGTATAGGCCTTTCCCGCTGCCCAATTTCTTATAATAGATAAATGTAAGATAAAGTTCAATCTGATAATCTTCGCACTTCTCAGTAAGTTGGTTTATAACCTGGACATTATCCAGAGTCGAATATCCATTTCGAAAGCTTGCTTGATCGATTGGTTGATGAATGTTCAATACGGTTCTGAACAAGTTTCACAAATAACTTACCAACACAAGACGGTATACTTATATGCCGGTGGTTGTTTATCTCACAGTGGTTACCTTTTTTGAATACTAAAATGATCCCTGCTGATTTCAACTGTGATGGTACTATTTGCTCTCTTAGAATCCTATTAAATATCACAAGTAGCACCTCATAATATTTTCAGCTACCACCTTTATCATCTCATTTGTAGTTTTATCACTTCCTACAATTTTATTGTCTTTTAGCGTTTTCAGAACTTTATCCACTTCACTATTTTGAAAGTAAGGCACATCTTCACATACAGTAGCAACTTCGTTATATGTTACAACTTCTATAAAGCTTCTATTAGAATTCAGTAGTCCTACTAATTATACCAGCTCTACTTCTGACAGACGGTTAACGAAGCTTAAACATTACAACGACTAACTTTATAAATTAGTTTTACTTTTAGTTTTTTGCAAATTTCTATCTCATTTAGTGAACACACGAGATATGAAAAAAAAAATTAAAATAATAATAATGAAATTGCAGCATTGTAACATTTTTAATTCGATCTTCTATTTGAACACACTATAGAGTCATAAATACTAAATTTCTTGTTCCCGTTTTTATTTTTGTAGAAGCTATAGTGCCTAAAAGTACAGACGCCATGTGGAAAATCACTTTATTAGTTTCTTGAGGCTATGGAACGTGAATATTAGTCAGAAAACGGAGGTTGTAATATTTAGCGTCGAAAATTACTAAACTTATCCCCATACTTCTTATGTAATAGTAAGCAAAAAAATAGTATAGTTTGACGAAATTATGCAAATATGCTGGATGCTTTCTAAAAGCACTTTACAACTTTCTAAATTCATATAAATTTATTCAGACTATTTAAAGAGCTGGTTTTGGTGTCATTTTTTTAGCAAAATACATGAAGTCACCTTATAATTATAATCATTTTTGAGAAGTCCCATCTAAAGTCAATTTCCTGCGAAACCCCCAGCGCATGTCGGGCGTAACTTATTCAACTGCGGCTAGATTCTTGCTCTGAGCTCAGCGAGAGAAGCCGATAAGGGTGGATTATATACTTTATCCTTGATAAATCCACAGAAGTAAAAATCGTGAGGTATCAGATCCGGTGAACAAACTGTCCATGCAACCCCCCCCCCCACCTGACCAATCCATGACTTAGAAAGCTGATATTGAGAAAATCCCGGACCTCGATGAGGTGTGCGGCGGTACGCTATCTTGATGGAAGTGTATGCAATGGACTTGGTCGTCCTCATCAATCTCTCGGATTAAAATGTTTTCCAGCATATCTAGGTACACTTGATGGTTTTCTCTTGACAAAACAGAAAGCTATAAACTTTGCTCTTGTTTAAGGCAGAAAAGACGTTAACGTTTAGATTATCGTGAACATGTTCCAAGGAATGTCGTAGATTTTCACTGCCCCAAATCCGACAGTTGTATTCACTTTATCACTTACATGGAAAGTGATGATTAATTTGCAATGAAATCCTGGTCATCATCCAAGGGTTGTAAAATTTCCGCACAAACTCCTTATGAACAACTCTATTAGTGTCTTTTAGTTCTTGTACCATTGCTAAAATTGTACGTTTTGAGATACAAACGTTCTCTCAACACACGCCAAACAGTCGCACGTGGAACGCCCAGCTCGCTGTTAACAAAGCTTTAACCCCACTTGCTCTATGGTATCGTGAGATATACGAGAATGCCCGGAGGATTTCAACAAAACACTTACGCCATTCAAAAATTGTAGACCTTCCGGAAGGATCTTTACCATACTCGGTACGAAAATTAAGTTGCACAATTGTCAGAGACTTCGGTTCTTCAAACCAAAATACAGCGAGCGTCCTCGTGACTAGCGAAAGCAGCCATATTTGGTGGTGCTATTCAGTACTATTTACTACGGAGTCAAACCTTGATGAATTTCGCTACGAAATGACACCAAAACCAGTTCTGTAAGTAGTCTGAATAAATTGATATGAATTTACAAAGTTTTGTAAAGTAGTTTTTGAAACACCTGTATTATAATAAGTTGTCGGTCCGGCACGTCCAAGTTATTGTTTTTCTTATTTGTGGGCTTAAGACAAGTCTACATTAACTTTCGTTCTTTCATTCCATAATGCAAGAAGATATTGTTTAGCCTATAACAATTAAAGTTAGTAATATTGGTTGTTTAGGCTAAATATCTGATAATCGGATTATAATGATGCTCTAGAATACGTCTTAATTCTGATAGTTGTTAATAAAAAAACTAAAACCGTCAATATCGACAATAATAAACAAATTACTGTGGCTTCATAATGAAAATAGTTTTTTATTGGAGAATAATCTTGTTGGTATCAAGTACAAAAAAACAATAGAAGTTTTAGATCAAAATATTGAACCTAAAACGTGTAAATATCACAATTATTGTCTAACATTTAAGGCTTCATAAAATTATGTAATTTTGATATGAAATTATTCTTACCGGTCACAAATTTAAACATTTTTTGTGTACTTTCAGATAGTAAGATAAACAAATGAATGCAATGTTTTTACTTTTTTTTTAATTTAAAGAAAATTTCATTTAACTAATTAAATTTTTAGAGACGAAAAAATGAATTTTTGACTTTTATAAAAGTAATAAAAATTTCATAAAAGAAGATCAATATATACAGGTTAATTGAAACAGATGTCGTGGCCGCTTCATTAAAAAAATACAAAAGTTACAAAAATACTTTAAAGGTTAACCCCAGATTTTTGAGTTAAATTTAGAGGTATTACGAAATTTTCAATTTCACCCCATCCATTATTCCAATATGGCGGTCAGCTTTAAATTTTCTAACAAGAACCCCTATTTTTATGGTGATTTTTGATAAAACACATTATTTTAAGACCATTTAGAAAACAAAAATCATAATATTTTGAGAAATTGTCTTGAACATCCATTGGCTTACACCAGCTCTATATTATTACTAAATAGCCTATATTACATTACACTTATGACAAGATCAAATTGTACTATTAAACCCTGTTAATAATTTTTTTGTTTCGGGTATAATATTCATAGGTCTAATACATCCAGTAATAATTATAAACTGGTGTAGGCCAGTAGGTGTTCTAGACAATTACTAGAAAATTATAATTTTTGTTTCCTATCGATAACTCTGTTATTCCTGAATCTGCAGAAAAAAAAGAGTATTGTAATTGCAACTTTTACTTTGGCTCTAGTTTAAATTTCACCTGAATTTGACTTTGAAAAAAAAAGAAAAATAATTTTTGTAAATAGCTTGTAGGCTATTTGGGAATTTTTGAAACATTTATACCACCTCCAGCTTATGGCACCTAAACAGTTAGAGATATTGAAAATGAAAAATACCCAAGAGTAAAAAGTCTTTATAATAATGTGTTTTATCGAAAGTCTCATCAAAAATTGGGTTCTAATAAGACAATAGAGCTTGATCGCTATATTGGAAAATTGGCGAATGATAAAAAATCTTTTGTAACACCTCTAGTTTTAACTTAAAAAATACTGAAGGGTTACCTTATAAAGTTTTTTGTAACTTTTGTTATCGAATAAACAGCAGTCACATCTGTTTCAATAAATCTATATTAATTAAACATTTTTTGTTGTTTTACCTTTGGAAACACATAAAATAGGCTAAAACTTGTGTCCAGTTAGAATAATTTTCATCATAATGGAATACTTTTATGAAGTTTTAAAGTTTATTTCAATCTCTACAGTTTAGATTTAATATTTCGGTCTAAAGTTGTTGTTTTCATTTGATATAACCAATATTATTTCCGAATAGCAACGAAATTATTTTTGAAGAATTATTATTTCCGAATAAACGAATTTTCATTAATTATTTGTAAAGATACAGTATTTGTTTACAATTGTTTACTATTTTTAAGTTTTTTAAATTCGTTATAAATTGTAATAACAAAGGAATAATTAAGGTACACTAGAGTTCTTAATGAACATTTTGGCACCAGTTTTATTAGATTGTGTTCAATGGATTCTGAGAAATTAACAAAAAGGTCTTAATAAATCCACTTTTTTGCAACTATAATTGTTATAAATAATATTATTTCAGACTAACACCTTATAGGCTACGTAGCTTTACACCTACCCACATTCAAATAAATAAGAAATTGAGTGTCTCCAACAGAGGGCATTCTATTAATGTTAAGCATATAAAGAAATGAAGACATTCTTTAATGACATGAAAACAATAAGATAAGTTTCTTTTGTCACTTCTCAGATATGATATAAGAAACAAAACGATCTGTAAATTGTGAGGGAAAACAAACATCCTTAACCTTAACAAACAGACCCTTGTCGTAGTCCAGGACTTTGTGGTCGCCGTAAGATAGTGTTATCCTGTGCCTTGGTTATCTGCGTCTGTGTCTGAGAAAACAAAAGGCAGTGCCGCAATTTAGTCCCTCGTAAATAATAGTCCTTCAGCTAACTTCTGCTGGGCTTATCATAAAAGTGTGGTAATTGTTTAGTTTGAAAGAATGAGGTTAGAAGCTCTAGTTCTGGAAGGAATGTTCAATAAGTGTAACCATCGCAGAAAGTGAATTTTGTTTAAAGGATATGAAATATTGTTATTTCTAATATTCTTTGAGAAATAATTTTATGAGTCTACTTAAAATCTCTTTGGTTTTATTTGACCGGACGCCATTTTGTAATTGTAAGCGGAATTTGCAGGTTAATCAACTTAATAATAAATTTAAGGTTTAAATTTTTTCGATAAGGAGATTTCTTTGGTAAAAAAATATCCTATAAGAAATGCATTTTGTAATTGTAATTAATTTATCGTTTTAAAAATAAAAATAAATTCTTTTAAATGTAGGCCTATTTTTTATGGAAAATACTTCAATAGTACGAGGTGAAATTAATTAATTTATAAATTCCATAACTATAATTACACATACAAAAACTAAAAACACAATATTTAATATTTAGTTTATTCCCTTAACCTAAGCTAACATAAATGTTGACCTACCATCCCTCCCACTCCACAGATTTATCAACCTATCAGCTTGAACTCACTTTTTTCCTCCCCCCCCCATATAAAGAATTAAAACAACTTTTTATTGTCAAAAGTAGTTGAGATATGATATTTGGGAACACAATTCGCAAATAACTGTTGACTAAAGAGAATAAATTTGAGTAAACTTTAATAAAAATCTTAACAGCCGTTTTCAAAATTTTGTATTTTATCTTACGTGCCATAAATTTTTAAGATTCGATTTCAAAATTTATATTAACTCGTAGACTACCAGCTTCATAATATTTGTTTACATAAGAGATTTGATCAAACTCGGATAAACGTTTGCTGCATAGGCGAATAACAGGCGGCAGTCAGTTGTTTGCATCTACGAGACTTGAAAAGGACAATACAGTAAACATATGTAAATCAATTTATTTGTAATTATTAATGTTTCACTACATACAAGAGAGTATATAGAGGTCATTTAGTATGTAGTGGCGCTTGACCTTCATCGGGCAAACAGGTTCCCGACACTTTTTGTAGTGGTGGGGGAAGCGAGTGGGTTAGTGTTCCGCCGTCCTTTCGTCAGTGCTTTTTTGGACAGTGTATTACGAACAACTTTCCCACTCCAAGCCAGACCGCCTTCCCTCCAAGCGCCACCATATAACAAATGAGCTATACCCACTTGTCTGTATTTCCACACACCCTCGATTGGTATAGTGGTTAGTGCTCTTGCTTTACGGAAGATCCGTTCTGGGTTCAATTCTCTTGAAAAGTCAAACATTTTCAATGTTGACTCAGCATGGTGAGAATTTGAGAAGTAAATTGTTAGCGAACTCTGGTTAGAAAAACGGCGATGGGACTTTCGATGTGCTAACCACACATTACTCGACTGAAAACCCTTCTAGCAGGCCAACACTCTTAGTGGGTTGTTTTAGTTTTAAGAATATTGCATAGTATCTTAGAGAAAGTAAAACACAACGAATCTATTATCAAAATCTCTTGTGATTGGTTTATTATGTACCCCACTTGACAAGAACTACGATAAATAAAACACCAAGAGAACTCGATTTGTAAAAGACATTGGATTGAAAAGATGATAGAAGAAGTGTTGAAGCAGGAAATGTATAGATGATATCATCCTGAATTATGAGTCGCAAAGAAGGAGGGTCTTGGAATATCGTCCAAAGTGACCATTGGTAATGTTTATCTGATATAATGTATAACTGAATATATCCAATTTTAGAACTCATTCTAACGTGAAATATTTCACTCACTACCGGCCCTTTGGCGGTGTTAAAAAGCCAAAATACAAGTTCCGATCATAAATAAGACTAAACATTCGATATATTGGTAATGTAATGTCGATAAATAATACAGGCTATGTTAGCTCTATTCTGTGTAAACCCTCTTGACTCTATTAATGTTTCTCGGAGTAATATCTACGAGGGATCCGAAGGGCATATTTAACTTAGTATCCCACTCAAACAGGACTGGTATACGTGCTTGCCACAAAGCACTTTTTATTACATAGTTTAATTATCCAGGTTACGTAGAATAGTAAAGATCAATTGACATCAATATAATAAGCGTAACGTTATGTTTTATTTAAATAATATGGAATTGTACATTCTCGTCTTACAATATCTGCTAGCGAACAAGAAGTTCAAAGTTTTTGTAAAACATAATGGATGTCCCTCTGTTTGTTGTTTAAAGGCAAAAACCTGTCGGTCATTACCGCTCTAAAAAAAGAAGGACATAAAATAAAGACCTCTATTCTTTATTACTCAAATAGTGCCAGGGTCGGAAAAGAACCAGAATCAGTTAATTTTCTGATAGGAAAAATGAAAGAGAGGGATCTAACCCAAGACTACATGAAAAAGTGTAGATCCAACTAAGCTATTTGGGATTGCCACGGGTGACATAACATGTGTTAGTTAGGTTTGCGTAATTTTAGTATATAGGAACTAGGGATAGATTATGCTTTTGTTTATTGTTTTGTTTTTAGGTTATGACTTTTCGTGACAATCAATGGTCAGAAATTTCAGTTTAAAAAAATTCTTAAAAAATAAATTTCTCAATCATGAATATGTACATAATAATATATAATAACAATTAATATGTTGCAAAATTTAGAGAAATGGGTTGGGAAATAATAATTTAAAAATATATATCTGCTAAAATATTCTCCTAAAATGTAACGACTAGCGAATGCGTAGAACAAGTTTTCCTAGTTTTAGTGTCCAGGCCTACATTATGCTTTCATTTATTTTATGTTATGATTTTCAGTGACATTCAAGTGGTTTGTAATTTCACTTTAAAAAAATGGTAATAATTAAATTCCTCAATCGTGAATATGCATATAACATAACAAAGTTTATATGTTGTGCAATAAATAGGAGGGGAAATAAAATTAATCGTTTTTATTTATTTTACAAACCTACTAGTAAACGAAACATTTTTAGTTTTCCTAAAATTATTTTATTTTATTTTCCTTACTATATCATTTAAGTCTAGTTTATGCTTTCATTTATGTAGTTTTCGAGATTTAATTTTTCGTGACATTCGGTTTGACAATTCGGTTGGTGCACATAATAATCTTCTCAGTCGAAAATGTGAATAATGAGCATATCTTATACAATTTGTCGAGAAATAGTGAGAGGATGGAAAACTTTAACAAAAATATTCTACCTGGGAACAAAAAGTTCGCAGTTTTCCTAAAACTTAATGGGTGACAGAGAATGCTTAGATTAAGTTTTCCTACTTTTTTCCCTCAGATTATGACTTTTTGTGCCATTCCAATAGTTTGAAATTTTTGTTTGAAAAAAGTAGTACTCAAAATAACTTGCTCTATCGTAACTATGCAAATAACAACGTTTATACGTTGTTTAGATTGTTTAGATTTAGTACAGATTGACGAAAAATAGGGAGAGGAAAGAAAAATAAAACGTTATGTTACGTTACGTAGATTTCGATTCATAACTTTACCTACTGTATGTTGGTGTGGATCATATCCGACCCTCATCTTGTGACTATTCTTAAGTTTTTATGATCATAGAAACCCGAATATATTATTTTGAACATCATTTCGGTTTACCGTGGTCCTGACACTGGAATTTGTTATGAAAACAGTTTTTAAATGGTAACAACTTAAGACATTCTGTTCTTAGTAGTTTAACTTACAACAGTCACAATTAGATCAAAATTTGCAGATTTATAAACATATCAACGTTATATTAATAAACAAATCCAATTTTGAGGTTTAGACTCCCAGGATAATTTGACATTCACTTCTCACAGCTTTCTGCAAGGACCAATACGAGTCTTAAAGTTGTAGTGTTTGGTTAGAGTTGAATAAGTCTCACACAATTTGTTCTGATTTAAACAGGAGGGGTAACTTGAGCTCTTGTTTAACTTTCAACTTGATATTACGATGCTCTACAATTTTAGACTGTCAAAGAAAAAATGTGGCTTCATATGACTTGTTTTATTTGTAGTTTGAAACTCGATCAGTTAATTGACAAACTTGTTTTCTGTCTTCAGTTGGTATGTAATAAAATATCGGTCTACGTGTATACGTTCAAACATTTTAGTAGATTTCAGATTAAACAATTTGTATTTATTTACGATATTTTGGATTTCAGAGCTTAAACGTCAAATTTTTAACTTGCCAATAAAATAAAAGTACGAAGTTAATTTTATTTAAATCACATCTTTATACGTTAAATATTTAGGTTATGTTACTCTTTCCTAAACGGTTAGTTAAATAGTTAGATGTCATCTTAATCTATTCAACTTAATAAAATCTAAAATGAAATAAATAAACAACCCATTATAGATCTACCCTGCTAGACGGCTTTTATCGGGTAATGTGTGATTGATCAGCACATCGCGTAATCGTCGCCATAATTCTAACTTTATAAACCAGGATTTACTACGAATTGTAGTTCATCACATACCCTCATTATGTTGGATCAACACAAGAACTTTTTTAAACCCAAAAAGGGATCGAATCTGGAACCTCTTGCACACAAGGCGAGAACACTAGTCCAAACGGGAGCTCTCAATAAAATTTGCAGTTACAAATTAACATCAGACGATTGAATGTAGCAAATAAACTGTGAAATTATTTTTTGTTAAATATTCTAACCGCCGTATTGTTTCAATTCTGTCAATCTATTTACCAGTTCGCAATTCATCCAATTTATGTGTAGGATAATTGTTGAAAATTTGTATTCGATATGATTAATATCTCTATAAAAAGTGACGTCATACAAAATACCTTCGGCGCTACAGATCACGATACTATTTTAGCCTCCTACACAATCTGTCTTCACTCACTCCGATCCCTTCCAATGTCTAACACTCAACCGCTTCAGATCCTCTAAAACATTCTGCAACTTTTTCTTTGTCAACCTCTTCCTTTATCTGCCTGTATTTGGTCATCTTTTACGCTCTTTGGCATTCTATTGTTATGCGGGCGGATTAGATGTTCTCCTACCCTATCCTACTTGACTTTATGAAACTTGCTATATCTACCATCCATTAGCTTTTCTAGTCCATTTGATATGCGCTCTCCTTCTCTTACACGAACAGAGCCACAGATTCTTCTTTTAAATATTAGAAACGGTGAAAAAATATTTCACAAACTTTCTCACAAACACATACCCAAAATTAAATTTAAAAAAACTAAGAAAATTTGTCACCAAAAATGTCCGTTCAGTACTTGTTAGTTAAAAAGTGAAAATTAACCATGGACGCAGACTTTAAAATATATTAATATATTAAAATAGGATTTAAATTTGTTTCGCTTCTCAGAGCAAATCGTATTTTATTAATATCAGCTGTCAAGGTTAACTTTTTGTTTTTTTTACCAAATGTGTTAATCTTGAACCGTAATATTTTGTTACTTGCAATTTTGTACATGGGTTTGGATCATTAATTTACATTAAAATATGATCGAAATAGTTAAAACTGTTATGAGGTATAACAACTCCATCTTTTATAACATCTAGATGTTTAATATTTTAATTTTTTACTGATAACTCAGGAATTAGTGTTTTTGGAGAGATGTTGACCATACGTCTTGTTTGCTAAATGGTTAGAACTAATTTTGAGAAAGTATTTGATTTCTTATGTCAACTATACAAAATTTTGAGATATCAAAAAAAGTCCTGCGATATGGCTAAAAATTCCAGCATAGCAAATTCGATTAAAAGAGCTCCACGCTTTGGACTGTAGAGTGCTGCACAGTCGACAAACATACGTCATTTAAAAAAAAACTATTTTTTGGACTTGGAAAGGATTTATCCACAAGTAAACTTGACATCCACTTTTTGACCCTATCACATGACTTCTTCTTTACTATGTATAAGTGGACAAATAAAAAGAGAGGGGGGAGCATATGATGTTCTCATTTTGCAACGCAAGATATGATTAAAAATCAACAATAAATTGTATATAATAAAAGGAAGTCTAGAATGTGCGTGCCGGTAAAAGTCAAAATCGAATAAAGGTACAATCAAAGGGGCTATATGGTGTGATAGTCCTCTATTGCCCATCCGTGAAGAAGGTTTCCGTTTTGTCTCTAAGGGCGTCCATTGGAAGATAAAAGGGCTGAAATTTTCATCAATATCAATTCAAATCGCAGGGATAAACTTTAAAGTATTGCGGCATAAGTCTCAAAAATTTCTTACGGTCAATTATACGTAGCTTGCTCTCGAGTAGGAAATCCGAAAAATTTGTATATATATATATATATACCCCAGATAACAAAATGAAAAATGTTGTTTATAAACAAGTATTATAAATAGTTAGAATGTTTTCAATAAAAAGCTTTTATTTCTTATATTTTGAGGTTAATCTTCTTATATTCCAACTACCACACAATCCTATAGCCCCGGATCATCTTGACAAAGGTACAGTTAACTGAGTAAATTTCTACTTTGTAAAAATACTTTATTTAACTCATTACTATCATTTTTTGGGTCTTGTGCATGATTCTTCAATTAGGTGCTAGCAGACGGGTTTGCGAATATTTTAAAATCAAGATCATATTCAACATTTATTCGTGAATAACATATTATGTTAGAAGTCCCGGGCGCAGCCGGATTACACCACTAGTATTGTATATAATCAATTTTCAAAAAAACTTAAGAGCTAATGAATGAATATTATATCCTTCTTTTCAAGATTTATTTCCAATATATGAGACCTTATCAAATAAAATGTCAAGTGAGGATACATGATTCTAAATATTGCGTCACTATGTCCAATATATCCCACATTAAATTGATATATGGTTGAGGCATACAAATCATGTGGTTTGTAATTGAAAATAGACATAAATTTTGCATTTCTTTATTGCGATGCGTAAGATATATAAACACAATTTAACGAAAGTTTATACAATACAAATATAACTAACAAATAATAACATCACATGATACAACAATATATACATGACTTATTGACTTATATAATACATTCAATGAAAATACATTTGATCGCATGTTATTTCTAGTGAGATTTCGGATAGTTAAAATTGTTATCCTTTAATCTATTACATATGATACAATGCTTCATTCCTAACAATTTAAAACATTTAAATAATAAAGATTAAAAAACACAAGACCTCTAATTTTAATACATATTATTTATTTAAAAAAATTATATGCATTGTTAGCTAATATAATAATAATGTGGGAAAAGAGTATTTTGAAGCTTTAAAATAGAAATAATTTTATTAAGGTAAACATCGGCGATCACTCTAAAGTAGGGGCGTGGCAATCCCGAGAAGTTATGATAGAAAAATTGGTCAATAAACATAAAAATAAACTACCGAAAATAACACCCTAGCCAAATTATATACGTATAAACATCAAAAACAACTCTAAAACCCCGTATATTGCCAAACAAGTAGGTACAAAGATATGGTTGAGAAATGAAATAAAATATTTGTACAGCCTGAAAGATAACTTAAACCAAGCACTCTATAAAATTCCCATATAATTGAACAATAACTTGAATCCATCCCAAATTGACAATATTTATTGGAAAATCCAAAAACAAATGACACTATAATTTTACGTGAAAAACTTGTTCATAAAAATAAAATTATAACTTTAACACGCAAGCAGCATAAAGGGACTGAACAGATAAAACCCAACCACATATCTCATCCCCGTGTTTTAAACACATCCAAGAATTCATAGGTCTAAATTACAACATCTCCTATTATGATAAGCATAGAATAGTGACAGAAACATTAAAGCAGAAGCGGCAATTAAAATTTTACCAACTGCGGAATCCCAAATCACGGCAAGATTAGCCATAGCCTAAATAATAAATTAGTCAAAGTTTTAAAAACGCTTTGCGCAACCAAAACAAAGCCAAAACATAGGCTTAATGTGATAAGCGTGTAGCAACGAGCGTAAAAAAAAAAGTTGCTCATAATAACCAAGGTCGATAAGGGCAGATCAGTAGTAGTTATTGAACTGATTACAACAACAAAGACTATGAATTCTTCAAAATAAACAATATAAACAAACTACTCAATGGTTTGACATCTAAATACAATAAACCAAGCTCTTAATCGCAGCAACAATCTGTTATCAGTTAATTGTGTTCGCGAATTAAAAATTATCAACCCACATGCACCGTGTTTTAAAGCGCTTCATAAATGCTTTGGAAGAATATGAAATATACAAAGCTAGAAAAATAAAAGAACTACATTTTGCTAAATGACCCTTTGTATTTCCATCATCGATTCAGAAAGGACGGAGCAAGGTCTTACGCCAAAACAAGATAACGACAGGGACGTCGCTCGCCAACAATGTTTGAACGTTTTAACGATCACCATACGGAGTTAAACTTTGTGATTAAGTCTTTTTGTGTTGTATAAGTGTTACCTGAAGATGGGCGAATGGTCGAAACCGCGGTCGTAAGAAAGTTATTTCTGCGATAGAACAAGTATTAGTCTGACATACCAAACAAGGTAAAAATAACTAGTTAATTAGTTTTACACTAATCCGTAGGCTAAAATCATGGAATTTATATCGTTTTCCTGACTCTGATGCTATTAAAATATTCGACGGCCACGTGTCTTTATTTTAAGTGCTTTTCTTCCTTTTTTTAAGTCGATGATAATCGAGAAGTTTTTCGCCTTTAAAAAAAGAAAAAGAAAACATATCTGCGACTCTTCAATATAAGATGTGACAATCATTCTACACTTTAAAAACAAGCTAAATAGTAATAATTTCTGAAAATATTACATTGAGTAACCTTTAAAGAGCGCTATTGTTGGCTAAGAGCATCTCGTCTTGTCTTGTATGGCATTGAAAGGCGTTCTCGTTGAATTGCACAGCACATGACTAGTTGCCGATAATTGATTATAGAGTGACTGCATAAAAATGTGGTTATCCATCATCACCTCTTAATTCAGTAGTGTCCCAAGCGCGTTGTGAGTTAACATAAATTCGTTATTTTGGTAGCCTCACCATACAGTTTTGCCTCGTTTAATAGTCAGAATACATTGTGTTATTATGTTATTAATAAACCAGTGATTATAAGCTGAAGTATGAATGGACGCTGGTAATTCCAGTGAAGAAACTTAGCATAACTGTTTGTAAGAGGGTTATTTTTAAATAGACCGGCTTGAATTCGGAATTGTCATAGATTTATAATTCGTCATCATCTATATAATAAAACTCAAAACCCACTGATTGATCACGAAATCTCTGGATCCAAGAAGCCTAGAGCTATGAATTTTTTAACATAGTTTGGGGTAGGTCTGTAGGCGCGCACTAAGAAAGGGTTTTGAAAATGTTCCACTCCAAGGGTGTTTTTACCCTTAAAGGATATTTCTAGATCCAAGAAGCTTAGAGCTATGAATTTTTTAACATGGTTTGAGGTAGGTCTGTAGATTCGTACTAAGAAATGGTTTTGAAAATGTTCCACTCCATGGCTGTTTTTACCCCTAAAGCATATTTGTGGATCCAAGAAGCCTAGAGTTATGAATTTTTTAACATGGTTTCAGGTAGGTCTGTAGACGCGTACTAAGAATGGTTTTTGAAAATGTTCCACGCCAAGGTGTTTTTTACCCTTAAAACAAGTATCATATCTTTATAAAAGTATCCCAACTATTCCCATGTGAAATTGAGGCCAGCAGCTAGCTTAAATATAGTTCTGTTTACAAATTAAACTATTACCTAATCTTATGTGATGTAAAGAGACCAGAATTAGCATAACCAGTAAATTTCTTATTATTCCGATATCAAGTAGGCCTCTACATTTGAAGTGTATCAAATCATACACTGGTTATGAAACAAACACAATATCGTCTCGTAAGTCTAGGATAATAATTAAAAAGGAGTTGTTCATACAGTTGGCAAACAGTTATTAAACATATATTATAGACTTTTATAAAAAATGGAGAAAAGTACGAGTATAACAAATACAGGTAATTTGAAAATGAATTGTAAATGTAATTCCTAACTAGTAATAAGATAATTACAAGTCTTTCTTGTTAATTTAGTTATTGAACTCTCGTTTTAAATTCTTTTTAGTTATGGTAACCCTCGAAAGAGGTTTTACTATTAAGGGTACTTAATTTTTTCCTAAGTTTAGTACCTTTTATTTATTTGTAGTTGTTAATTATTAATGATTTGCATCGAGTTAAATTAAGTAATCATCAATGTTTAGATGTATTATTATATAATACAGTATTAGTTATTGAAGCATTTTAGTCGTGCCTAAAATTTTACATACCCTGTATTTGAAGTATAAGGTACGTTTGATAATCGCAAAAAATTAGCAACCAATACGTTTTGCAACGTTAGCAACCAATACGTTTTGTTTAGGTCATTAAAGGGTCATCATTGCACTTGATGAGCAAAAACGATTGATTTTGTGTTTTGTTTTGGTTTTATTATGGTAACTTTTTTGAAAAAATGCCTTTAAATTTGTTGTAAAATCAGAATCGGGGGTTTCCGTAAGAAATTTCAAAGTTGCTGCCAAATTGGAAATTTGCGACCATATTCAGAGTTTGAAAAACGGGGTTTCGAATAGTTTACGACATACCAATGATACTCCCTATAAAATGTTCACCCTATTTAATAGGATATGTTTTATAGGCTAGTAAAGTTTTTCTTTTGTTTAGTCATTAGGAACAAAATTGTGGAGTCCAACGTTGACGATTAATTGTTTTGAAACTACTAAAGATATTTACAGACCACAGTTCTCTAGTCCGTCTTCTTGGAAAGTTCAATTCTTCTATAAATACTTGTGTAATTCACTGCATGGTTGTGAAGTCTGTTAAGACAATACAAAACAATAACCGAATATATTCAGTTTGCGAATAAAGATTAATTATTGTAAATGGTGCACAAACGTTGCAAAATGTATCTATAATGTATTAAATTCCTCTTTGTAACGGAATTTTTACGTATTACACCTACTTTGCATTATTTCACAGTACTTTCCTTAAATATAATATATTTGACATAAATATTTCCATTTTAATTGTTGTAACACCATAATTAATAAAAAGACTTGACAAATGATCCATTCGACAATTTCAGAGTTATCTTTTAAGTTTCATTTTTTACTTAAAACTTGTTGATCACTTTTGTTTGAAACTATCTAATTTTATCATTCGCTGTTCAGTTTACTGGATTATTTCGCTGACAGAAAGGTTTGTTTTTAGTTTAAAAGTTAAGTTGAGACTAACATTCGACGAATTTATAGATAGATAAATGGGATACGAAAATTTGTGTGAAATCGGCGCAGTAGTTGGAGAGCTAAAACAATTTTGCTGTTGATAAATAAAAACAAACTAAGTACATAATTAAAATGTTATTTAGAATTGAAAGAATTGTTAAATTCGCTTCACAGGATTCAGAGTAGTGGAACGATCACAGTGTGAAGTGACTTGTAATAACTACATGAGATGTAAGCTTTAGATGCTCGGAGGTCTCAATCTATTAGATTGGTAAGGGGGAAATATGGTTCAGTTTGTTTGCTATGCTTTGATCAAGCGTATTGCTCTATCCTATAAACACATTTTAAAAGAGGAAAACATTATTCGCAAATCAGGTAGATCTACAAAATTTAATAAATCCAACAAAAAAAAGCCAAGGAAAAATGTAACACATATCCATGATTTTTATTTACATGTAATAAACCAAATGTTAAATGAAGGAAGGAAAACGGCCTACGTTTAAGTCTTTACTTAAAGTGTAGAAATATTCTATATATTTTTAATGGAAGTACCTGGACATCAATTAAAATATTCTATAATAAACAGTTTTGAATTTTAAAACTAATAAAAATAGTTTAGTGAACAAGGGTGAAATCCGGATTAACTACGTACAGCACAACATCCGATTTTCATTGGATGAGGATGTTGCTGGAAAAATATTAAAACCATAAAAACGTGCAAAGTTAAAAAGGGTGGTAGTTTTATGGTCGTATTGAGTAATTTATGTCCGATGGGTGTGAGTGTATGTTTGAGATTGTAATTTTGTTTTACCTTTTCTTTTATATGTATAACTAAGTTAGTTATGTGATTTATTATTAAACTGATTGTTATGATTATTTTCTTAAGATATGTCAATAATGTTGCTTTTTATGTATAGTTATCTTCTACAATAAATTGTTATTTTGATGTATTAAACTATAATTTGTGTGTTTTATATTGTCATATTTTAATATTTTTATCATGTAATTTTTTTAATGTTTACAAATGTTTATTTTTTTGAGGTTATTTGGATAACAAGACATTACTAAATTTGCCCATAAATAAAGTAAAAAAAAAAGTTATTAAATAAAAAAAATCTTTTAAAAAACGTGATAGAAACAAGTACCTAACTTACATTTATAGAAGTGAAGGAAAATTTAAAACAAAAAGTTTTAAAATGTAATTTCAGGTGTAAAGATCGCTATTGGCGTGGAATTGGAAATTTTTAAAACTTGTTGAAATAATTTTTAAAATCGAAAGTCAAAAGTCTAAAATCAGGATCTGTGAAGACTGATGTTACAACTTGTTATTCATTACTCCAAATTGTAATTTTAGAAAATCCAATTATTCTCAAAAGTGTTAAAATTTTCTCGTAATCTGTTCCAAATCGAAGCTGTTACAAATTTTTAATTCACTCTATAAGGCTCATTAGGTCGACATGAAATTTTTAATTAACCCAAGATTTGAAAAATAAGACTTGATCGCATATTAATTCCAATTACTTGCTTATATGAATGTAATATTTGATCGATGTATAAAATGGAGTCGTTGTTAAGTCGATAAAAATGATGACTATAAAATAAATAAGATTAAACAAAAACAAAACAAAACCGAAAACAAACAACAGTGAAACAAAAAGAAAACGAAGAAACAAAAATTGTACATTGTAAGTTACCAGAATAGAGAAAAATAAAAATTTTAGGTCAATTAATTGATTAGAATGATGCAAGTTTCGTAAATAACATTGCAAGATGCTGTTAAAATGTACAATATAATAAATTGTTTAGGTTCTACTATTGACTAAGAACTTATATTGACCATGACTGAAAATTATAAGATTTAACCTGAGCTAAGTCAGATTATTTTCGAAACATGATAATCACTGTTAACTTGCAAAGAAACGATATTGATACCTTATGGTTGGTTCCTGGTAAAAAACTAAGACTATTTAGTTATCGTAGATTGTTCATATTATTGATATAGTTTAATTGGACATTTGCCACCACTTGTGTAAAAAGTAATGCACAAAGTTTCCAGAGTATGAATGGACTCTCGTTGTCTCACAAGATCGCGGATAAGTTTTTGAAAGAGAGGACAAAACGTTATCCCCTCTGATAATAACTGTTAGATAATCACGCCTTTGACATTCAATACCGGTTTAGTTAGTTAACTAGTGTAGGTTTCCTTTCAACATAGTGCTTCACATTCTTTGTCATTTGTGATTTTGCTAATAACAATAATTGTATAATACAATCTTAGTTCATGCTCTAACTTTAGTCCTGGGTTTATACTTAGATAACTACTTTAATTAAATTTTTCAATATGAGCTTAGAATATGTTAGAGTTTTTCGTGTTCTATTTTTATCACTAGATAACGGAAGTTGATTCATACTCTCGAAACATTATATACAAAAATAATGGTAAATGTCGGATTAAATCATATCAGTAATATAAGGCTTTTTGTCTAAACATAGAATTACACAAAAAGTGAAGCAATAAAAAAAATATGGTGAAAGTAATTAGTTTCAACTAAAAAATCTAACGATAGAATTAAATACAACTATTCAAAATACTCATGGCGCTTTTTTTTTTCTTTATACAAGTTTAGTTTAATGGTAAGTGCACATTTTTAAATATAAATAAATATGTAAATTTTAATATTAACAAAAACACTAATTCATTTTATGTATAATACTAACATGGACTGTAATCTTTACGAACGTGCATTAAGTTTTATGATTTTTGAATCACAAAACGTCCTTTCAACAGAGAGAATTTTCGTCTAATTTAATAAATTATCTACATCTTGCATAATTAGTATATTGATACTAGTGGCACATTTTTACAAGTTGATTACGTAATGTCACGGTGGCAACACTTAAATTCACTTTAGTCTTGAGTACGATCATCCAACTGAGCACTGTTTCGCGACGTTGGTCTTTCTTCCATCCCAGGAGGAGGGATTACAGATGACGTAGCAGTACTAGGAGCACTCCACCAAGACCCTGAAGGCCATAGATTAGATCCCAGACCTCCCCGAGCGACCTCGGGAAGGACCGGGAGTGGCCTTCAAATAACGTGTTGGGGTGAATACCTTTCTTCTGGTTTCATAAGGAGGTACGCTACTGGTCGCTTGACTGAATCAGATGAGGGACTCGGTGGTTGTTCTGTTGGTGGACATCCGCAAGGTATAGTCGGAGGACTTCCTGAAAGGTTTCCTGGCCAGCTCGCTGCTGCAGCTGCGGCCGCTGCAGCATGGGAGTACAACGAACTGCCATAAAGTGCTTGAAACGCCAGATCTGCCGCCATCTTACCACCTCCGAGTTCTTCAGCGTGTAACTTGGCGGCGTGGTAAAGAGGGTAATGAAAGGGAGGAAAGAAAGTTCTTGAAAACTTAAAATCGCTGTCTTGAGTCAGGAGTGGTGGTGGTGGTGGGATCAGATTTCTTGGTATATGTGAAGGATCTAAAGTGAAACCGTTATATTTAGTTTCTTTCTTCTGAACCAATGATTTCGGTTTCCGTCGAGGTCTGTACTTGTAGTCTGGATGTTCTTTCATGTGTAGGGCTCTGAAACAAAATGGAACTATTATTAATAAGTGATGATTAATTTTCAGGTAACCTTTAGCATTTAGATCAAGTTAATTTGCAAAAAAAGAGCCATTTTGATGGTCAACGGGGAGGTATAAAATTTAGGTAAGATATAAAAACAAATTCAAAATCTACGGCATAAAAAAATAAATTAACAATAACTTTGAATTTAAGTTTTGTAAAATAGTGGCCAGATTATTTTTTTCTTTTTGAATAAATATTAACGAATCTTAATTTTAACCAATATCGTAGCAGGATATGTGACTATTTATAAGGATGTTAATTGTCTTATTTTGATTATTTTTTTATATGGTCGTTAGAGTAATGAAGACGAGCGGTAGGCTACACACGGAAAAATGCAAATAGGTTTAAAGTTCACTAGTCCGAACTGCTGCTAGTTAAGTGCGCGTCTCTAACAATTAAACCTGGTATTCGTTTAGACAAAAATATGATAAATACAATTTGATTGAAAGTTTTTATTAATCGAGGAAAGATCTAGATCAAAAGAGACTAATATTTTAATTATTACACCAAAACACGTTCATTACCTAATTTCAGTTGCAAATAGTTTCATAATTTTTGTCTAAGATTAATATTTGATTGCAAACAAGTAGGTGTTGAAAAGTAATGTAAATATTACTGAAGACATACAACCTCAAAAGTTTAATTACATAAATCTAAATTTCCAAATATTATATTTAATTGCTCCGTTTATGTCATACAAAAAATGATATAACGAATCGAACTAAGGGTGACAGAAAAAAAAATACACGAAGATGAGACCTGAAAAATAAGTGTTGTAAAGAAAAATTAAAATATTGCAAATACTCGTAAGTTGTAATTAAAATAAATTTTATTTCTACTTTTTAGAATCAAATGCGATTACTAACGTGACGAGAAATAACAGAATATAATAGTAAAGTAAAGATAGGCTTTATTATAAAAAACATTTGGAACAGCCAGGCTCACTTAGAAAAATAAAAGTTAAATGCTTTATTGGTGGTTTGTTCCTTGCATTGTGGATGAGATTTAACATTCACTGGGATTATACTAGTAGTAAAAATTATGCTGGGGCCTTGGGGGAAGCTGATTTGTTGGTATTGTGGACCGACTACTTTTTATAATTTAATTTAATTCGAATCGATCCATACATACTAGATGCATAAAATTGTATCAAGTTTCAGAAGAAATCAACTTTCTTCTATGTAACCTTATAGAACTATAAAAGGTTGTATAGCCTAAATGAAAACATCTAAACAGAATGCAGCAAGGGATATTTATTTTTATTTCTTGATAAAGTAAAAACTTTTTGTGAGTCAATGTTAGAAAACATCTCATATTATTCGTTTTTCTTTTTTCGTATGATATCTCATTCACACTACAATATTTAACACTAGAAGTGCACTCTATTCATAGTCGGAACACAGGCGATCATGCTCTGGAATCCGTACAGTAACCTTTTTAAGTTGTCCACTTTTTAAAACAGGAAAGGAAATAATAATTTTTACATATCTCGTTCGGCATAGATGCAATGAACCGTATTCCTAAAGTGTATTATGATTTTTACCCTCATTTGGCCATAATAGCGTAACAAACAAACAAACATGTAGACTAAATTCCAAATGGTCGATGAAAAACAAATGCTCTACTTTGCACACTTATAACTTTGCAAGCGTTCTGTCACGGTCGTATGTTAAATAAATTACGGAATAAAGTAAATAATTTATTCTAATATAAAAGTTAAATTAGGTAACTTGGGATGTACAAAAAGGATTTCGATTACGGTTAAGTAGGAATGACGGCATCGGCTCTTGATGTGATATCATCGATATATTGTGTTTTCAAGTGGTTGCTCATTCACGAAATTGTTTGTTCTCTTATCAATGGCTACCGATTCAATTGTTCACCTTCGTACTTTCTCAATGTCTGGACTATTATTTTCTATTTAAAGAATGACGTACAAACAAGATAAAAATTGTATAGTGTAGTTGAAGAACTGCCGGTTCAGCTATTTATTAATTGTTGGCAAGTTAAAAATGATTGGTATTGTTATTTTCAGTACTCCAAAATAAGTGGAAAATGAGCTGAAAAGATCCAAATGCGAGGCTACTGTTATACAACAACGAGGATAGTGAAAGAAGATATTAAAACAGCTGGAAAAACCGATTCAAACAAATTAGAAATTTTGATAATCTGATGTCCAGATATACTCCTATTTCGCTACACGTTGTAGCAAATCTTTTCTTTCCTCGTAATTTAAATGCATTACCTAAATTTTTGTAAAAATGGAACAAATATGTGTATTAAGGATAATTTTACAATAGGACGAACAATTTTAAAATAATAATTTCAATCTACATATCTTCTACAGTTAGTAAAACTGTAATGTTTTTTACTTGTGCACTTGACATGTTAATACGTAGCAGTTGGTGAACCCATCGTAGAGTCGGCACTCACTGTAAACAGTTTCCTCAGATCTCCAACTCTTTATCTTCTTCTGAGGTTTTACCTGTGACCAGCATTAATTTCCACTCCCGTGCAGGTCTATTTCTTGATATATTCTGTCAGCCCTTTTTAACTTGGAAGCACAATATACTCTAGTAAGTGACGTGGTGAAGGGTCAGACCGTCCAAAAGATGATGAAGAAGAAATTGTTCGGTGGAGACGTCGACACCGGTGACTGTGAAATAAGTCCCTGATCGTAATAAGATTAATTTACCACCAATTTGTACACACTTTGTAAACATGTGTTTATGTGTATTGCAGTAAATACTCTAGATGTCCAATTTAGCCGAAATCGCTACAATTTGGATTTAGGCTCGATTTTACGGATTGTTGGACCTGCTCTTTAACCAAATAAAATCGCTAAATGAATTACAAAACTAGTGAAGTTAGGCTAGTTAGAAAAAACTAGTGAATCTGTATCACAAGTAAGTAATCCCCCTTACTATTTTTTATCCCCTCTTTTTCCGTTTTCATCCCAACTCTAAAGTGTAAAGCGACCCTTACCGATAGAGTTACTTGCTTACTCAACTTGTGGTATACTTGGTGACCTCAATATCTTTACTTAATCAAGTGAGGCTCTGGGGGGTGAACCTACCTTTCCCTAGCTACACGTGGAGGAGAAATGAAACATAACAATCTAGTGAGGGATGTCATCGAAGCTCAAAGAGTTGATACAATTGAGCATGTACTTGTGATGACTATCATCTTCTTCGAGGTTTTATCGTCAACGGGGAGATAATAAACTTGTTGAAACATCCCACTCAGGAGGAATCGCACTCTTGATAGAAGATAGATCCAACAAAGAGGAGAAAACAGGCCAGAAAGGCCTTAGAAATATGGAAGAAGGGACATGCCGTACCCGGCACTAGGACAACCTAGCGAGATAGATGTTCCATTGAGAATGACAAGAACTGGAGAGAGCGAGAAGACCTCGCACCATCTATTAGTCGAATGAAGTGCAGTAATGAAAAAAAAAGCTGTAAGTCTGGGATGGTAACAGATTAATGTAGAGGATAAAGGATATCTACTTTTGACTCTCTTCATGTGCTGCACTTCCTAAAGGAGTTGGTGCTGGATTGCATCTATAAACGTGTTTCCCTTGTTAGAATTTGTAGAAGGGGGGGGGGTGAGTAGATTTCTGAAGGTCGCAGTCACTTCACTCCCACACTACTACTAATATGTTGACATGACTTTATAGGCTAATATAAAAAAATAAAGACAAACTAATCCATTTAAATAGCTAACATCTTAAAATTGGCCATATTTGTTAGTAATAATCGTAATCACGAAATAATGAAAAATAACATGGTAGTCCATTAAAATTCCACCTACTAGAGATATTATATTCCTTCTAGGTTATGACTTCGTTTCTTAGTTATAACTCAATGGATATAGATTTTAAGCTACACAAAATGTAGTTAATGTGGAATGTTATCTGAAGGTAAAAAGTTAATATAAAAACGGGGTCAAAATTTTGAAAATCTGTCACAGTTTTGAAATTCATTTACCGATTTTGTTTGGTTAAAGAGCAGGTCCAACAATCCGTAAAATCTAACCTAAATCCAATTTGTAGCGAATTCGGAACTAAATTGGACATCTAAAGTATTTACTGCAATACACATACACATGTTTACAAAGTGTGTACAAATTGGTGGTTAATTAATCTTATTACGATCATGGACTTATTTCACAGTCACCGCTGTCGACGTCTCCACCGAACAATTTCTTCTTCATCATCTTTTGGACGGTCTGACCCTTCACCACGTCAGTTGCAAGAGTGTATTGTGCTTCCAAGTAAGATAAGATTATGTATACCTCTAGACATCCCTCAGAAGACCCATAAGGTCTCTGAAACCTTACAGTCTTCCTGACAAGGTTTTCTTGAGAAATAATCTATCCTTTTGTCAATGCACAAAGAGTTCTTCCTGATCAAGATATTCACTCGAAGATAAAGTTTTTCTGTCAGAGGCCACATTTCCTGCATAGGAAATCCCCAGTGAATACGCTCATCCTGTGGATATGTTTCATCATGTGGCCGTGCCCTGTGATTAGCTATCATCTTACTTATATTACACCTGTCCAATGAAAGAAGGTTAGAGGAGGCAAGAATTAATCCAGAGATATTCCACCAACTCCTCTTGTACGGTTTCTGAGTCCAAGTGATGATCCGCACAGTCGGCCTCGTGGTTACGGCACAGAACGGTTCGGGTCCTTTGTATTTTGCCGCTGACGCAAATTCGTTAGAATCCAGAGGTTTCAAAACTATCTGACAGTCTGCATAAATATATATTCTTATTCCTTATTCTTGTACCCAAATCTCAAGTTTTTTCTAACACGTGATTAGGACTGTAATTTCTGACTAAACCACTGTTTGGTACAATCCCAACAAGTTTATGTCCAGTCCTGCCTCCCCGAGTCCTAGCTCCTTCCCCACAACTCTGGTTTCGTTTTATAGCCGTCTACAACTTATTCAAACTCGCTAAAAATTTGACATTAGAAATTTACTATATGGAACTGTAAATGAAGAATTTGTTCAAAAACTCACACATAAATAAAATTCAAAGGCGTTGATTTTATTAGCATCCTTAGGTAAAAGTAAGAACCCTTATAATTTCATGCGCGTGTCTGCCCATCTGTCTGTCTGTAAGTCGCAATCACTCTACACAGAGAAGACGATAAATCCTATATATTTAAAACTTTGCATTTATATTTTTTGTAATATCTCATATCTAGGAAAAATATAGCGGTAACAAAAAAAAAAGGAAAAAAAAGACTTTGGGGTAGTTAAGAGGCAAAAACTATCGAGTTGAAAAATTTTTCTTTTGGAAATATTATGTGTGGAGTATCAAATAAAACTAGAATTTATTCTGATTTTGAATGTGGTAGGGTATATTTATTTGACAAAAAAAAAGTTGGGTTTAGGCCAAATTTAAAGTGTCAGATATCACCCCCCCCCCCAACTTGAACATGGAGTGACCTATAAAACTGAAAAAAAAAATTAGTATTTGAATTGAATTACAGTGCGAAATGATATATTATGGTTTTTTGTATGACGAATACAATTTAATTTAACAACACAATAAGAAATACGTAGCGTGTAAGTTTAAATGCAGTTTTTGTGAGATGTAAAACAATATTTCAATATCCATTAAGAGATGAATTGTATTTATCTTTATTAGAGTTCGTAGGTAAAACTAAGGGTCTTATAATTTCACGAGCGTATCTGTCTGTACAATTTAAACTGCTGCCTTAAAGTCTTTCACTTTATAAAAATAACTCTTCATATATGCCTATGGATCCTTAGTAGTGTGGTTTTATCACACAGTTGACCCTTTTATTTATTATGGAAAAAGGAAGTTCTTCTTTTACCCCAAGAGAAACTAAGTTTTTTGCTTCCAAGAGAAACTATTTTTTTTGCCCTTTATTATAAACCAAGTTTAATCTTTTGTTATCCGATGATAAATTACTATCACATATAATTAATTTTGTGGTGTTTCTGTGAAATACAAACTTTTAATCAAATATTAATTAGGTTATCGGAAGAAATGAATTGATTGTTAATATAATGTCATAATCATCAATGTAATTGAACACCGGAAGTACTTTTATCTTTATTTACACCGGAATCACCTTTGTGTAGGCCTACTTTTAAACTTGCGGCAACTCTTTCCTTCTATGAACAAATTGTTTTATTGTTCTTAATCAAAAATGAAGCAAATTATTTTCAGTATCAGGACATAAAATATAACAAATTAACTTAGATCATTGTTTACTCTGATTATTTAATACACTTTTCCGCTAACAATAAACTGTGTAACCCATTACAGAAAGTTCTCACACGCCCAACCAGAAAATCGCGTAGGCTACTAATAAAAAATAATGATAGCCACCACAAAAATGTCTCAAAATAAAATATTTTAGATTTGGCATTACTGATTTTCTCTTTGTGTATTTCTTATGTTGGTATAAAATATGCTTAGTTCACCAACTTTGAAAAGAATTAAATTTTAATATGAATAAATAAAAGAAATATAAGTTGAAATAAAATTTAAATTAATTTAGATGAATAAGATAAAAAATTCAGGTTTAAACATATTTAGGCGAAGTGCTCACGAGCAATTGTTTTAGTTAAAATTAGTTACAATGGTTAACAAAATTTATTGAAAGAATTATTAATTTTTAAAATCATTTTGAAACTAGCTTTTATAATCATATTATAATCCTTTCATATAATGTAAGATTATTCTAGCTAGTATATATTTAGTTTTGTTTTACCTGGTTTTGTAGATATGGCCGATTAGGCCTAACTAGACGACAAAATTAAGTAACACGAATTCATTAGAAATTTTTTGAATTCACTTCAAAAATACAAGATTGAAATTAAGAGACATTTATAATTAAATTGACTCACTTGAATATACCAACGCTCACTTCAAGTGATTTACTGTTAAATTTTACGCTTTTAGAAACTATCACTTTTTCATTTTGATCTTACGTGAACTAGTAGTTTAGCATTTAACAGCTGATCGGAGAATAAATGAAGTTCAAATAGGATCTTGCATTCTAGTTTGGAACAGAAATAAGAGTGAGAGGGACAGAGAAAGATTGACCTTCGACTTTACAGATAGCATTTTAAAAACTATTACACATAAGGAAACAGTTTAACAAAACTTATTTATTTAGAATAATATGTTGTTACTTTTGTTATGTTTTTACATGAACGCAACACTTATTCGGTGACATTATTCTTTAGATTTCATTCAAAATTTTAATGAAATTGATAGAACAGTGTAGGTAATTTACTTTTTTTACAACAGCTCGATGGTATAAAATTAATGAGGTTAAATGAGATTTGTTTTAAATTATGTTGAAATGTGAAGATTAATGACCCAAACCTACATGCGAAATCACAAGTGAAAGAAAATTACGATTCAAGAATAACTGACAAAAACAAAACTAAAATTGACCGATTTAACTCAAATACAATTTATGCTTACGGTGAGCTTATGGTATAAGTTAAGCAAGCTTATTTTTATGCAGAGACATTAGCACTTTGTGTCAAAAAAATGTTTTGGGTAAAAGT
Source organism: Aphrophora alni (assembly GCA_963513935.1). Lineage (NCBI taxonomy): Eukaryota > Metazoa > Arthropoda > Insecta > Hemiptera > Aphrophoridae > Aphrophora > Aphrophora alni. The sequence goes on along the minus strand of OY740771.1, from coordinate 70,468,328 downwards.
ACATTACAGGAAGTAGAAACTCAATCTTGAAAAATGTTTCTGTCAATTTGCCTTGGAGATATGAATTTTGTATATTTTTTCAGAAATATTTTTTGCTTTGGTATTATTTTCTGAAAGCACGCACAATTTTGGGTAAAATACAATTATTTTCATTTTGAAAAGTAATAATGTTAGATAATGATTTAGTTTGAAATAAATAAAATATTGTTCTTGAAAATAAACTTTAAATATTCAAAACACTATTGTCAGATTGCTGTTAGGCATAACATTTGTCAAATTCATTAAAAAGTTGCCCATGTAATAAGCTTTCATTTGATATAAGACACTTTAGTTTATACTTTTAAATTATAAGAGAAAACCAACTTGAAATTTAAAAATACGTTGCTAAAATATTAATTAAATATGTTGCGATGTTTAATAATTAACTGTTTTAATCTCTCATACGGTAGAAAACTCGGTAGGCCTATTAAAAAAAAAAAAAATTCTTTATCAAGTTTAAATATTATAACACAATTTTGGGTGATGTCGAGGAGTAGGTTATAACCATACTTACCCAGTACACGAAGAGTAAGGAAAGTTTGGTAATTATTGTAAAAGAATTAGACCTCCGTTGTTTGGCTGATTTTCACGTATCATGGCCTCACGAAATCAAACAAGTGATTTGCGGCATCCCATCCCGTCCGTCGTCCTTGTCGCCTTTACGTAAGCAAAATAGCAGCCACAAAAAATAATATAAGAACATGTAATTTGGTTTAGGGGACTGTATTGTTCAATAGAACCCTATTGAAATTCCACAAAATCACATCAAAAATATCAAAATGAAGCCCATTTTAATTAGTTTTCACTATGTACAGCTTCAAGGTTAAACTCTGACATGAGTGAAGCGAGTCGACACTTTCTAATGTAACAAGGTTCGTTATATTATCCAACGAGAAAGTAATGTCATACACAATTACAAGGTTCAGAAAACCTGCGTAACAACTGTTTTAAACAAACTTATCCTACTGGGGGTAACATTCCTTGATCTACTAATAGAATTTAACATTTCCTACTAGACCCATGAAACTAACATTTGGAAATTACATTTAGTGGATGGGACTGGGTAAGTACCATGATGGGCACATCAACTTGTCTTTTCTTGTACGATCTATAGCCCCCTTTGAGGCGACAAGAGTTTTCTCCGCTTACATTCAATTTCGAGCGTATTTATTAAATACAGATTTTGATCTAACTAAATTTCTTCTGTTTTTGGAACAAGAAAAAGTCATTAATTTTTTACTTTTGCTTTTAATTAATCTTAGTTTGCCATCTTGCCTCGTGTTTTCACAAGTGGAATAAGTGTTTTTTTTTACAAGTCCCACTAACTTTGAGAATCTGTTAATGGGTTTTTTTTACAAATTATTGTTAAATCCACATAGCTATATTTCAAGAACTCTTTTAAAGCAAATACAAGGTAAACGACAAGTTATCAAGTTCCTTTACTAAGAACACACAAATAAATACTTTTATGAATACGTTGTAAAGTTGATAATACAATAAAAGCATTTGTGGTAACCGTTTCTTCCTCATGCAGCTGTCCCAATCTGGGATAATCCAACGTTATTTACTAAGAGGGAAGTAATTTGAACAGTCTTGTGTACCGTTTTCAGAATTACATTTCTAGCTGTTAAGCTATGTGAAATTAAAATAAATTTAGTGTTGATACAATGTTTTAACGAACTTTTCACTGAAACTTTTGACTTTATTGCATCCAAAACACTTATTCAGTTATCTCCAGATATTAGGGAAATACAAAGATAAGTAAAAAGAGCAGATAATGGCAATTAAAAATAGAAAAATTACACTTACCAAAAAAAAATTAACTCTACTTTACGGTTTAAAATCATACTTAAATTTTAACTCTACCGTGTACTGGGTAGGTATGGTTATACTCCTCGACATCTCCCAAAATTGTGTTATAATATTTAAACTTGATAAAGACTTGTTTGTTTTTTAATACCGAGTTTTCTACTGTATGGGAGATAAGTTGATATGAAAAGGTTCCCTCCTTATCAACTCTTTGTAATTATAAAAATTCGATGATCTATCTTGAAAGTTATTTTGTGCAGGGTGATTGGCATTTGTTGACAAACAAATTTATGTGTAAATGTACAACACACTATACAAAGTAAAAACTCACTCTTAAAACTTTTTTCTCTCAATTCGCCTTTTAACCATTACTTTTTACTGTTTTTCAAATTATCGCGACTTATAGACGAAAAGTTCAATTGTCTCAACTTTCCTCCCACCAATTATAACTTTAATTATTTTTGTTCTAAATACACAAACAATTTTGAGTAAAATATAAACGAAACACCTTATATGGCTCACTAGTAAGTACATGCGTGACAACCCCGAGGTCCTAACTGTATCTACACATTTTTCTTATAGTCTTGGGTTAGATCTCTCTTTTTCATCTCTTCTATCCAGTCTCTTTAACCAATACTTGTTCTCTTCCGACCCTGACGCTATTAGACTGTTCAGGGAGTAGGGACTTTATATTAACTTCTTTCCTTCTTCTTTAAAAAAAGAACATAATTTTAAAAATAAGTCGATGATGATCGAGAGGTTTTTTGCTTTTAAGCAACAAAGAAATAAAAAACAAATATATAATATTTGTCATACAAACAAATGTTTAATTACCTGCCTGTCTTTCAGAATTTTTATTTTATCTAATATTTTGGCAAACCTCTGTTGAAGGTTTTCCTTAGAGAAACTATTTAATTATATTTACTTTCCGTTTAAATATTTTGTTTTCTTTGCATTACACATATTTTTTATTGTATTTAATTTAATTTATTTTTATGTACGAAGGCTGTTGTTGAGTATATTCATCAACATGTATTAATAGAAAAAATAAATTATTTGTTATTTGTTTTGTTATTTAAAGACAAAAACCACTCAATAATCATAATCGCCTTATGAAACAAATTAAGAAAAGAGTTTAAAATAAAGACCCCCTCTAATAGTTTCAGAGTCATGGGTCAAGAGAGATTTGATACGAAAGATTAAAGAGATTTAACCCAAGAATACATGAAAAAAGTGTATATTTAGAGAGGTCCTCTTGGGATTGCCAACCCCGTACTCACTAAAGTGAGCCACTGAGAGTTAAAAGAGTTTTAATTTTAATGTTAGTGAGCTAAGATAATTTATTTTGTTTGTATTTTATTATTGAGTGTATATTATTATTCATTATTTGTTACGTCTATATATTTATCTGGAGGAAGAATACGATAAATAAATAAATTGTAAATAATAAAAATATTTATTTATCTAGTAGAGATGTATCTATATCCATGTTTTACTTTCTTGGAGTATAGAGAAAGTTATGTGATTGGTCAAAAAATCTATTTGAGTCTGTCCAATGTTGTACAGCCAGATGAGTGGAACAATTCTAACTAAAAATAGGTATGTCTCCTATTTTGGCCATAACTTAAGGATATTTATATTTTTACAATAACTAAAAATTTTAGTATAGTTCTCATAAGATCAAAACAAATAATTCTATTTTTTTTAAAAATCGGTTCTAAAGATTTGGATCAAATTTTGTAAAAATGTAACCTCTTAGGATTCAAATAAAATGTATTTGGTTGTCATCACTCCAAAATTTCTGGTTCTTGAGTTATAGGTAAAAAATAATAGGTGTAAATTAGTTTATTGTTTATATCAATAAAAGTTGAAATTAAAAAAAAAAAATTTCGATTGCTTCATACTTCGTTTGGGATAAAGAATAATAAAACAAATTACAAAAAAATTAATTAATTAGTTTAAGTGTTCGAATTGCGTATCTTCTTCACATTTACATTATTGAAACCTTTCTTGAAAGGTTTTTATAACTTTTGAAATAAGCCCTTCCTTTTAATAAACTCAGAATTTATCCTATTCACTTTATATAAGTGTCAGTCATAGTCATCTCCAATTAAATTATGAACGAAACACGTCATCCAAGCTTTAAACTTACATGATAGCATAATACAATAAATTGTGTGGATTTTTCCCTCTTTGTTGTTTACAGGTGAAAACATCTCAGTCATAGTAGCCTTATAGAAAAATGAAGAAAACAACTTAAAATAAAGACACATAGTCTTCGAATTAGCGTTAGGGTTGGAAAAAACAAAAGTTAGGCATGATAAAAGAGAGGGATCTAACCCTAAACTACATAAATAAGTGTAAATCCAGCTAGGGTCATTTTGGATAACAAGCCCGTAGTGAGCTCCTGATGATGAACTCTTTGAAGTTTTATTTTACCTACTTCTGAGTGATTTAGAAGGACTCTGTACCAACGGAGTAGATAATGTTTATTCAGTTATTACATGAGGGGGGGGGGAGTTATTTCGTAGTCTGTAAACACAGTTCAACGATTTTCAAATAAAAACGAGTTTCCTTCTTAATGGCACTGTACTTTCAAAATTATCTTGACATTATTTCATAACAACAATTAATTACCCCATATTCACCACTAAATTAATACGGACTTGGCAAACCTAAGGATCCTAGCTGGATCTAAATATTTTCACGTAGTTTTGGATTGCATCCTTCTCTTTTATCTTGCCCATCAGGTCTTTCTTAATCATCTCTTGTATATTATCGACTCGGACGATATTAGAGTATCGGAAGGCGGGGGGGGGGGGTTATTTTATGTTATTGTCGTACTATTTTCATAAGGCGTTGATGACCGAGAATTTTTTAGCCTTTAAACAACAAGACAGAGAAACAATTACACAATGCTTATCACAACAAGTATTCTAGGTATCATTTGAACTCAACATATTACATTTTAAAAATATCTAACCAATATTAGAGAATTGAAAACAGTTGATAGAAAATAAAAATACATTACCAATTTAATAATCTGTAACTGTACTAAACATTAACATTATATATTATAACCTTTATTAGTTATTTTTAATTAATTACTTTGATTAAAACACAACTACGTTATCATATTTAAATTATTTATTCTTTAAAATACAATTTGCACCTAAAGTTGGGTGCCAATATATAACAGTTGAATTAATTAAATCTTCAAATTAATTGATGCACATATGAGTATTCAAATTTATTCATCTTATCACTAAATCTCATCCATTCAACTTAAACTAGACATAAACATTTATAACACAATGAAATACTTAATTCTAGAACATAGCAATTTTATTATTATTATTAGGTGCATCAAAATCGTATCATTAATTGTACTTTTAATTTAGTCTTTATATTTTAATATCTCAATTGTTTTATTGATTTGTTGGGCGCCAGGTATAATTTACCAATTATATAATGAAGTTACTTTGATTGCTCTTTGAAAATTTAAGTTTAAATGGCTCTCGGCCTAGCTCAGATTTTATTTAAAGTGGGGCGTGGTTTCTTTGGTAACCTGAAGTAAAAACTACAATAACTAATCAGATAACTTATCGTGGTTCAGTAGCATGGAATGATGTCTTCTTGGAGTTTTACAGGTGAGATGATCCCTCGAACTTATGGCAGATATCACAAGAAACTTAATCCAATTTATAGGCACTTTGACGATCTCGAAGCTTGAACTACCTCACTCTGTTGCTTGAATTCTTGGTCAATTAATCAAAACTCTTCTTTAACTTTACGATGATTTTAATATAATTCGATGACTTAAAACTTTTCTTCAACTTTACGACGATTTGGCGAACTTCGCCCTGTTCCTAGTTCCTCTCCCTTGCGACGCTCGTTCTTCACTGCTTTTTCTGATTTTTGAATTCTTACGCAGAGTTTTCCCGTTTTACCCCTTCTTCGCTTATTTCTGGATGACGCTTCTTTTTGGTTGGTTGGATTTGATTTTTCAAACTCTAACCGTCTTTCAAAGTTCGTTAGATCTTGTTTCTTAGCTGAGTTCAACGTACCTCTGCCTAGTTTTTTGTCTCTTTTTCTTTTGTTAACTTGGGCGTACACAAACTTTCTACTTTCCCATGTTGTCACATTACATAACTCAACTCTTCCTATTTAATTTGTCACGCTGCCCTCGCCCTTTCAATAATTTTGTAGTTTCGAAGTATTGTTTCCTTAGAAATCCTTTAACAAAATTTATTATGTGTTGGAGTGACGTTTATGTTTGACATTTATTTCTAACTGACAAGGTTTAAACATTTTGAATTGGACAAAGCTTTTACTTAGGGCTTCTCAACGTTACATAAGTCCCAAGAAATTTTATGTTAATTGCATAATTAATGATAAAATTTGCTTTTGATACACCTTTACACTAAACTTATTTTAATAATACACATATACATATCGTAACATGGACTATGACCTACTCTTACTCTCATTTAAAAACCCATTAGAATTACTGTCCCTTTAAATGACTTTATGACCTACTCTTACTCTCATTTAAAAACCCACTGGAATTACTGTCCCTTTAAATGACTTTATGACCTAAACTGCGGTCAACCTTTTTTCTTAACAATGGCATTGTCTAGAATCCCACGTCAACAAACCCTTCTTGTAAACCCCAATTAACATTGTTCCCTTGACCCTCTTCAACTGTAGGACATGTGTTTGTTTACATTTTATTTTACAGTTAAATTCATTTATTTTTGTTTACTTAACTCTCTAATTAATTATGAAACCTTTTTAATAATCTACAATTAAATATACCTCGGATGTGAGTTTTATTATTTTTAATACTAGCTAACTTATAAGTAGTTTTTCCTATCTTAGAGATTACGGTGTATGGTCCTTCATATAGTTCACAGAACTTGTGATATCGTTTTTCAATTGTGCTTGACGGAATACAAGCTCTTACTAGTACTAAATCATTTATCTGATATTCGGTTGGTGGATGCAGTTCATTGAACTTCTTAGCGAATTTTTCCCTTTTATTTTTAATTCGTAAGTATATTTCTCCGTGGTCAATGTCGTTTGTTTCTGTGTTGCCTGGATTAATTAAATATTTTTTCCAAATTCGTGTCGGACGTGTATTAAATTGTACTTCTAATGGTGTTGACTCAATTGTATCATGGTATGATTCGTTCATGAAACTTTCCACAGTTTCAAGTAGCCTTCCCCATTCTTGGTGATTGTCAGGTAACAGGATCCTGAAAAGTTGACCTAGATTTCGCATTACTCTCTCCGCCAAGTTGCTTTGTGGATTTCGTATTGCAACGGTTCTTTGTCTAATTCCCAGTTCTTGTAACCCTTCTGTCCATTTTTTGGATGTAAATTGTGTACCATTATCCGAAAGTATGTATTTTGGTAATTGGACTTCTTTAATGTATTTCCTGATTTGATTTAATGTTGTTACGGTTGTTGTGTTTTTTACCTTATACAATTTTGTGTATTTAGAAAATGCGTCAATCACTACTAAGATGTACCTTGACCCGTAGACTGACCGAGGCAATGGTCCGTAATAGTCTACACACACTAGTTCACCCTTACCTTTTGGTATAATAGGCGTAAGTTCTGCGTTTCTACCTTTGTTGTCATGTTTACATTTTTGACATCGTAAACATTTAATTATTATATCCCTGACCTTTTTAGCGACTTTGTCTCCCGTGAAATCTTCCTTAAAATTATGGTAACATTTGCTTATTCCTATATGTCCGCAAATTTCATGAATTTCCTTAATTAATACTTCAATGAATTTTTCTGGAATCATTAATTTCCACATTCCTCTTTCCTTGCGAAATAATTTTTTTTCAAACAATTTATAACATTCTAAAATTTTTGGATCATTTTCTTCTAATTTACCTACTATATTCCTAAATTTTGTATCCTTCTTCTGTAAAACTTCTATATTTTGTAACTGTTCGCCCACTTCTGGATTAAACTTCTGTAACACTAATTGGATTTGTACAAGTCGGTCCTCCCCATTTTCTTGTGAACATTCTCCATCCTCTGGGAATCTGCTCAATGTATCTGCAACAATATTTTCTTTTCCCTTGCAGTGTCGAATTTGGATGTTATACTCCTGAATTAATAAGATCCACCTCGTCATTCTAGCGTTAAGTAGTTTGCATTGGTTAATGAAAGTGATCGCCTTATTGTCAGTTATAACGGTTATTTTTCTCCCTAATAAATAATTCCTAAATTTCCTTAATCCTAATACTACACTATACAATTCTTTTTCGGCAGTGCTATAAAATCTCTCAGCCCCTTTAAATGTTCTGCTTGTAAATCCTACTACAGCAATGTTATTCTGGTCATCGAGTTGGTACAGTTGTGCTCCTGACGCAATATCGGACGCATCTGTCTGTAAGTAAAACATCTTTTCCATATTTGGGTGCTTTAACGTTACAGCCTCAATAAATTCCTCCTTTACAGCTAAAAAACTCTGGTTAATACTATTTGTCCATTTAAATTTTGTTCCTTTCTTCAGTAGTCCTTGTAATGGAGCTGTTGTTTGTGCGTAATTTTTTGAAAACCGGTGGTAGAAATTTGTTAATCCTAAAAAGCTTTTTAATTGTTTTGGTGTCTTAGGACGCGGAAAATTTTGAATTGCCATCATTTTTTGCTCTTGCGGTTTGATACCATCTGTGGTGATAACAAAACCTAGATAATCTATTTCTTTCCTGCAGAACATAGATTTCTCAAAATTTACTGTTAAGTTGGCGTCTTGAAATACCTTTAATATTTTTTCTAATTGGTCCACATGATCTTCCCAGTTTTGCGAAATACATAAACAGTCGTCCACATACATAATTAAATTCCTTTTAACTTCTTCCGTCAGAATTGAGTCCAAACCTCGCGTTAAACTTGCTAAGCTTGTGCTCAACCCAAACGGAACGGTTTTGTACCTGTAGCACAATCCTTTGTACAGAAATGCCGTGAAATCCTTGCAATCTTCGTGCAACGGGATTTGCCAAAAACTGCTAGTTAGGTCTAAACTACTCATCCAACTGATCTTCTTACCGATTGTCAATAACTCTTGGATTGGTCGAATCCCTTCGTAATCCGGTATGGTTCTCGCATTTATAGTCCTGGCGTCTAAACAGATCCTTACGCTCCCATCTTTCTTACATACAGGTACTATAGGATTAATGTATGCGCTGTTTGCTCTCTCGATGATCCCATAACTTAGCATTCTCTGAATCTCTGCATCAACGGCTTCTCTAAACTTAGTTGCTACTGGCCAACTCCTCTGACAGTATGGTGTTCTATCAGTTACTTGAAATTTATGGTAATAAGTTGAAATTAATCCTGGTTTTTTGCTGAAAACTGTTTTATATTTATTAAATATGCTGTATAACCGCTGCCTATTCTCAAGTGGTACATGTTCCAAATTGCTTATTTTGTTTATATCAAATTCATATTTATCCTCTTCAATTTGTAGGCAATTATTCAAACTTTCAATATTAACTTCTGACGAATCCTCGAATTTAATTTCCTTTCTACCAACTCCATAGTTTAATTTATTTCCTATTTCTAACTTATTATTAATAAAATTGACGATTGCATGATTTCTTGATAAAAACTCTAACCCAAGTATACAATCTCGAATTAGTTCTGGTACTATTATAAAATGCACGGCGATTAATTCTGTTCCTAACTTAACTTTAATGAAAATTTGTTTTTTAACACTTTTGGAACGCAGACCTAATGCTCCAATAACTTTTACTCCTGCTACCGGTAATTCTTCAAAAACTCCTAAATTTAATTTATTTGTGTTGTAGAAAGATTCAGATATCGAATTTACCTCACAACCTGTATCGATTAACGCTCTGACCTGTACACACTCATTAAAAACTAACTTAATTTCTGGACATTTATTAATGTCATTAATTATATCGCTTGTGTCGTGATTGTCCTCTAAATAATCTTTTAAATCGGTGAATAAGGTATTTATGGTTGCCTTGTTCTTATCCGCTAGGTCTACATTCCATTCCAACTTTCACTTTTGCCCTCTTCCGTCCCTGTCTGCAGGTTGTCGACCTTCCCAACGGTTCCCTGGTCCATTTTTTATGTCGGCACGCACATCTGGTTTTCTGTAAACATCCCTATTCTGACGTAACGGTAAATGTCTACTGTTGTACCCATTCATTTGTCCCCAAGGCCTGTTTACAACTTCTCCCTCTCTCTCGTCGCGTGGATAGGATGCCTTATAATTACCATTTCTTTCTTCGTAACTATTAATGTGTCGTACATCTGCCTGTCGGAATTCCATCAATAGTTTTACAAATTCCTGCTTTGTTTTCACACCCCTGGTGATAACAGCAATTAGTGTAGTTGGGTGAAAGTGCTTAGCGATTTTTTGGACTAACTGGGCTTCTAAAATCGGCGGTTCTAACTCTGAACATTCCAACATCATGTTCTCCACATATGTGATAGCTTCATCCCCAATTTTTCCTTTAAACTTTCCGAATTCCAACCTGTCTCGGATGTTTGCTTGTATCATTTCGTTAAAATATTTATCCATAAATATTTTTTCAAAATCTTCGAAGTTTTTAACTTCCCTACGGTGTAGAAACCACCATACACATGCTTCATCTTTTAAATATCTATCTAACCAATACATGTTCCCTTGATGTGTGTAACTAACGCTAACTTCTTTTATGATCCTTAAAAATTGCATTGGGAATCTTTCTTTTCCTGTAAAACTAATATCCCTTATCTCTGGTTCCCTTATTATGATACCATCCCTTGTTTTTAAATTACTTAATCTTTCATCTACTTCTGTCACTTTATTTTTCATTTCGTCCGTTTGTTTCTGATATTGGTTAATTTTTTGTGAATTTTCTTGGCATTGTGATTCGATTTCTAGAATTTTATTATTAGATCTAGCTTGACTTTCCTTTACCTTATCAATCTGAGCGTCTACGTTAATTTGATTTTCAGTTAAATTTTTGTTTACGGTGATTTCGATTTCTTTAATGCTCTCTTGCACATCCTTTTCTACTTCCACGACTTTACTTGCAATTTCTTTTAAATTTTCTCTTAAATCTTCGCACTTATTACCTAATTTATCGGTGAAATTTTTTTCAATTTTATTTAATTTATCATTCATTTCCGTCCTAATTGTCTCGGCTGTGGTATCCGATCTTAATTTAATTTCTTCGAGCTTGTTCTCGAATCTCTCCGCAAATTCATTAAATTTTCGGTCCATTGTCTCCGCATTTTGACTAACATTGCCACTAAGTTCTTCTAATTTTTTATTATTTTCCTCGAGCTTTTTATTTTGTTCTGCGAATTTTTTATCGAGCCTTGCTTTTAGAATTTCCGCATTTTTATTAATTTCTTCGAAATTCTTTTTATTAAGGGCTTCCGCATTTTTACTACTTTCTTCAAATTTTTTATCGATGCTTGTTTTTAGGATTTCCGCATTTTTATTAATTTCATCAAATTTTTTATTAAGGATTTCGATTAATTCGTTTAATCCTACCGTTGGGGTCCCATACACCTTTAAATTTTCACTCTCCCCTGAATTATTACCCTCATTAGTATTACTTTCACTATTATTAATCCCTATAGCTCTATCCATTTCTGATTCTATCCCCATTTGATTATTAATCTCCTCATCAAACCCCATTGTTATTTGGTTATTTGCCATCTTTTTATAATTTTTTATCCTATTACTACGTCTTAACATTAAATTAATTATATCTAATAGTCTTTCTGTCTCTTATCTTATAATGCTACCTTCAGGTTACACCACGTGAACTAAATTTTAATTTTAATTAAACCACGAGTTGGACGCCAATTATAACCTTTATTAGTTATTTTTAATTAATTACTTTGATTAAAACACAACTACGTTATCATATTTAAATTATTTATTCTTTAAAATACAATTTGCACCTAAAGTTGGGTGCCAATATATAACAGTTGAATTAATTAAATCTTCAAATTAATTGATGCACATATGAGTATTCAAATTTATTCATCTTATCACTAAATCTCATCCATTCAACTTAAACTAGACATAAACATTTATAACACAATGAAATACTTAATTCTAGAACATAGCAATTTTATTATTATTATTAGGTGCATCAAAATCGTATCATTAATTGTACTTTTAATTTAGTCTTTATATTTTAATATCTCAATTGTTTTATTGATTTGTTGGGCGCCAGGTATAATTTACCAATTATATAATGAAGTTACTTTGATTGCTCTTTGAAAATTTAAGTTTAAATGGCTCTCGGCCTAGCTCAGATTTTATTTAAAGTGGGGCGTGGTTTCTTTGGTAACCTGAAGTAAAAACTACAATAACTAATCAGATAACTTATCGTGGTTCAGTAGCATGGAATGATGTCTTCTTGGAGTTTTACAGGTGAGATGATCCCTCGAACTTATGGCAGATATCACAAGAAACTTAATCCAATTTATAGGCACTTTGACGATCTCGAAGCTTGAACTACCTCACTCTGTTGCTTGAATTCTTGGTCAATTAATCAAAACTCTTCTTTAACTTTACGATGATTTTAATATAATTCGATGACTTAAAACTTTTCTTCAACTTTACGACGATTTGGCGAACTTCGCCCTGTTCCTAGTTCCTCTCCCTTGCGACGCTCGTTCTTCACTGCTTTTTCTGATTTTTGAATTCTTACGCAGAGTTTTCCCGTTTTACCCCTTCTTCGCTTATTTCTGGATGACGCTTCTTTTTGGTTGGTTGGATTTGATTTTTCAAACTCTAACCGTCTTTCAAAGTTCGTTAGATCTTGTTTCTTAGCTGAGTTCAACGTACCTCTGCCTAGTTTTTTGTCTCTTTTTCTTTTGTTAACTTGGGCGTACACAAACTTTCTACTTTCCCATGTTGTCACATTACATAACTCAACTCTTCCTATTTAATTTGTCACGCTGCCCTCGCCCTTTCAATAATTTTGTAGTTTCGAAGTATTGTTTCCTTAGAAATCCTTTAACAAAATTTATTATGTGTTGGAGTGACGTTTATGTTTGACATTTATTTCTAACTGACAAGGTTTAAACATTTTGAATTGGACAAAGCTTTTACTTAGGGCTTCTCAACGTTACAATATTTAACATTGTCAACATTAAAACTAAATTTATAACTAATTATAGTTGAATATTTTTGAAACACCCGGTATGGTGAGGCAAGAATGTTGATCAATTTCTTCAATGGGTAGGAACGGTAGACATTTCATGATTTTGATTGGATGTAGATGCCAATAGACGGAATTTGTGTTTTAAATAAATTCGCTGATGTTTTCCCACATTCATAAATTATCTTAATTATTTTCAAGATATATATTTTTATTCTTCTTGTAAACGCAAACAATCTCTTTGGTCATCATCGCGTTTTAAAAAAGAGGAAGAAAAGAACATAAAAGATCCATAGTTTAACGAATACTCAAATAGCATCGTCGGAAAAGAACAAAAGTTGGTCAATAGAGACCTGATAGCTAAGATGAAACTTGGGATATAACTCAACGTCTAAATCCCGTCACTCCTCTGAGGGTTATTGTGAGGATAAAAAGAGAAAATCAGTGTCATAATTAATGATTTGATTAGTGAATTAGTGAAATCTCTATCACCCCTCCCCCCCCATTGACAATAAACTCTATGTTTAGTTATAAATCAATCGGAGCAGATGTTTTTATCAACAATAACAATAAGAATTGATAAGAGACTAGATTGTTGAAGAGCCGTTAGTGTGACACATACCAGTAACAGATAAGTTTCTCTAGCAATCAATAGTCTGTCCTATTCACACCTCACATCATCTCTATTTACCTTATTCTAATATTTAGTGAAAGAAACCATGATAGGCTTTTTATCTGTTATGTCGACATCGGAAATAGGCGTGGAGCGGAGCGAACACAATAGCGAGCTTGTGTTAGTCCGTCAGTGTCAGTGAGAACTCCCACCTGACAAATCCCTGTCACTGATGTTTAATGTTTTATAAGTGTTTGTTTTAAATTTGTATGTAGAAGGACGTGTTTATCTTTGTCCATCTATTATCAAATGAATGAATTTAATACGTTAGGCTAGTTGCAAAAATAATAAACGTCTACAAATATTGTACAAATTTTGTCACGCATTCGTACACAAAACTAAATACTAATCAAATATAAATAATAGTTCCTGAATTGTTTGACAAAAAGTGAAATAATTAGCCTTCTCCGAAGATCTCAGATTTGACACTGGCTTTTTGCGATCCGAGTCTTTTGAAATTTACTAACAAACAGTATTTTTTAAGTGTGGTTTAATACGTTTCTTTGTGTCAACAATATTCACAATTCATTAAAATATAATCGATACCGGAAGATACATGGAGGGCTGATATACATAATATTTACGATCAATGTGAAGTTCCAATTAATGATAAATGACAATCACAATGCAAAAAGCAAGCTGCTATACTACAGCCGCTGGTTCTTTGCACTTGGATTTTTGGTGACGCACCGGATAGGCAGTGGAAATGGCAACGTCGTCGTCTCGCACTGGTATAAACCATAGTGTGCTACATATTGTTTCAAGCGTTCGTTTGAATTACATATGTTAACAGTAAAATGTAGTAGCCTATTTATTTATTCACCAAAAACGTTAGAAATTTTTTAATTGCTTAGATTAAATGAAATTATTACATTTACAGTTTAAAAGGTTCACTCTGTCACCTAATGGACCGAAGCGTAACATAAACTGAACAATACGTAACAGTTTTGTTGTTTAGATGCGATAATATGCGCACAGTTTGAGTGTGATGCTAAGATATGCGGCCGTAGAGGGGCCTTGAAACAATCTGTAGCACACTCCATGCTGTATTTCAGTGTGTATAAAATTATATTATTTGATATACAGAAATAATTTTGCTCAAATAATAACTCGAAAACCGATACTTTATTGTTAGACTACTTCTTGGAACGGAGCCAACGAAGCAACGTTGCCAGATTGTGATATTTGCAAGTGCAAAGAACGAACGGCTGAATAGTTTAACTTTAATTATATCGCCCTGTGTGTGATGATTCGTTTACGTGTACAGGGGTGTAGTATTACTGTTTCTTTTTATGTTATGAATATTGTTGTCACATCGGGCGGTAGGCAGTAGCAATGACTACATAAATACTATAAGACACGACATGGCCATGTTAAATATTCTACGTTTATTCTTGAGTTGTCCAATACCCGCTAGGTCGCTCTGCTAGAGAATCTGAAGTTGATGTGACTGGCGCTAGGTGGCTCTACGGTCAAACAATGTTTCAGGCGGGTAAGAGAAAACGCACTGATGCCACATATGGGACCAGAGATGCGAGGGAAGGTCGAGAATCGCTTATCTCAGCGCACGAACTGACAACACTGACTATGCTGACGGAAGTAAGTGAGAAGGTTTGTGAGAGAGAGGTCAACAGTTGTACAGTCTCAACCAAGTGGGATGCGTACAGTCAAGCACCTGCTGCTAGCGCTTTCTGATAGCTGTGTGTCAAACTTGTGACGAACAGCACCCGTAAAGCGTAGACTATTTCCCTATCCTATGTCGTGTCTTATAGTATTTATGTAGTCATTGGCAGTAGTCACATTAAGTTTACAAGAATGATTCATTGAATGTAACAAAACAACCACGAAGCCTACCGTACAGAACCACAAGTAGGCTACCAATTTAGTACATCAAAAACTTGATTTATGGTAGAAAAAAATATTGGTAAACAATTAATTTTGAAATATCGCTATTTTAACACTAGTGTTGATCTTGAGGATAATAAATCTGATTCAGATAATGTAAATAAGTTGATGAAAGTCACCATGGTACTTATCCAGTTATATAATGTAATGCAAGCATCAGATCCTCTAAATTTAATGCCCAAAATTGGTTTCTTGTGCCTTGTAGGAAAGTTAAATTGTGTTGGTAGATAAAGTAGTTTTATTCAATAGGATAAATCCGTGTAAAACAGTTGTTGTACAGGTTTATTGAACCTTGTAATTATGTATCACTACTCACCTAACGGGCTTAATAGATGTGTATATTAAAAAGCCGCCTCCACTCGCTTCGCTCGTGTTAATGTCTCAGATCTGGCGGATCTCGTAACTATACTAATATCACATTTTCATGGGAGGTCGAGTTTCAAAATTACATTGTTGACGATAACTATGTTTTTTGTCATCGTAGAGTTTATTGGTTGGCACCATAATATGTACAATTGATTTTTGCAAACGTTTATCTAATTTGGTATACGAGTATTAAACTTAAATAATATACGAGACATGATAAAAAACTGTTTAAAATAACGCCCATATTGATATTTTCAATTAGATTTTACTGAATTGCAACAGGGTTCTTTATTTAGTATACTATGTAAGTAAAAGAATGTACAAAATTATAAAAAAGCTGTCAATAAAAGTGATCTGTAGTTATTAATACAAGTTCATTTTGATTAACTTTCGCTAGATTGTATGGGCGTCATCGACGGGGGTTTTACATCCCCAATACTTGAGATGTAAAAATATTTTTGCTAAAAACTAATGATTTACTTAAAACCTTAAAAGGTAAACATCGGGCTTTGTCTTTACTAGGATTTTTAACATTACATTTCTGTTACAAACGCATAAATAAATGCATAAAAGCGATGTTTTGAGAAGTTTAATTTTAAAAAAATTCCATACCCCCAGACCCCCGGCATATGTCCCCCCCCCCAATAATGAACTGGTGATGACGCCCATGCTAGATTGTAATGGGATCTGTGCACATTTCATGTGCCTAGGTAGTTATACTGAACAAAAGCGGCTGAAATAACTCATTTCCTCTGTCATTTCGCAAAATAAAAATAGGTTTTTAAAATATTATATTTACAACAAATTTAAGTGTGAGGAAGAATGTTTTGTAGCATTTACCATTACACACATCAGGAAGTATAAGAGGAATATTATTTAATCCTAAACTTTTGTAACTATTATACATTTTTTTTGCGAAAGTATACAAGTTTTTATCGAAAATTTAGATAAAATATTATCGTAAAACCAACATGTCACAATAGATCGTCTGTTTCTTCTTTGTTGGTTGTTGTAAATGTGTTGTGTCCATGAAAGAACTCTTGTAAGAGAATGTGCAATTAGATAAGGAATATTTCCAAAGAAATATAAAGATAAGATAAATATCATTCTGGGAACATCACCCAACCCACGTAATATCAAAAATTGTGTGCGTGAGAAAATATTTCATATGGTTGCCTCAAAGTTGTTTGTCTTTTTAATTAGATTAATAATAAAAATTATATACAAAAACATTGTACAAACCTTTCACGTAGAGTCGTTTTTTTCCACACACGTATGGATATAATTTTAAATAAGTAGTGCAATAACCTTATTCATAAATTTTACTAATAATTACACACCAAATCAAATACTATTAAAAAATAACATTTGTCTTCCAAAGAAGTGCTTCCTCACTTGAGAAAGAGAAAGATTATATTATTACACTCCTTATCTAATATACGAAGGATGGGGTAAATTTGCTAAAGGACAAAATTTCGACCTTCGTTTTTAACTGATCTTCATGTTTCTTAGCGTCCGGAAACCGTAAAGTGATTTTCGGGACGCCATCTTTCCGTCTTCGCAGACGTTACCGTCGTTTTTAAGTAAGTACGATAAAGGTAACAAAAATTAAGATAAAACATGAAATTTGGTATACAGGACTACAGTGTGCTCAATATAACCCTTTTTGAAATTCTAAAAAGTCGAAAGGAAAACGTAATAATAAAGGCCATTTTAAACAGTTTTTTGTTTACATCTGTTTATTCAACTTATGAAATACTAATCTAGATAAAGAATTGTAGATTTCAATTCTACATTTAATGGTACAAACAACCTTTTTACTACAACAAATTTTAGGTTATTGTAAAAAAAATGTAATTTTGAAATACATCCCAAGAAAATGTGATATTCATATTAACTGCGTGATCCACAAGAGCTGAATCGCCGACTCGAGCGTTGTGAGTGGAGAGTCTTTCCAATACTTACAGCTTCGAGGTCCTCTAGGGACGAGAGACACTCACACGAGCGAAGCGAATGGAATTTTTTTAATATACACAAATCTGTTGGCGCTCAGGAAACGTGTAACGACTTTTTAATCAAACTTACCCTACTGGATAAAACACCTTGATCTAACAATATATTTCCTCCAAGGCCCAAGAAACCTACTTTTGGCCATTATATTTAGTGTATCTGCTTGCATTACATCATTTAATGAACTGGGTAAGTACCATGATGGCGCCTATCAGCTTGTTTTATAGGAGATAAATTGTTACAGGATTCCTCTTTATCAAGTTTTTCTGAATTAAATAGAATGTTTTTTGAAAAATATTTAAGTATTTCAGCTCAAATTTTATTGATATCAAGTTTTGCCCTGAACCGTTATTTTCTTTTTTTTTGTAATTTGGCAATTTCGCTCACTGATATCGGTCCTTAACTTACATATTTTGTCAAAATTTGAAAAGTTAAGTTTTTTTTTTATTACATCTCAGTGACGATTTTTGGTTGTTTACCTATAATTCCGTAACCAATATTTTTAGTTGGATGGCGATCAATAATTCCTTTTACTAGAGCTTTAGAGGTTGAATTTGAACAAATTTTGGTAAACATTTTCACACTTTTTGGTAGTTACATTCAACTTTGAAAAAAATCCTAATATTTAATATTGGTTTCGTGTCAGCTTCTACACAAAATAAATTATCGAAAAAAAGAACGGGGGAAACGTTTGGAGATATGGGAAAAAATACACCTACATACCGAAAATTGATTCACTCGTTTGAGCTATAAAGACGTCAGACAAACAGACATTATTCCAAAATTCACACTCTATTTCAGCGAAAAATTTGACATCGATTTTTAGACACATCAAATAAGTTTCTCTGTTACTACTTACATGCGAGAGTAAAAACTGGAGTAAATAAAACTACTTCAAAAAATGAATAAACTTCAAGCAGGACTTCAACTTCGTTTTTAGTAGGAAAGCATGTTCCGAACTTACAAGCCACGATTAGGTGTACACTTTTAAATGAACAGTTACAAAAACATTGTATAAATTATCTCAGGGACCTATACAAAAAACTAAATATCAACAGTTTCATAAAGAGCATTAAGGTATAGGTGGCATCATGTAGACAGGCATCATGTAGCTAGGAGACTGGAGAGCGGAGCCATGGGGATTGGGACAAACTGTAGACAACATAGGATATTTGAGATTGGGCGCGATGACTTATAGGGGGAAAGGGGATTGTGACAGATTGTAGACAAGGTAGAAAATTTGAGACAGGGTTCGATGAGGGAGGTAGAAAGAGGTCAGGAACAGATTGTAGACCAGCTAGGAGATTAAAGGGAGACAAAGATAGAGACAGATTCAAGGATTGAGAGGGATTGTAATCAAGTTAGGAGACTTTATACAGAGCCCGATGAGATTGGAGAGAGGGATTGGGACAGATTGTAAACAAGCTAGGAGACTGGAGACAGGACCCGATGAGACAGAGGGAAGGAAGATTGGGACTGATAGGAGACAAGTCAGAAGACTGGAGGCAAGGTCTGATGAGGCAGGGGGAAGGGGGATGGTCTGTTTACACTACTGATCACAGAACTATCATGTTCACATGTAAGGTAAGAGGAATGACCAATCTTGGAATAAATGCGAGAAAATTGAAACACCAAGTCATTTATTAATGAACTCTTCCTGTTTGAGACTGTTGAATTGAGATGTAAGGATCTTCAGAGCAAGATGGTCCTAAATCAAGTGAAGTTTAGTAGTAGCTCAGGTAAATTTGGAGGGAAGTTGGTATTCCTTAGTATAAGTAGATAATACACTGTATAACATCAACCGAGCCTGATAACATAGGAACCTGCCTAACCTATGACGGTTTACTAGTTTGACTTGCGGCGAGATAAACGCTCGGTCTGTTAACTGAGCTAAACTGCTTTGCTATCAGAAAGGACTCACGATGGTCTGATTTTGCGAATTTATAATCTAGGGAAAAGTAAATAATAATAGGCTACAATAAAATATTAATCAACCTCAAAATTTAAGGAATCAGCTATAAGACCAAAACTCAAAATTCAGATTTTCTAAAAAATGAACAACGATTTTGTTTGATATTAGTTCAAATGTAGTTTTCAAGTCCACAAATTCTCCCTATACTTCATTTTTTTAAAAATATTTTGGCCCTTAGATAAGTATCTAAGAACCTAATAAAGTATAGACAGAGTATTAAAAATAACATTTTTTCATGTTTTAAATTTGATATACGTAACTTATGTACTGTATTTTGAAGAAAAAAAATAGATTTTTGAGTTTTAGTATTTTATTTTTGCAGTTAGTCGAAAATGAAAAACAAGTCTGGAGTATGTTTAAAATGTCCATTTAAAAAAAAAAATCAAAATCTGTCCAAACGTTGTGGTTTCAGGTTAGTGCACAGGCGACACACTTAATTGTAGATTTATTTATTTATTTTATTTATAGACTCTCAAAACATAAAAATTTTGAAGTAGATTCTTTTTGCAATTCTATATGTGTGTGTGTGTGTGTGCACCATGAAGAGGTTTCCATTTCTAATTTACTGTGGACATATTATTTACCAATCGATGTGGCTGTAAATTTGCCCTAGATCCAAAGGGCCTCGAAAGTATACAATAGAAACACCAACCCTTTTTGATTCATGAAGTTTTTTTTTACAAGTAAGCTTAAAATTTTCCACATTTTAATTACTTATAATCTTCTGCTTTTTTTTTCTGTACTGTACTCTTCATTATTCAGACATTATACATATAGCCTACAGATCTCTAAATTAAGAAAAGATGCATTGAAACTAATTTCGAATAAAAAAAGAATTTTCTAAAAAAATCTTTTCAAAAAGAACTAGACCTAAGTTTAATGTATTTGACGGTTATTTTTCACTATAATATTTTTCAATAATATTCACAAATAGTAAATCACAGCATACAAAAGTTCGGCAATACACAATAATTTTACTAATTTTTAGGTTATGGAATTAAACATTAAATTTTTTAGAGATAAATTTATAAATCAAATCTGGAACGTTATGACAAAACGATTTTAAAGTTGAACACAATTTAAACTATCGCAGGACCTACATTTGAAAAGTTATTACTATAATCTTCAAATTTCTGCCATTTTAAAATTGAATACCCTTGATGAACTTCTCTAAAGTAAATTTTACACTAATTAAATCAATTCGGGAATAAATTGCGTACTTTACACAGTATAGTAACCGACATATGGTACTAGATTACCTTCTGGTAAGAACTGTAGACCAGGCGTGTTCGAGTTTTCACAGAATAGAGTTCACAAATGCTAAAACGCCTGAATTGGAAATTCGATAGTATCTACAAAGGTTTTGATGACAGTGACCACTGAACTCCATGTGGGTGCCTTCATGCTATTTACCATGCCCGATCATATAATACAAATAGATCCTATATTGTAATGCCCACAATTTGGTTTTCCATGCATTGTAGGAAATGTTAAATTGTATTGGTACATCAAAGGGGATTTTTACCCATTAGTGTAAGTTTGTTTAGATATCTTGATCTCCAATACAATTGAACATTTCCTACAAGTTCCAAGACACCAACTTTTAGGTTTTAAATTTAGAGGGTCTGCCTGTATTACATTCTATGAAGGGCTGGGTAAGTAGCATGATGACGCCTATTAATTTGTTATATATATGAACTGTTGTAAGGAAAGCTTAAGTATATATAGATTTAGTTTTATCCAAAAACAGCATTGAAGCTAGTTGTAATTGCTTTACTAATTCTAAAGATCATTCAACGAATTAAGTTAAGCTGAGTTATAAAGGGTGTGTTTTGTGATAAACATCACAAGGTTGTATTAATTGATGAATGATGGATCGATAGTTTATTGCTTTACTTGAGCTTCTACTTTAATCCCAAGACGTTCCTTGATGTTCCCATAGGTGTGTCTGGAAGATAAGCTTTGTTCTGTTCACACGATGTACTCTATGAAGACAACAAATAGATTACGGATGTTTACTTGTCGATATTTGATTTATGTTTTTATTGAGAGGGTTATGACTGAATTAGAATCAATATTGGGATGCCGGATGTAGTGACCTAGAACTAATTGTACGTTTCCTGTTAATTTCTTGTCACATAATTGGAACATTATTATCATGAATAAAACTGCAGTTTATGATATTTATAAAGAGACTGTAAAAACTACAATTAGATACTTTTTTTGCTTGTTGTTTAAAGGTGCAAACACCACTCAGTCTTATGGAACAACAACTTGTATACAGATTTTCTAAATTTCGTAATTGTATATATCACTAATTTCTTGACATCGGCTAAGTTCTAACGAGTCTCGTAGATTGTATATATATAAAAGTCTCAATTTGTTTCGCTTGCACCATTAACGCGTCCTCAGCCATAATTCGAGCTTTTTATGACCTTGGTGCAGCGGTAAAAATAGTTTCTGAACAATATTGGTTTACTTGTGTTTTCCCACACAAGTTTGAATGATTAATCTTTACATTTCACTAAAATTTGAACAATTTCGGTAGAGCAGATTTTAAGAAATTACATCTTATATAAAAGCCCTATGGCCAAATTTTAGTTTTTTTTACAGATTACAGATGATATCACAGGAGTCGGCATTTTTTTGAGAGATAACGATCATTATGTTTTTAGTCCATACATGTTTACACTTGAGTAAAATATGATCAAATTTGGTAAATCCGATTTCTAGAATTTTTCGTCTAATGGCAGGTAGGTACCCCGAATTTTGAATTATCGTAAATATAGGTTTAAGTCCTATTTAAATATTTTTTATCAAAGACAAAGACCACGTTCCATTTCTGACTTAGAACTACAGAACTTACAGTTTTGTTAACGAATAGTTCTGGTTGGTTTTTGTTTACTTTTAGTGATGTTTGAGTGAGAAAGATTGTGCTGTTAGGTCTAACGCATGTAAATTGCTTGATATAATGCTTAAATGAAATGAAGTTGGAAATCTAGGACTCTATTTAAAATTGATGGCCTACAGGGGCTCATTGTAGTGAGTACGTCATTGGTAATCCCGAGAGACACTAGCTGGTTTTACACAATTTTTTTCGTGCAGTTTTGTGTTAGATCCCTCTCTTTCATCTTTCCTATCACATCTCTCTAGACCAACTTTTGTTCTTTTCAGACTCTGACGCTATTGAGCGCTTATTTAATGTTCTTTTCTGCCTTTTTTTTTTTTTTGTTACAAGGTAATAAACATCTGATACTTTTTTTGCTTTCATTCATATTAAGAAAAAAAATTAAAGGCAGTGTAGGCACGGAATCGAGATTACGGGAGTGACAGGATGATGAGTCAGTGGGTGCTTGACCATTGTCGAATGTTTAAATGAGTGTCTAAATGTCCCACTAACACTCCAAATGGTTGTAAAAATAGTCCCGGTTATGAAACGGGTTAGAATTTACACTGTAATATAATCGAGACTGGATGAAACTGTGTGTTATATGTTTTGACATTAATTAATCGAAATTAACTTTAATGTTTTATGCCTAAAAGTGCAAAATTTATGTTGAAATAATTCTTGAAATAAACAATTTGATTAAAACACTATTTGAAAGAACATTAAATAAAGAGCTTTAGCCCTCAATAGCGTCAGAATCTGAAAATAATAAAAGTTGGTCTAGAAAGATGTGATAAAGATGAAAAAAAGGGATCTAACACAAAACTACACGAAAAAAAATTGTGTAAATCCAGCTAGTGTCTCTCGGGTTTACCAATGACGTACTCACTCTGGATTTTAGTGAAATTTGGGAATTAAGTGTTAAAATTGGTTCGTAATTTCAAGTACAAGAGATGTTGACAGGATATGAAAACTACAAAATTTATATTAAAAAATAATCAAGAATGAGATTTATTCATGATTTCTCTTTAAATCACTGTACAATAAATATATGTGAAATTTATATTAGTATATTGTAAACATTAAGTGTTTAGTGTTCATCATATAATGTAATAAACTGAGGTGCGTTAAAAAGCTTTGTTTCATCATATGAATATTTCCAGGACTCGGTCTTTGTTGAAGCTATTTAAATATGAGCTTAAGCTATGTTGCAAATCATGGTTTAATTTGGTCGGAGAGTCGCGGGCCGCAGATAACAAAAGCTCCGGCGCTGAAGAGGATTAGCTGCAGATTTTAAACGCTAGATGGTAATTGAACACAGTAAGGTTGTCTGCTATGAAACCCTATTTTCTTTTCAACAAGAGGGTTTGGCGCAGGACGAGGGGTTAGAAGTGGTTATTCAGGATTAAATGAAGATATTATGGACTATAAACGTTGGCTTGTATACTCTATACACAATACTCGACTCACTCCTACTTTCCTTACCCTACCCTTCGCATTAGATTTAATCAAAATTGATTTTTTGTTTATCACTTTGCACCCCTCTCTTCGGGAGGCGGCGAACAAATTGTTACCAGAAGGACAAATAATGACGAGTCTACTTGGAAAGATAATGACGTCATGAGAGGATATTTT
Source organism: Aphrophora alni (assembly GCA_963513935.1). Lineage (NCBI taxonomy): Eukaryota > Metazoa > Arthropoda > Insecta > Hemiptera > Aphrophoridae > Aphrophora > Aphrophora alni. The sequence goes on along the minus strand of OY740771.1, from coordinate 70,443,867 downwards.
TGAAGAGGATCTTTCAGAATAAATTTTACGAAATTTCTGGAGCACATACAGGTTTCGAACTGTATGTAAATATTAGCAAGTGATTTTTCATATTAATTACATTAAAGTTGTATATTTAAACATTATTAATAAAATCTAGGTATGGGCTTCATTTCCGGAAAGACGTATTAATCTAAATAAAAATATACAAAAGATGTTCATAAATATTTAATAATATTGGAAGTGTTCGGAATGTGAAGGTGGAAGAAAGGGGAGTAACAAGTTCATTATGGAGGCATGATGTCCTAGTAGTAGGAGGGATGTGAGTACGTCTTACTTATTGCCATTTTGGGAAGAATCACAATTGTTTAAACGTAGGTTCGAATTTGAAACAGGAACTGATGTCGGAAATAATTAAAAATTCACGTGTTGATCACAAACTATTTACCCTGGATTTATTTAATTTAAAAGTCACGTAGATGGTTCGAAGAACTTTTTGTTCTCCTGATATAAGATTTTCATAATTATAGTATGTTTAATTAAACCATGTTTTATGGTGTGAATATAATGGTATTGTGATTTCAATCGGGCGTTTTTGACATTTTAGGCCCTCTAAGGTCCGTGGTATTGTTGTCACGTATAATCTCAGGAATGGGGGATTTGATTGAATAAAACGTTTATAGTTTTTTTTTGTAGCAGGGTGACGTAATGAATTTTTTTTTATTAAATCAGGAAAGGTTGGAGTGAAAATGGAGTAGGTAAAAAGTGTTCGTTTTAAGAAACGGTGTTCGGAATGATTTACAGAATGGAAATCAAACACACTAACCAAGTATTTAATACAATATTTTTAATTTCACACCTTTTAAGAACGTATATTTAAAATGTTATTAAAACGGATTAGTAAATAAAAATATTCTAAATTCGATGAACTTGAGAATCTACGCAAATACCGATGTATTTTTAAGTTATCACAAAACTTAAGAGGGAAATGTGTTCTTGTATTTGATTACGTAACTTTATCTCTTGCGTAATATTTGTCCGCTAGGTGTGTTAGTATATGTGTACTTTACTACGCACTGGATGTCGTCTTGGGTTTATGAATGAGAGATTTCAGTTTTGGGTTTCAAATTTTACGAAGTTGATCCAATTTCGTGAGCTAATTGGGAAGCCTTGGAGTATATAGTTAGGTTAGGTTAGGTTTGGTTTGGTTTGGTTAAGGTAGTTTTGGGCAAGGAATGAGCAGTATATATGGGATATATTTATCTCTCTTCAGACTCGCTTTATTAATTTTAAAATATTCACTTTATGTCATCTTTATTAAAAAAAAAATTTAAATGCACTTTTCATTAGGAACCAAATAGATGTAATAAATACAATTTTATGATATCGATATAGTACCTTAATCAAAAATTACTTTATAACAACAGTTTTATACTGGAAGCACTGCACGTATTTACAATTTACGATTCATATCTAATTGGTTTAAATATCGCAAAGAAGGATACGATTTTGAAAGTACTTGAAAATTTAGCTCTTAACAACAAATTTTTGTAAAGAAAAAAGTTAGAAACCGAATGGAGATCGGTTTAAACATTTTAAATGTATACAAACGACGGCAGAATTTAAAGAAAAGATCTAAAATGTACGCAACTAAAATCTACCATCAATTCTCTTCATTATTTGAATTGTGCTGCACAATATTCTTCTGGTATATAGAGTGTTCAAGAATTACAGTTTGCCTAGTGTAAAAAAATATATTTGTCTTTTATTTATACAGGTATAAATATCATCTGTAAATATTAATTTTGTAACATTTGTATAGAGATCTAGCCTACAATTCATTATGTGCTGTGTCATTGTTAACGACACGTGTGGTTATTGTGTTATTGTTATATGCATTTGTGTCACGTTTACAATTAGTTGGAGGCTAAAATTATAATTAAATAGATCACGTTGATAACATTTTTCATTGTCAGCTCTACTAGCTTTAATAATTCTTTTTTTTTTTTTTTTAAATAATGTAATAATCATTTAGTAATTTCTATTTCCATGTAATAACGTTTGTTTGAAAAAAAAAAGAAAGAAAAAAGTTAATCCAAAAAATAAAGCAATGTACCGAACATCCACTTACACATATAATTAAAGCACTACAAGTACTAAGCACAAACCACTATAAGTACAAAGCACAAAGCCCTACAAGTACAAAGCACAAAGCACTGTAAGTACAAAGCACAAAGCACTATAAGTACAAAGCACAAACCATTAAAAGTACAAAGCACAAAGCACTATAAGGCTTTAGTTTTGGTTCTCTTCAGTTTTCTTCAGTTATGTTACTAAAATATTCCTGATCATAAATGATAAGTCTTTGCATGTATTTCTCCATCTAAGATTTTATTATTTCTTTGTTAAGTATCTAATAGTTTATTTTGGTCTGTTTGGATAATATTTACGTTAGTAATCCCAGTACATTTCAGAGCTGGGTGCCATACGTCCACAACGGTTTTAAAAGTTTTCGATGTAACAGCAGCTTGTTATGATAAACTGACAGTTCAGTATTCCTCCCAATAAATCAATAAAATTAATGTTTCTGGGTTTGATATTTCTTCAACTCTTCCTATTTTATTTTCTTTATGTACGCAAAGCTTTAATAAATAACCTACAAATAATTTATTTTGAGTGTACACATTTTTTAATCTTTTTTTTGTACACATTTTGTCAACTTAATTATATTTATACTTTAATAGTTCATCTCATATTAACGATTTGGAATTTTTCGTCTTTCCAATTTTTACCTTCTCACAACATACACACCAAATTCAGACTCTAAGTTTGTTATAAAAATATCTATTTAATTTTCATAAAATAGAGGCATTACTGATTTTTCTGATTACATGATTAAAATAATATAACTATGAACCATTCTTTTACAAATAATAGGTTAAATAATGCTTCAATAAGATGAGTAGCTTATATAATATATTGGCGTATTTCCATGATTTATATTCAAACAGACAGAATGCAATGAAATGAAATCAATTCCCAAACTGATAGTGCATCATTCTTAATTAATTGTATGAAGTTATGTACACCAAATACAACTAAACAATTAAAATGGTAATATAATTACATACTGTAGAGCCATTAAGTAAAATTAAACAGCTGTTTTTGAAGCAGTATGACGAAAATAAAGTATTGCGGAGTTTTGGTTTTAGTCACGTTTTTTTGAAGTTCCAGAAGTAAAGACCACTTCTTGACTAACTGTTACTGTTCTTTTATTTTCTAGTGACGACTAATTCGTTTCTCTCTTCTTGATTTCCTCCTTCGACTTATTTATCGCTTTACTTTCCAACAATGCAAAAATTATCTTACCAAAAACAATTAAACAATTAATATTATTTTCTTTTTAATAGGGTGGTAAATATTTATTTAAAATATGAAACATAAAGAACATAACAAATTTTTAAAATTCATCACGAGAATTGATTTAAATGATGAACTCAAATTAAAATATTTAACATTATTTAATATTAAATTTATATCCTTAAAACACAATTGTTGATAAGCTGCGTGGATTTATCACAAGTGCTGTTTGGATGTAGAGTCTGACATAATCCCAGAAAAAAAAGGATTTATTTATTTACGATGATATATATATATATATATATATATATATATATATATATATATATATATATATAGAGAGAGAGAGAGAGAGAGAGAGAGAGAGAGAGAGAGAGATAGATATTTTGGTTTTAAATAGTATTCAATTTAATAATTTTCGAATTTCTATAAATATTAATAATAATCTCATTAGTCAATTTTTACTACTAATCTTCTAATAATTTAAAATCTATACGGGAACCACCAAACCTCTATGAAATTTTGTTTGTATTGATAAGTTTTAGCTAATAAGAGTAAAAAATCGTCTGGTGTTATTCTTCCGAGAAACTTTGAAAAGTAAACCGTCTTCTCCGTTTGCCCCAATAATAGGAACATGACATAAAAACCAAAAACGAGATTGAACGTTAGTTTATATTATTTTTATATCAGTCCAGACAACGTGTAGTATTCGGAGATGAAACACATGTAAGTGATTTCAGTAACTTTGAATATAATAATAACTGAAGAAACAATGATAAAAACAGTTTAATAATATATGTTGCTACTTGTTGTTTAAAGGTGTCAAATCTTTCAGTCATCATCACCTTATAAAACAAGAAGATATTATAAAGAATCACACCTCTGGAATACTCTAATAGCTTCAGAGTCGAAAAAACAAGAGTTGATCGAGAAAGACCTGACAGGAAAGATGAAAGACATTAATATATCCTAAGACTAAAAGAAAAAATGTGTAGATCCAGTTGGAGTCCCTCGGGATTGCCACAGCTCATAGTCACTATAGTGAGCCTCTGAAGGCATTTAATATAATAGTATAGTGAGCTAACACAAAATGTAAGTTATCAATTCGACAATATTATAATTAACTATCAACTATAATTTCAGTTTCAAATTTTGATAAGAACATTATTTTTAAACGTTTTGTAGACCAATAATAAATTTAGTACACCTAGAATATCTTATATAATAAAAAAAAGAAAAAAGTGAAATTTCAAGTCACACTTCGAATTTGTTGGCCTTCTTGGATATGTCAAAACAAATAGGCGTTTATTAACGAACGGATTTGCAAACTGACTAAGTCCAGTGTAGTCATAGGTACAAAGTTCTTCTTGAATTATTTGTAAATATTTAGATTAATGTGAATAACAGTTTACCCCCTTGTTGTTTAAAGACGAACAACCTCTAGGTCATCATCACCTTGGGTATATACAAAACTAAGGATAGAACGTAAAATATATTCTTACAGAATAGTTATCCAGTTCATTTAGAAAAAGTTCCTCATCTCATCAGGCGTTAAATGATTTTGAAAAATGTTGCGACGACCCTACATTTTCTTACAGCCGCTAATTATCAATTAAATGGAAGTTTTTTAAACTAGAATACGTGGCTGATCGATCAACTGGCTGGTCGATCAACGATTCAATGTCGTTTGACCTAACGCCTGTTGGGTCATATGAAGAATAAGTTAATACAAGGGAAAATTTGTCCTTTGTTATTTAAAACCAAATAACCTCTCTGTAACCATCGTCTTATAAAAAGAAGAAATGAAAATACGATTAAAGAAAAGACCACTAGCTCTCGAATAGTGTCAGGGTCGTAAGAGAGACGTAAGGGTCGTAAGAAACAACTGTTGGGTAAGTGAGACGTGATAGGATAGATGAAAAAGAGGGATTTAACACAAGACTACGTGAAGGCCAGACCCCCTGCGAGGAATAATGGTGTACTTACTACATAATTGGTAATTAATATTATTATTTGGAATTCAGTATCCCTGTATTTGCCACACTTCAATTAATAAAAGTTTGTTGTATATTCGACGTATATAGGCTATAGCACTTAATTGTTAAGCTTACATTTAGTTTAAAGTACCATTGTATTGATAAAACACAGATTTCGTTAATAGTCTACTTGAGATAAATATGTTCTTAATTGCTTCAAATTTCTTTTCATTTAACTAATGGACTTGTTATAGATTATTTATTTTGTAAATGAAAGATGTTCAACTAAAGTGTTTTAAATACCGCATTCACACTAACAATCTGTGAATTAGGTTATATAAACTAAAGTTTTAGCTATTGTAAAATAGATGCTCGCTCATTCATAATAAATAGCGGCTTGTAAGAAAATGAAATATTAAAATGGTTTAATATACTTTGAAAGAACAGTATTGTCAATCTAATAGGATTATTAGAGTCGAGTGCCGTGACATCACAACACTTCACGCATGTAAACGTTCTTAACATTAAATCATTATAATAATATTTATTTATTCCACAATGTTTATAAAGGTAAAATATAAACAATGTCTAAATATTAAATAATAAGCTTAAATAAAATGATAATATGAAAAACTTCATTTCTAATCGAATCTAAAACTTAAATAAATATACATTTAAAATCTTATAAAACGAAAAATAAAATTGTTCAACATTAGATTATTTGAAAGATAGAAACTAGGTTTTATTTATATTGATTATCACCATCATCCGTGTCTCTAGAACTCATCATTTTTGAGTCCTACTCTCCTCCAGAAGATTCTGTGCATTAGACCGTCAGCTTTCAATTCTGAGCAGTTTTAAATACTTTTTTACTCCATCAACCCACCATAGTTCTTCTTCCATCTGAGATCAAGGCATATTTTTTCACCTCCATCTTGACGACTAAAATTTAGTCAATTTAATGTGCTGCACAACATTAGGTTCACCTTACAGAGCATAACTTATTGTCATAGAAAATCCCTAAAAAATATACTTTCCTTACCGAGCCAAACATTTTTTTAAAAATTGTATCCTTCTAAAAGCGAGCATCTGTTTCTATGTTCTTTGTTATTGTCCACGTTTCCGCCCCACAAACAAGCACTGGTCGTATTGGTGTTTTATAGAATAACAGCTTAGCGACTATCGTTAATGTGCGATTATCACAAGCTTTATCGGGATTTCTGCAGTTCCCCTGGCGGTTAGAGGCAGCCATCGAAGGGTATCTGCAGTTTCCCCGGAGCACCTTTTTGGGTGTCCTGCAGTTCCCCCGGAGCCCCTTTTTTGGGTAAACTGCAGTTCCCCCGGCTGTCATTTCTGTATTAATGTTATTTGCTAACGCAACAAATAAATTATGTAATGCAATAAAAAATAACTTGTACAAGAAAAAACGGCAACAGTTACCTCCCCTACCATAGAAAATATCGGAAGTTCATGACGCTCTAAACAGTATTCCTATAGTTAGTAATGAAGATGAAGAATTACTTCAGGTTAGGTTAGGTTAGGTTAGGTTGTGAGTGACCGCCGGGGGAACTGCAGACATTTTGGGGGGGGGCAGGATTATCGACCCTAATAAATTCCTTCAACCGCCGGGGGAACTGCATGTCAGCCGCTTTATCATCTATTTGTATTGAAGATTCTATGTTGTATCTACTCACCTATGTGATTATCCTGGGTCTTGAATCCAAATATCTAAACTGTGAAACCACTTCTATATTGTAATGCCCGATCTAGATGAAGTGGTTTTCATATCCCTTACATGTGGCCATTAGTACCTCTTGGTCCTAAATCTTAACATTCTCCAGTGCTATGTGCGCGCCAACGAACATAGAGCCCTTAGAGCTCTTAGAGATGTCTTAGAGCTCTTTCTGAATAACATAAAGCCCTGTAACCTGAAGCAGTCTGTTGTGGCTTTTACTAATTATTAATGTTGTCGGAATCCCGAGTAGTTCCATAGTCTTCTATGTATCACAGGAAAGAATTTTCGACAATCTTTGTAGCAGTCATCAGAAGGCTTTATACACACGTATAGATACTTACTGTAATACAATTTTATTGACACGGATAATCATTTATTTAAAAAAAAAAGAAACTAAAGAAATAGAAATTTGGTATCTCAGAGTCGAACATGTGTTGAGGTTACCATTATATTCTTAGTAGCAGAGAAGTAGGTGTGAGTTGCTAAATTACTGTTTAAGAAAACAAGTTGACGACCATCATGGTACTTACCCAGTACAAGAGTATGTTTCTTGAACCTTCTAGGAAATGTTAAATTTTATTAATATATCAAGAGGGTCTTACTCAGTAGGGTAAGTTGTTACACAGTTTCTCTGAACCTCGTAATTGTGTACATCACTACTTTCTTGACGCCGGCTAGGTCGTAGATCGGATCGTGTAGATTTATATATATAAAAAATATCCATTCGTTTCGCTATTTTCAGTTGTTAAGGCCCTATCGTATAAAAATAGGCCTATCACATTTTCTTGAGAGATCAGTGTTCGAAATTACATTTGGACAATAATTTCTTTATTTGTCATAGTAGAGATTTGAAGTTGGTATGTAGAATTGAAATCTGTAAATTTTTATCTAAGACAGACACGAGCGAAGCGAGTAGAGACTATTTAATATATTTACTTCCATGAGGCACATTATGGCCTACCAGACGTGAAAAAAGTGTGATATACAAAATTACGAGTTTCAGAAAACCTGTGTAATAACTGTTTTAAAAAAACTTATCCTGTATATTGGGTAAGACTCCTTGATTTATCAACACAATATAACATTCACTACAACTCTTGAGACCAACATTTGAGAATTACATTTAGATGATCTGCTTACATTAGACTACACTGTGAGTTGTGGCTGGATAAGTACCATCTTTAGGTATAAGTACCATCATTCACACAGGTATCATATAACTTTTTTTTTATTACGATCGTGTAATCAGAATTAATAAATCCTTTTGTTGTTTTAATGTTTTTTACAAAATGGCGTTTTGACGATTTAAAACAAACCTAAAGAAAAAAGAAAAAAAAATACTTGTATGATTGCTGTAGTTTGTAACTGTTTGGTTTTCTTGGCTAGATGAGATACCTAAAGTAAACTGTGAATACAAATTGAATTTGTTTTTTTGTTTTATTTTACTTTACCGGGGGGGGGGGACCCCACGTAACTGTATCTGCCGCTTTCATTGTGGATGCTTTACATTTGTTTGTTATTTTTTCATTAAGCAGGACAGTTATTGTGTTAGTCTGATTTCTACAGAGTGTTGTCACAACTGTGTAAGCTGTTTTTTATTGTATTTTATTCTATATTATCTTTCTTGTTTTTACTTCGCATTATAGTAAGCCAATTAGACAGAAATGTATTTTACAATTTTGTTGTATTACAAAGTACATAATTATTTTCATCTTATTTTTATAAACCTAAATTTTTATAAAGATAGAGTAAATTTAACAGATCCATGAAAATATGAGGCTAAAAAGTATCTACCTATCACCATTATGTAAATAGTTGGAAGTTACAGGACTTATTTTACATTCTGTATAATTCCTACTTTAAAATCAAATACTATAAAAAGAGATAAATTGATTTATCAACCTATCACCATTATGCAATTATTTGGAAATTTCAGGACTTATTTTACATTCTGTACAGTTCCTACTCTAAATCAAATACTATAAAAAGAGATAAATTTATTTTTTATATATTCTTTTTATAATTAAAAACATATATAATTAAATAAAAACCAGCCTCCAACTAGTCTAGTAGGCCTACTTTCGCTTTATGAGTGAGAGGTTCTGGATTCAATCCCCAAGGATCATAAGAGTTTACTAGGTTCCCTCTTCACTTCCTCTATAAAATGGATGAAATTTCTGAAAATCTAATAAAAACTTAGAGTAACTATCCTATGAATATTATGAAGTTATTAACTTTTTATCTATCACCGTCAGAGGTTGCAAGACTTATGTTCCACTCTGTATTTAAATATGTAAAACTACGATGAACCCAGAATACACACGAGAATAAAAATTGTTGATTTCTTTTTATAATCGAATTAAGTCGATGCCGATTTACCGACACAGAAGGAACGAGTAGAAGTCAGATTTATTCACCGATGAACTCCAGATTTAATTTTTCTTACAACTGGTTTTGGGAGAACAAAGATTATAGAATAATAATAATAATAATAATGAAAGTATAAAATTAAAACAAACACAATTTTTCCCTTCTGAAACAGAGCCCAATGTTAACTTTATGGTAGATTTGTCACACATACACAAAAGTCATTGTTTAGCCGAGTTTTTCATCGAGTTAGGTGGGGCATCGAAGGGACACAGCACAATCAATGATCATCCGAACAAAAGCTTTAACAAAAGGTCATTTAATAATTTTCAAAGGCTAACCCCCTCCGACCAGGAATTCATCTGTATTCCATTGTGATAAAATAAAACATTACAATTGAAAAAAAATCCTCACCAATCAGATGCGATTGTGTGCTTCACAGGACCTCATTACGGCTAAGAATAGATGAGATTAACACCAATTTAACCAACAATTTAACATATTGTCCTCGCAAAGTGTTAGGAACTTAGGAAGCTTTGTTTGTACAATCAATTAATTAACAACTCACCTTCTCTTCATTTCATTACTTTCACATGGTTAAACTGATTTGTGTTGTACTTTATTATTTAAGAAGGTTTTTTTTTATCAAAAACTAATTGTAAAAAAAGTATAAAAAATATGTACAAATTATTTATACAAATATAAAACATCTTTTTCAGATACACATATTTAAAAAATGTAATTTACTAGAGATTAAACATTTACTTTTTAGAATTTTAAAGGAACTGCGGTCACAAAACTTAAGATAGGAACATGAAATTATGTATATGGGGATTATAATACCTATAGAACCCTATTAAAATTCAAAAAAATCTAATTGTAAATATCAAAATCTTGGCAATTTTAAAAGTTTTAGATTCACATCTCTTGTATTGCTCAACTTAAAACACACTAAATTATATACAAATATTCAGATTTCAATTATTCATGTAATGGTACCTACATAATCTCTCTGTGATGACAAATAGCAAAGTTATTATGAAAAATGTAATTTCGAAACCTCCCAAGAAACTTCGATGTTCGAGACTCCCATAAGGTCGAGTCTCTCACACGAGCTTAGCGAGTGGAGGCTCCATCATCATATATGTACAATTTCAAGTCCCGTCAAGGCCAATACGAGCGAAACGAGTGACGGCTTTTATAATTTAGAAAGTTCTGTAAAAGCATCAATCGGGGTTATATCCACCTTATCGTTATGATTGCATGACATTTGCTGTATTAGCAACAAACTGAAAGTTCGAAACGAGAAATTAAAAGTGTTTAATATAATAACATAAAACATTAAAACTAGATATTTTAATAGGAAATATCATTCTGAACAATTTCAGTTCTTAGATTTTGTTCATACTAGCAATGGGGAAAATAGTTAGTAATGAAAATGTATAATCAAAATAATAATTTTGGAATAAATATTTAATAAAAATGTAGCCTGCACTAAAGGTGAGCAACGCTATTTCCCCCTCTCATTACTGATGATATTTAGAAGCGATTTGCATTAGTTTCTCATTGTTACCGACTAGTTTCTCATCCTGTGTTCTGCAAACTGGACTACAATTACAAAATAAAACTATAAACTTTACCACTAAGAGTTATATTAATAAACGAAACTCATTAACTCTAAAGCATACAGCTAACCATGATAATTGACATTCACATACACACACACAATGGAATTCATAAAACGAAAAAATTAACTATAACATTGGAAATATTTTTATATGTGACCTCGAGAAACACTTTCACCAAGTAAAATGTATCAGTTTTTTTTTTCAATGTTGTCTTCCATTGGAGGATTATTCATAAAACGGACTCCATATTCTAATGCAATTTTCTAAAAGTTTATAGGTTGTTTTTTTGCAGTATCTTGGAGGAATTGTCAATATCTTGTCAACCAGCAAGATGGTGGCCGTTTTAAAAAGATTTTTGCGTATTTTACAATAATTTAACATTTAGATAAACGGATATTTTTTAAATTTTAGTGAATATAGTGATAAATATTCAGTTAAACTAATTAGACAAAAACCTTAAGATTCTGATGTAAAGGTTCTACCCCTCTTCACGTTTAGTTAAGAGTATAAAAATGCATTGACTGTGTAAATCAAATTTGAGTTTCAGTACTATTTAGCCATACTGTTAAAGTAAAATACTCGTTCAAACTTACGCTCACTTTCAAAGAAAAATATTACAGGATTGTTTTATTATTGAATTGTTTACAATCAGAATACATCTGTTTTATTGTAAACTTTCAGATTACATCAGTTTTATTGTAAACTCTCAGAATACATCTGTTTTATTGTAAACTTTCAGATTACATCAGTTTTATGTAAACTTTCAGAATACAACGGTTTTATTGTAAACTTTCAGAATACATCAGTTTTATTGTAAACTTTCAGAATACATCGGTTTTATTGTAAACTCTCAGAATACATCTGTTTTATTGTAAACTTTCAGAATACATCGGTTTTATTGTAAACTTTCAGATTACATCAGTTTTATTGTAAACTTTCAGAATACATCTGTTTTATTGTAAACTTTCAGATTACATCAGTTTTATTGTAAACTCTCAGAATACAACGGTTTTATTGTAAACTTTCAGAATACATCAGTTTTATTGTAAACTTTCAGAATACATCGGTTTTATTGTAAACTTTCAGATTACATCAGTTTTATTGTAAACTTTCAGAATACATCTGTTTATTGTAAACTTTCAGAATACATCTGTTTTATTGTAAACTTTCAGAATACATCTGTTTATTGTAAAGTCTCAGATACATTTGTTTTATTGTAAACTTTCAGAATACATCAGTTTTGTTGTAAACTTTCAGAATATATCAGTTTTATTGTAAACTTTCAGAATACATCAGTTTTATTGTAAACTTTCAAAATACATCTGTTTATTGTAAACTCTCAGAATACATCTGTTTATTGTAAACTCTCAGATACATCTGTTTTATTGTAAACTCTCAGATACATCAGTTTTATTGTAAACTTTCAAAATACATCTGTTTATTGTAAACTCTCAGAATACATCTGTTTTATTGTAAACTTTCAGAATACATCAGTTTTATTGTAAACTTTCAGAATACATCGGTTTTATTGTAAACTTTCAGATTACATCAGTTTTATTGTAAACTTTCAGAATACATCTGTTTATTGTAAACTTTCAGAATACATCTGTTTTATTGTAAACTTTCAGAATACATCGGTTTTATTGTAAACTTTCAGAATACATCAGTTTTATTGTAAACTTTCAAAATACATCTGTTTATTGTAAACTCTCAGAATACATCTGTTTATTGTAAACTCTCAGATACATCTGTTTTATTGTAAACTCTCAGATACATCAGTTTTATTGTAAACTTTCAAAATACATCTGTTTATTGTAAACTCTCAGAATACATCTGTTTTATTGTAAACTTTCAGAATACATCAGTTTTATTGTAAACTTTCAGAATACATCGGTTTTATTGTAAACTTTCAGAATACATCAGTTTTATTGTAAACTTTCAGAATACATCGGTTTTATTGTAAACTCTCAGAATACATCTGTTTTATTGTAAACTTTCAGATTACATCAGTTTTATTGTAAACTTTCAGAATACATGTGTTTTATTGTAAACTTTCAGAATACATCAGTTTTATTGTAAACTTTCAGATTACATCAGTTTTATTGTAAACTCTCAGAATACATCTGTTTTATTGTAAACTTTCAGATTACATCAGTTTTATTGTAAACTTTCAGAATACATCTGTTTTATTGTAAACTTTCAGAATACATCAGTTTTATTGTAAACTTTCAGAATACATCTGTTTTATTGTAAACTCTCAGAATACATCTGTTTTATTGTAAACTTTCAGAATACATCAGTTTTATTGTAAACTTTCAGAATACATCAGTTTTATTGTAAACTTTCAGAATACATCGGTTTTATTGTAAACTCTCAGAATACATCTGTTTTATTGTAAACTTTCAGAATACATCTGTTTATTGTAAAGTCTCAGATACATTTGTTTTATTGTAAACTTTCAGAATACATCAGTTTTGTTGTAAACTTTCAGAATACATCGGTTTTATTGTAAACTCTCAGAATACATCTGTTTTATTGTAAACTTTCAGAATACATCTGTTTATTGTAAAGTCTCAGATACATCTGTTTTATTGTAAACTCTCAGATACATCAGTTTTATTGTAAACTTTCAAAATACATCTGTTTATTGTAAACTCTCAGAATACATCTGTTTTATTGTAAACTTTCAAAATACATCTGTTTTATTGTAAACTTTCAAAATACATCTGTTTATTGTAAACTCTCAGAATACATCTGTTTTATTGTGAACTTTCAAAATACATCTGTTTTATTGTAAACTTTCAAAATACATCTGTTTATTGTAAACTCTCAGAATACATCTGTTTTATTGTAAACTTTCAGAATACATCAGTTTTATTGTAAACTTTCAGAATACATCGGTTTTATTGTAAACTTTCAGAATACATCAGTTTTATTGTAAACTTTCAGAATACATCGGTTTTATTGTAAACTTTCAAAATACATCTGTTTTATTGTAAACTTTCAAAATACATCTGTTTATTGTAAACTCTCAGAATACATCTGTTTATTGTAAACTTTCAGATACATCTGTTTTATTGTAAACTTTCAGAATACATCTGTTTTATTGTAAACTTTCAGAATACATCAGTTTTGTTGTAAACTTTCAGAATATATCTGTTTTATATGATCTGTTTAACTTATTCTAAACGATGTTTTATCACGACGATTTTTCGTTTCTTTTTACTTACCCAATATACGAAGTATAGTGTAATTTTAATAATAGAAAAAAAACATTTTGATCTCAGTTTTCTTACTGATTTTCACGTTTTATTGTATTGATAAACCGAAAAAGTAATTTTCTACTGTTGTAGTGGTCGTCTGTACGTAATCACAATAATGGGCATAAAAATAAAGATAGGAATATGAAATTTGGTACAGGCAACCATATTGTGCTCATATAGGACTCTATTAAAATGTCAAAATATCGAATTAGAAATGTCAAAATGGCGTCCATTTTAAATAGCTTTTTGTTCATATTTTATGTGTTATTCAACTTATAACACTAAATTAGATGAAATTTGAAATTTCAATTCTGAATGTAATGGAACTAACTCTTCACCTATACGATGAAAAATTTTAAACTCCGATTCCCAACAAAATGTAATGTTAGGTTAGTCACAAGATGAGGCAAAACCGAATCACCGACATGAGCTCAGCGAGTGGAGATTTCCACACATGTCCGCTAGGGCAGATAATACTGACATGGGCGAAGCCATTGGACTCCCTTTAAATAAATACACATCTACTAGACTCATTAGGGATATTATCATTAATTAGGAAATTAGGAGGTTTTGAAACCCTTGTGACAACTATTTCAAACAAAGTTACAATAAAACCACAACACAAGATCTATTACGTTTACTTAATCAAACGCGTTCTAGCGACAAAGTCGCCAACCTCAGTGATACATGAGCTACATAACTAAACTATAACTAACTATAAAACCGAATCTTGTGTTCGAGTTTTATTCTATCTAATATTATCTCACAAGTAAAGCTCAATATTTATTTATAAAGTTACCCTACCTTTAGTAGGACCCTTGATCTACAAATACAATTTAACATTTCCTGAAAGGTCCTAAAATTACATTTAGCATTACATTCAGATTATCTACGTGTACTACATTTTGTGATGTAGCTGAGTAAGTACCATGATGGCGCTTAGCTTATCATGTTTAAAACCAAGTTTAACAAGGACAAAATTATTATCATTTTACACTGTAATAAATAAATTTTAAAAAAATAACAAAAACCTTAGACGGATTTTGTTTTGATTTCTCTGCTATAATATTAATAAACAGTATCTGTATGAGAGTGAAGTTAAATGAACGATTCAAACTAATAGTGGAATTCCATTGTAAAATTTTCATTTCTCAAATAATTTCATCTTCTCGATTGTTTTACGTACGACCATAATATATATATATATTTATAGCCTATATATATTTATAGCCAATATATATATT
This sequence comes from Aphrophora alni, assembly GCA_963513935.1. Classification (NCBI taxonomy): domain Eukaryota; kingdom Metazoa; phylum Arthropoda; class Insecta; order Hemiptera; family Aphrophoridae; genus Aphrophora; species Aphrophora alni. The sequence continues at coordinate 70,428,315 of OY740771.1, read as the reverse complement.
TGATTACAAATTAAATATATATTTACACACAATACTTAAAATAACAAACAAAACAAAACAAAAGAAGAAGAAAATATGAAAAATCCCCACCAAATATGAAGTCAAATCTTCATTGAAACAAAACAGATGAACAGTGATTTATCCAATTACTTTAAATAAATATTCTACTTCATAATGAAAAAAAAATTGAGATTATCAGTTCTTTAAAAAATGTTGTAACTTCGATGTTTAGATATTTTGAAAATCATTAGTAGTTTTAGTGCCGCATAAAACTAAAATGTTCATGTATCCTTGAAAGGACGGGATAATTCATAATTTAGTTTTGACCAAGTCTAGTTATCATCGATTGGACCCAGACTGTTTATTGTTAAATACACAATACATAAATATAGCAATGGAAGAGCATGTATTTATCTAAATAAAGTATTATTGAAGCGGCCTTTTCAAAGATTCTATAATAGTGAAACTAGATCGGTAACATATGAAAGAAAATAATCACAACAAAATATATTTATCTATTAAACTTAATGATTATTATGTCTTTATCACTGAACAACAGTGCAATTTTATTTAATAAAGGATAACATGTGTTTATCTTTTAGACTTCCCAATTATTTATATTGAAAAGATTGGTAACAAATGCTTGGCTACAAAATATATTCTGTAATTGTCAGTGGATGAGAGGTGATGGAACCTAAACTATGTTAGCTAATTAAAAATACACTAATAACATAAAATAAACATAAATAATAACATAAAATACACTAGCTAATATATATTTCACTTTTTCTTAAAGATGAAAAATCTCTCCGTCATCATCCCTTATAAAAAAATGAAGAAAAGAATTTAAAATAATGACTTCTAACCCTTGAATACTCAAATAACCTCAGGGTCGGAAAAGAACAAGAGTTGGTCATAAATAATTCAGTAAATTTAAATAAACATATACTAATGAATTTCTAACTATTTGGTTTTTAGCTAATATTCATGTTATGCAGTCGTCATGTTGGTGACACCTATATACGATGAAATGTACATCGATCATGCGGTAGAACAAGTTTTGACGTTAACTGAAGTTTACATGTAGGAATGTATCAATACAAATTCATTACGTTGAATTAATCTATGTACTATATATTTACTCACTTGATGTTCTTCGTTATTAAATTAATAAGTTAGTGGAGTAAAACAAAAACATGGAGAGGCCGTTATTAAATATTGTTATATACAGGGCAATTCAGATTACGTGTTCCCAATCTAGTGTGATAAAAACTGCTGAATAACTTATATTAAGTTGCTATAGACACAATAATAATTTTCAAATGAGGCATTGTAAAAAAAATCGAAATTCTAGCTGCGAAAGGACATTTTAAGGAAGAGTTTATTAAACTCTGAAGAGAAATTAAAACATTTTAATTGTTTGTCAGAATTGTCAAATAAAAACATAGACTATCGATAGCTTATTTTAAATGTTATTTTTTTAAATCGCATGTTACTTTATAATGGGTCACATTTTTTAGCTCTCATTTTCGAAATATAAAAGTGACAAAAAAACTGCGCCCTTTAAAATTATGTACTAATTTACTCACCATCAAATTAGACAAATTGAGATATTCCAATTATGAGTTATTTAGATTTCGAGTTATATTTAACTTTTGAAAAAACTGAACATGTATTTCATCGTTTAAAAGCTACTTTCATATTGATTCTTTATTTTGTCTGGAAAAAAGGAACTAGCAAAACTCTTTTCTTTTTTTTTACATTTAGGGCCACTATTTTAAAATGGTAAAAGATAATATCCAGTTTCTTGAAACATTACTAGTTATGGGATTAGTGTATTGTTGCATAAGTTATGTGATATTAAAGGAGATTGCATGTACACTTATAAGAGTTGTATGCGTAATTTCGTTTTTCACTAAATAACCTTTGTCACTTATATGAGTATATGTACAGTAAGTATACTTGTTTTGTGTTATTCTGTTGTATTTAAAATGTATATCTTTATTATCATTTTTAATTTTCCTTTTCTTTAAAGAAAGGAAACTAAAAATTATTTATGAGATTTCGTGTCAGAATAAGTTAAATATAAATTAACGCCGGTGAATCTTTACGTTTCAGTTTTTCAGTATATATGGTTTATTTCCTAACAGAAACTTTTCTGACAGACAGTTTTTATTAAGAAATTATTACTGATAGTGGTTAGCAGGATTTAATATTTTTTTCCTCTTCCCCGTTTATTTATTATTTAGTACAATTCTTCAATTTCATTATTTTATTGGAGTTATTATTATCCAACTTTCGCTATCAGCATTGCATTGTATCATACAAGATGTATGATTTTATAGTTTCAAATTATTTTCTGTTTCTGTTCATATTACTGATGTAATTATTATATTAATTATTTAATTCTAGGAAAAAACAAAACTGAGAAACAGATCCTGGCCCCTAAAAAATGCACTTTGAAATCTCGAATTTCGAAAAATATTATTTCCCATAATTCATCATATTAGAATTAGTGGGGTATCATCTTAACTCAACTTTAAATATTAAAATATTTGAGACGGTTTACCTGAATTTTGTATTTGATCGGTTTTAATAATACAAGATTCTTTCGCAGTCGTAATGTTTGTTAAATTTTCCTTGAATTTATTGTAAAAAAGGTAATTTGTTGTTGTTTTAAATCTAGTTTTAATCGATTTTTCACGCTGGTTGTCGAAATTAGTATTCAAATTTCACCTAATTTGGTTAAAAATAAAATTTTAAGGCTAGAAATGGTCTTTAGCAAATTTAATTAAAGTCACAGCCAATTATGAATTGAAAATAGTTTTGGTTTAAAATGAAATGTAGATAAAAGAACAAGCATTAAGTCCCTATAAAATATTATAATTTTCTTAAAAATCAAAATTTTCGAATTATTTATTTATTTAATTGCAATCCCATAACATTCATTGAAAGATATCACCATGTTCATTGTAATATGCCGAAAGTGAGTCTTTACCTAATTGTTAGTTTTGAATAATTATTGTTTTAAATGAAACAGAATTTTAATCGAAAAATGATTAATGCTCTGTATTTTCGAGTAGAAATAAACAAAAAGAGAAAGTTAGTGCTAAAAAATTAGTTCATTGTGACAATATAATAAGTATAGCGAGATTTAAAAACGACAATAGAAAACTACAGATCCGTCTCTCTTCTTTAGTATGACTAAAGTAGTTGAAAAAGTTATGCTGAATCGCCTGTCACACTTGATCACAAACAGCCTCTTAACAACCCAACTACACAGCTTCTTGAAAGACAGATCAACGTCAACAGCCCTAATAGATATCACTAAAACATTGGCCCAATGGAAGAAGGTGATGGTATCTTATTAGATTTCAGTAAACCTCGACTACTTTGACCATATTCTCCTAATAAAAAAAAAGAAAACCTGGGAATCAGAGGAAAGGCAGTAAGATGACTTTCAAGCTACCTGGGAGAACATAAGTTGCGGAGATAGTGTACGAGGAAAACCGTATTGTCAACAAAGTTCTGTTAAAATCACTGTAAAATGAGGTGTTCCACAAGGCTCAGTTTTTGGACCGTTACTTTTTATACTATTTACAAACAATGAACCAAGATACCAATAAGAACTCACCAGTGTAATGATGTATTCTGACGTCACAATCACAGAGTGTAGGAACGAAAACAAAGTTACAAATCTGGAGATAAATCCTTTATTGGTCTTAACGAGGCGAAACAATATTGTGAATAAAACGATTGTGATAACTAAACATTAGAAGGCTGCAACTATTTCTATGAGGGATAAAACTGGAAACCGAAGCAAAATACTTAAGAGGTTACAGTAAACCTGTCCTCGAAATCACACACAGAAAAACTGCAAAAATTGAACTCATCTTTTTCACTTTGAAAAGAATCAAGAACACTAGTAGGCTGAAAAGAATTAAAACTCCTATGTTTGAGTCCTACCTACAGTATGGACTCATAGTCTGGAGCTACCTTTCCTTATCTGCTACAAATGTAGAACAGGTTATGGTTCTTCAAAATAAAGTGACAAGAACACTGGCAACCTGAATCCTCTCGAATCCTGCAGAGCAACGTTTACAATCCCTAAAATCTTGACGGTTAGGCCTACATCTCTCTATGTCCGTGAAGTGGTACTATTCTCTATCACTAAAGAATGTCCACGGGTTGGAAAGTCCCACACCCCTATAACATAAGAAAAGCCAGCAATTTCGCAACGCAACATCACCACCTAACCCTATCTAAAAAGAAGGCAGGCTTCATGAGCCCAAAACGTCCTTGTAGAGCATCTAAAGAGATCGACCAATGAAAAAGGCTTCCCAAGAAAATTAACTCAATGGGTACTGGATTATGACATTGTATCTTGTCTTGACAATTGGTACTGGATTATTTTCTATCTTGTATCTTGTGTCAATATAAACAAAAAACTTATGTAATTTCTTTTCCTCAATTTCTCCCATGTAGGAGGAAAGTAGTAATGATTTTACTTACCATCTTTTCGTAAATTTTTTAGTTTTTATGGGTTTAAAAACAAAAATCGTATTTTGTACTGTACAACAAGACCAAAGGAAGAGATTACTGAAACGGTATCAGAAATCAATTTTGCCATTTGGGCTGAAGTGAGATTTGTTATCGATTTTTGAACATTTGGCCCGATTGTGTTATGGATTTGGTCTTAAACAGGTCTGAAAAGAAAAATAAACAAAAGTGTCGTCATTATAAATGTCATCTATAAACTTTAAAAAGCGGGAACATTAGGCCTATGCTTACATTTTGCTATGCATATGCCGGATGTAAAATGTGAAGATATGGCTAAATAAATATGTAGAGTAGTCTGGCGTTGGTTCTGTCATGATACTGATGTGATCTGGGAAAGTAGTAGAGATTTGTAAACCCCTTTTCTTGTTGTTATACTAATCTTTAATTTGATGATAAGATTTTTAAACTAATGTTTTTTCCTCGTTGTATGAAAACTAAGATTAATCCGACACAACAATATTTATCAATATTTCGCCCTTATGAGTCAATTTCGTGTAATTTCCTACAATACATTTACGACAGTCATTTTGGAATTATTGGTCTCTATGGGAATAATGTTAGTTCGTAACAAAACTCTAGTGTCCAACTTCTGGGTTAATAGAAAATTCGGTCAAGGACTAGTTCCCATTGTTATGAACAGTAGAATTTCATGTTGTTATGAAAATAACAAAGTTAGGAATTTCTTTGAATCAAGTCTCGGTTTCTATTGCTCGTATAAAATCTAAACAGAAACAAATTTTAAAAATGTTTAATATTTATTTATGACTTTGCTTATATTTTTTACCAAAGTCTATCAATTGTTATCTGTACAAAAATTCTCTAAATTTGTTAACGCCCATTATTTAGAATATTGTTTACCTCACTGTCCACTTTACTGCTAAGAGCATGTTAAGTTTCTAATACAAACAATGCAATAACTTTTTCACGCAATAAATACAAAACCAAAGTTTATGTAAACTACAAAATATGTAAGAAATAATGAATCAAAAAAGAACCATAAAATTCTTCCTAAAAGGTCAAATATGTTAAAATCGGTTTAAATGATTACAAATTTTGATTTAATGTGAAGATTTATCACCTAAACCAATCTACCACTCATGTGAAATAAAATTACACTTTATGAGTAAATAGAAAAAAAATCTAAAATTAATCCAAGGACGTTCAGAGTTCTTTTTAAATTTTTATTCCTACAATTTATTCCCGATCCGTGATTTTCTTTTATGCTGTTTGTAATATTTCTGTCTATTTATATATATCTTATTGTTTAATCACAGTTCGCTTTTAAATGTCAAAATCGACCTTTTAAAATGTTTTTAAGGGCTCATTTTCAATAGATAGATACACAGATTTTTATGTATATTTGGGGTTGTACATAATTTATTAAAAAAATAATAATAAGATGGTGTATATTTTGAAAATGAAGTTCTTTCCTTTGTAGCAAATGCTTTAATATTGAAACAGTCCTAAAACATTTACAACATGTATACTGTACTTAAATAAAATAAATAAGTAAATAAATAAAAAATGAAAATATTTTAGCTTCCTGGATAATTTTTTTTTAAATGATATCTAACAGGAAATTTGTATTTAATATTTTGAAAATGACCTCCACAACGTCACAAATTGGAGAGGGCTGAACCCTAAAATTTTGAAATTTATTAAAAGAGACTGTAATTAAAGAAACATCTGAAATGTGTGTTGGAAAAAGTAGTGGGGAACACTAATTCAACTCCGATTGTCTGTTAATATACAATAACTTATGACGTACAATATAACTTAGTTTTGTAGCGCATTTATCACTGAGGGTGGCGACTTTGTCGTTGAAACGCGTTTGCTTAAATAAACGTAATTTTGCGTGATCTTGTGAGATCTAATATCACAAATCAAGCTCAATATTTATTATTATACAATATAAATTTATAAAATATAAAACATATAGGTAAATATAAACACAAGATATTGAACAAAAAATATAAACTTGTTCTTGTAATCCTGAAACAGGAAACAAATACCTTGTTCCTTGTCAAAATAAGGCCAGTTACGTCGTTACCTTTCGTCCTTTACGAAGAATGGAGTTAATAAAATTAAATTAAGGAGAAAAAAATCAGAAATATTTGTCTTTATAATTTTGTTGTAGTAATCTACATTGCCCAAATAAACTTATAAACACTTACAAATGGACACGTGTGAAATATTTTTTTTAAAGAAAAAAACTGATCATTTGTGATTTATTTATTTTTTAAACGATTGTAAAGTATCTCCCAAACATAATATAGATATCATATTAACTAGAATATTAGCCGTAGAGATGGAGTATAAAATCAAATTAGCCCTCGCACTGTTAATCAAATTGTACAAACCTCCAAACCGAAGGACCTTGTAATAAAATTACTAGTTTATTAATTTGTTGGTAGTTGGTATTGTTTTTAGTTTTATTGTTTTGTTCAACTTTCATTTTGTGCAATTGTCTAATCTACAAGTTGATTCTAATAATATTACCCCCTACACACATACACACTTGTACATAAAATAAAACTTGAGCTAAAATTAATGTAGCTCTGGACTCCGGAGTAGTAGCTTGTCTTGCGAGGTGTCGTTTGCTTGTCTCAGTCAACTCTACAAGTTTATGACAAAAATCAAAATAAAATAATGAACTTTGTAAAAATTGTGGTGTGGAGAAGTGCGAAAAATTATTTTTTCCATAAAATGTTGCGAAGTATAAACAATAAATGTCTTCAAAATCAAAAACTGATTCGAGAGGCTCGTCGGAATTCGAAAAATCTCAAATCACAAATGTTGAACATCAAAACATTTATCGGGAACGTCTCAAAGTTCCGAGAGTCTTGAATCGGGAGGCGAGTTTCGTTATAGGTTCCTTCTCATATCATAGACCTATTGTAGATTAACTTGCGATCTTGAAAATCTCTAAAATTGTTTAAAATTATGAATTAAAATTTTTAACCTATATTAACTTATTTCGACAAACCTGTCATAAGGTAAATATTCTACGCCCCTAAAAACTTATGGCCGTGAACCCGATTAATGTTTATGATTTCTCGACAAAAAAATCAATTGAGGTACAAATTTATTTAATATTGCTAATTATTTCAAGATGACCCACTGAAAGTGTCTGAAATGTAGAATTATAAGTTTCCTCTATCTCGGTTAGGCTAAAAACATATTTTTTAACAAAATCAAATAATGAATCAGTATTAAAAGAGCTTTAAAGCGATGTGCTACATGACCACTATTCTGAAATTTGAACGATAATGGCTCACATCTAAATTTTGGAAACATTGAAATAACAGTATCCCAAATCTTTCAAACGGCAAAGGTAGGTCAAGTTGTATCTCATTTTAAAAGGCATTGAAAAACGAGAAATTTTATAATATTTTTGTAATGAAAGGCAAAATGTATTGTTTAGAGGGTTTTCATAGTAGGCCTAGGTAGACTAAGGACTCCTATTATGCAAATAAAAATAATAATTTTCAAGGGAAAACTCACTTTGTATAAACCAATTAATTATCAAATAATTACATTACCCTTTTTTAATAAATAGATTTAACATAAAGTTCGATTTCTGAGAACTTTATTTTAGATAAATTGTAAGCCAAACTTTGCTAAGTTAATGATCCCATTGACGACTAGTGGAGTAATTTAATAATAGTTTAGTTATGTTGGGTATTTTGTGTTATTAATTTTTTACTATCGAGGCTGATACAATATGACGTCACTTGGTCCATTTTACATTTCCGAAAATTTCATAGTAATTGTTAGCAACCTTTAAATTCTATTAAAAATACGGTTTAGGTTATAATTTTAAAATGTCGAAAAGTAAAAAAAAAAAAGTTAAATTAGAAAAATGTTAATTTTGAATAGGCTTTAAAACTGAATACTGTGTCGTTTGAAATTTTTAACAAAAGGATATTTTAATATTTCTAAAATTTCAGTTAGGGGCATTTTGGATAAACTTTTGTAAAAGTACGCATGTAGGATAGAGTTTTATAGTTGTTTAATGCTGATTCTTTATTTGAATATCTCTACATATTTTAAATATCATTATTCAAAATGGACTCAAAATAAATAGGCTAAAGTCGTAATATTACATTACGAATATTAGAGTCTCCATTTTGAAATAGAGAAATTGGAAAAACCTTCGTCTTACAATGTTTAGTCTCTTGAGAAATTTAAAATGAGGGATCACTTGAACCGTGTTTTCATTTGAAATTTCAAAAATCAAACCCCCTAATGTTGTAATACACACTGTATTTGAGAGAATGAAAAATATTAAAATTTTTTTTTAAAGTGTCCCATAAATAATTTAGCAGGAACATATTTTACTGCATCGATCACTCCAAACTGTTCTTATGTAATAGATTTGAGACGCTTTCTTATCTGAATCATCCTGTGGGTTATTCGATTTAAAAGTTTCACATTTTTGTTTAACAAACAACATGTTAACTCAAGATAAAAACACATTTTTATTTTGTATTATGTAGGCCTACACCAAATTACTTAGAATTCGGAAGTTTCCAATGACGATTAGACTACAAACCATACCGTAAAATTAATTTTAATCTTCACAAATTTTATAAAATTTTGTCAGGACAAATTTCTGATTTTAATTTTTTAAACCCGGTTTATTCGGTTGTAATTCACAAATTAGTAATCTTTTGATTGGATCAAAACGTTTTTGAAATGTTATGAAAAATGAGTTGAAATCCATATTTTTCAGCATAATGAGCGAGTGGATAGCCAGATTTCATTTCGGCCATTTACACAAACAAAATTTCTCTATTTCAAATATTTTTTAATAATAAATTTGAAAAGTTTATTAAAAGGGTCAAGCGTGTGTTAAAACCACAGGACTTATGGTCCGTAACATAAGTGTCCTTGGTAAATACCTGCGGAACCTAATAAATAGAAATTAATGCAATCCATCTGTTAATGTGTTTCTGTTAACTGTTTGTATCTCACAAAAACTGCTTTTAAACTTGTATAATTTGTATTTCTCATTGAGTGAATAAATTAAGTTGTATTCGTCATACAAAAAAATAATATATGATTTCGAACTGCAGTTTAATTTCATAAAGACTAAAATTTTTTCCCCTTCATATTTGTAGGTTACATCGTGTTTAAGTTAAAAGGGGGGGGGGTGAGTTACATGATATCTTGACACTTTAAATTTGGCCTAATGCTAACATATTAATTTATTCCTTAAATAAACATATCTAATCATAATAACTTCTAGTTTTATTTGATACCCCTCACAAATATTTTTAAAAAAATCAACTGATAGTTTTTGCCCCTTTTACGCCAGTCATTTTTTGTTACCGCTATATTTCTCCTGTATGTGGGACAACACAAATAATATAATGCAAAGATTGTGTTATATAGGATTATCTTCTTGTTTGTGTAAACTGGTTGCGACGGTCAGACACGCGAGTGAAATTATAAGTGTTCTTGGTTTTACCTAGAGACCTTAAAAATAAATGTTTGTAACAATAAGACTATGTGTGTATATTTTATAGTAGATAATTTTTGTTTTTTTACAGAATAAATTTATGAGATCGATCGAAAACAAATCTGGCTCAACACCACTGAATAAGTTTACAAATTACTGTAGTCAAATTTATTGGCAGAAAAAAATATAAAAGAATGGTATTTTCAAAATATTTTAAAGTTAATACATTTTTTTAAAGTAACTATTTGTAATGTTTTTTGTAGAATTGATTAATATCTCACCCAACACTACGATGAACCAAACACGATTTGTCAAATTTTTATTTTTTAAACATTCCAGAAAAAGAGGTAGTTTATGTTAAAATGTTTGCACTATTTTCCATAAATAGTAGGCCTAACTATTATTGTATAGGCCTATAATAGTTAGAAAATAAAATTTTAAATATTAAGTTAGCAAATTTTTGTCTATTTTTATTTTTATAATCTTAAAACGGGAAGCAGTTTAAATAAAGATCCGCGTTACAATTTCAAAATTTTGTATTTTTACCAAATGAACCGCTAACTGCAGAAAGGCAACTAGTCCAACATTTTCACATTTTCCTTTTATTGATGTTTATAGGTCTATGTTGGTCAACGCATCGTTTACTAGAGAAAGGATACTAGTCCAGACAACAATACAGTACTGGCAGTGCCTTCAATTTTCAGTTTACTTCAGAAAGGGAACATGTCCTGGACAAGTTCCCTGTCTGCAGTAAACACTATTTTGTTGGTAGCGCTAGGTGGCTAGTTTGTGTACTAAGTACTTTTGTTTGAAAGCTGCTGCCAAGTTAACCTCTTCTGTGTTGTTGTTGCAGTAGTTTTGTTTTAGTAAAATTTCATTTCACACTTGATACAATGAGTAGCTCAGAAGATGAGTTAGTGGTTAGGTAGAGAACGTGATTTCCTTATCACAACCCTGGGAAGCGCAAAGAGGCTTTCGTACAAATTTTTTTTGAGAATATTTTTTAAAAAAGTACTCCCTCGGTTTTGACCAACCTGTAAAGGATGCCTGTGTGGCATGCGAGGAGTTGAATTTAAAAATTAAAAGTCCTTTTCTCAATGACAATGCCAAGCGAGCAGCTGTTGCTGAACTTCTTGTGCATAAGCGTAGAGCTAAAAGTTTTACACCTTCCTTCAGGAGACAACTGCAAAATGTAAGGAGGACCCTAAAAAAATTGCAATCAGTATTGATTATATGGCCAACATATCTTTACTTTGCATTCTTGTCCAGGATACATACTACTGGAGGCAGCTTACGGTTAATGTTTTTGTTGTGCACAACCTTGCTACAAGGGAAATGACGGTTTTTGTACCACGAGGGTGAGGTTGGAAAGGGATCGAATGAAGTGTGTACAATGTTGAATTGGTACATCCAAAATAAAATTGGCAAAGATGTAACTTCTTTATACCTGTTTGGGGACAACTGTTCAGGCCAAAACAAAAATAACTTTCTGGTTAGAATGATGATGGGGCTGTGTGAAACTAAAAGGTTCAAAGTCCATATTATTTTTCCTGTTAGAGGGCATCCTTTTATGCCCAATCATAGGGATTTTGGAATAATTAGGAGAAAACTTAGGAAGGAGGAAAGATATTACACAGTGGTTGAGGTTGCTGAACTGATAAAGAATTCATCAAAAAACCCTAACAAGTTTTCAATCGTAAAGATGCATGATGATGACTGGATGAATTACAAAGACTGGTGGCCCAAGTACTATAAAAGAACTTGTCTCTGTGACAGTTCTTATGGTAAAATAATTCCTAGACACCTCAAAAGAATATTTGGTGTTTCAAAATATCGAGAAATGACATTTTTGGCTGAAAATCCTCGGAAAGCAATGTGTAATATGAATATTGCTGGCTTGACAGTGGATACTTTCACTCTAAGAAACGGTGTTAATCCTTTTGAATTGTCTTCAAGAAAAGCATATATTTCGGTATTGCCCATTGACAAGAACAAGATGGAAGACCTCAAAAAAAACTATGATTTATGTCCTCAGGACAAGATGGAGTTTTGGAATGCCATCACGGCACACAACAGAAAATAATGAATAAGAGCAAGTAGTCGAGTAGACAAACCCTTCAAAATGTTGAATATTACTTATATTAGCAAAATACATGGATAAATAGATGTGGTTAATAAAAATAATTTTAATACTAAAAAAATCTAGTTATTTGAGCCTTGAAACTAATTATGAAACTCAGTATACTGCAAAAAGGGAACATGTCCACAACTTTAAAAAAATCCCCACCCTTTTCCCTTAGTTTTTAATAAATAAATAAATATGTATTAAAAGCAAGTATGACTGTATGTTGAACATAAAATTTGGTGCAACATCATAAATGTTACAAAACTAGGTTTATGAAGTTTTTTGTGTCTCCTGAAAAATTTCAAAGTTTGGACTAGTTGCCTTTCTGCAGTTAGCGATTCAAATATGGAATAGGAGTTGGTTATTTATTTAAATGCATTAAATCGGAAGTTAGTTCTAATTCATTTCATCAATGTTTCGTGTCTCATTTTGGCCTACATGTATTGCTAAAATATCTCTTTTAAAGTTCCCTGACTTCAAAAAAGGTTTATATATATATATATATATATATATATATATATATATATATATTTTAATTTACTTATCTCTTGTGCTCTACAAGTATGAACGCATGAACTAAGTTTGATCACATTTTACTATGCCGGCTTTTTTGATTAACTTTGAAGCTCCATTCCTTGTTCCCATAAATACAAATTTTGGGGAACTCAAAGTTCCGATTTTCTGAAACTCTACACTAATTGATTTAATTAATAGTTTTTTTATGATTTTGAAACATTCTAATGTTTATAATTCCACTCACTGTTTATTTCCCCTTCCTAACGAACAAATCTTCAACAGATTGGTTTGAAAAAAAAAAAAAAAAAAAAAAAAGGATCAATACCTTTTAGTTGGTTTCTCTGTGGTTAGGCCTATATTTTAACAAAATTTGTTTAAAGTCGTTTTAACTAACTTTCAGAAAAACCTAATCTTAAAAATGGGATGTCAGGTAGGCCTACCTTCAATTTTGAATCATAAAAAAACTTCTCCACATTTAGCAAAAATATTCCCGCTTATAAACTTAAAACAATCAGTCCAATAGGGAATTATTTATTTACATTACACAAAATAGACAGAAATCATTCCGTAAACCATTTTTGGGGACTCAAAATAGACAAATTTGTAGAAATAAATTTTTTGAGACATTAGATATTTTTCGCATTACATAACGTATTGTAAAAAAATTAAAAACAAACAATTTAAAGATTTATAAAACTTTATAGTACAATTTACGCTATGATACACGAAAATGTGTTGTTTAGTAACTTAATTATGGAAATTAGCGTTTGTACACGATATATTTTGCATTTTTCTAATATTTATTTGCAGTGTTACATTTTAGTTTCATAAAATGTAAGTATAACAAATCTTGAAAGTTGAATGATCGTAGATTATTTGTTTATTGACGTGTATTCACAGATGTATTGAATCATTGTTCAAACTAAACCTGATAACACATCGACATGTTGCGTAACAATGGAACACAATTTTTAACTTAGGCCTATATTCATCTCAAATTTGTTTTTTATTAGAATAAGAAAGTGTAGCCTACTTGGATTATACAAGCTCTTCTAGATCCTAGATAACCACTACTAAAAACACGTTTTAAACTGACGCCATTTTGAAATTTTACGACCATTATGTCAACCAATTAAAAACGTAGTTTGCATCTAAATTTTGAAAAAAAATTCCAACTACTCAAGCTATTATCCCTTCTTTAATTTTGAAGTTATATTTTTATACATTATGTTCTTGTAATAAGTCTATAAAGTATAAGTCTTGTTTTATCATAAAACACGTTTGGGCATAATTGATTCAGAATTAAAATCTGTATAAAATGAGTTAAAGAGGGAAGGTCGTTAAAAAATTATCCTCATCAATTTTATTGCAGTTTGTAGACCATCTTTCTTTTTAGTACAAAGCAAATAAATAATTTGTAAAACACTAAGTCAACAAATATTGCATAGAATAACAGAAAAGTAGGCTATTTGATTGATAATTATTTCATAATTAGTTGGATCCATTTTAAATTTGTATCAAATATATATATTGTCAAACTTAAAAAACCAAATTTATTACAATTTACTTCTATTTACATTTTTATTTGCTTTGTATCACAAAGAAGGGAAAAAATGTGAAACAGAAAGAGTTGGGGATTTGGCGAAATAAAAAAAAAAAAAAAAAAAAAAAAAAAACACTGACAATGTGGCACGTCATTTCTAAGGTATGTTGATGATTGATGATGCCTGTCTTGATTTTTAATGAATTATTAAATGAAAAATCATATTGAAGATGACTGTAAAATTAAACTTTTCACAAATTTACCTTCTTTATTTAATCTTATTTTTTTAGTAAAAAGGTGGTTGTAAATTAAATGGTTAGTATGGGTGGATTTTTTTTTCCCTTAACGTCTTTGCTTTATGACCGTTAAACTAATGAAAAAAGCAGAGTAAGAAACGCTGAAAAACAGGTTAACTTAATAACCGGAAGCTGAGTGACTGTTTAATACTTGGACTTTTTTTTTGTTTGAGGCGAAACCTGTCGGTCACGTTATAAAAAAAATTGAAGAAAAGAACATAAAATAATGACTCCTTTCTAATAACACCAGGGTCGGAAAATAACAAGAGTTGGTCAAGAGAGACCTGATAGGAAATATAAAAGAGAGATAGAGAGAGAGGGGGGGAGGGAGGGAGATAGCGAGAGAGAGAGAGAGAGAGAGAGAGAGAGAGAGAGAGAGAGAGAGAGAGAGAGAGAGAGAGAGAGAGATCTAAACAAGACCACAAGACCTAGATTCAGCTAGGTTCCCACGGGGTTGCTAAGTCTGTACTCACTAAAGGTAAAAACCGCCCACTAATTTGAACAGCTACGAGATAAGCAACCACTTTGTAAACTATGCTACGCGCTACTCAGGATTGGTCGACAATTAGTAGATAGCAGTATCTAAAATTTACATATTAAATAATCACTAACACCTACAAAATTAGTAAGTTCTTAGAATCAAGCTGCTAATAGTCACGGTGTCTTTGAAATTGGACCACTTTCAACTATTAGAGCACTCGCTAGGTACTCAATTTGTTTCAATTTTAAAACTCCATTTTTAAGAGATAACTAATTATCGTAGATTGTAACGAGTACAGTGTGGATATGGTAAAATCACTTTAGCTCTACTAGTAGGAGACAGTGCTGAGAACAACTCCAACCTTGGAAGATAATCCTGTACTGCTTGAATTTAGTCCATATCATAACTAATCACAAACATCAATTCTTTCTTCATAAATTCCTCCTTCTACGTTATTTACGCACATTTCTCTAATTTATAACTCCTTCCCCCAAATATTTCCACAAGTTGTCGATGAAATTCAGCAGGATAAATATTTTTACGAGTTGAAAATATCTAATCACAAATCGCACATCACAATCGGCAGGATTGGTGATCGACTTAATTTTTTACCTAAACAAACTAACATACGCAGAGACTTGAAACGCATTGTGGGAACCTGTAGACTACGTATGACCTTGGAACTGCTCTGGTCTGCTGGTTTACGTGGTAATGGTGCGGAAACGGTTCTTAAAAAATGACACTCGTAATACAATATTCACAAAATATTATAAACGACAATTGTACGTGATAAGACTCCCTGATTGTACTGTGTAATGATGTAGATGTAGGGAGTCTTATGTTTTTAAAAGGTTACGAGATTGGTCGGATAAAATAAAACTATCCAAAAACAGAAAGAAGATAAGTTGCATCATTCATACAGGTAAAGGGGCCTTATTGTAAAATTAATTGTATCAAAGATCTAAAAGTTATTTGCACTTAAACGGTTTTAAAAGAATGTCTTCTGTAACGGGTCGAAGGATTTTTTATTTAACTGTTTCGTATTATTTATCATTGGAATATCTGTGCCTAGTATCAATGAAATTAGTTCAATATTTTCTGAGAAAATTGAACTAAATAGCCAGATAAACTGTTAGACGCCAGGTGTGTTATTTAAATTCAGAGCTACCAGATAATGGTTCTAAACAAAATATAAGACCTTTTTTTAGACTTTAAAAGGCAAATTACTTATAAAAAAATATGACATTTGTTGTTACGATCAAGAAATAGGCTACTGCAATATATATTTTTTTACAATCAATACAAATAAAAGTATGTGCCATCTGTTATAAGACCTTGTAATCAAGGTTAATAAAAGCTATTTGCACTGAACAGTTTTATTTGTTTTCTGATGTTAACGACGAAAAAAGAAATCCCGTCATTAATTTGTGTCTGTTTGATATTCAAATAATTATTTCATTTCTTTTAACGTTTAAATTCAATTTTACAATGTGTATTGTATCTACAATTTCTTAACAATAAGCAATATCAATCAGTTAATTATAATTTTGTTAAACTAAGAGTCTATGAAAGATATATTTTAGTAAACAAACTTCATATTTATTTTCTTCAATTTCGATGATTTTTTATCTCGATTTGTGATTGATTTTTTAAAAGAAACAACTAAAAGGATTTGACGAAATGTAAAACATATATTCCTCTGATCGATGTTTGGTTAAAATCACTAGTTTCAAAACACAAAACATACAAACAAATTACGACAAAAAAAGTAAACTTTGTTCTCACTCGATATTAAGAAAACTAAGTTTTTTCATTGTTTTAAAGAACACTGTAATAAATTTGCTATTACATTTTGTCTAGATATTCCCAGAAGTTAATAAGGTGAGCAAAGGTATGTTATGGTGTTGAATATTTAATAACAAGGAAGAATTATGCCAATTAACTTAGTATCTGTAGCCTATTTAGTTTACCACTGATATATGTTATAGCCTAAGTAAAATTAAATATGACTTTGATATATATATAGCCTATATATATATATATATATATATATATATATATATATAGGCTATATATATCCTATATTTTTTTATTATTTTTCTGTTATGTTGTTTATTAATAAGACTAATCAGTATTATTATTATTATTATTATTATATATATATCTTATAGAGAGAGAGATTATTATTATTATTATAACATTATTACTGATTAGTCCTATTAGTAATTAATAAACAACATAACAGAAAAATAATAAAAACATAGAGGCTATATAGGCCTAATATATTTTTTTTTAATTATTTTTCTGTTATGTTGTTTATCAATAGGACTAATCAGTAATATTATTATTTTTAATATATATATATATATATATATATATATATATATATATATATTAGACAAAAGATAGTCTACTATCATAATAGTTCAATATTATTGAACATTAATAATTTTATATTGGTGAAATTTTTATTAAGAATAAGTGTAATGATTAAACAAACAGAAACACAACCGAAACTATAAAGTTAAATGGACTTAACTGAGAATTGTACATACATTTCAAATTAAACTAAAAATTTTGATATTACTACAAAAATAGTGTAGTTCAAAAATTTCATTGTTTGATATTAGTTAAATGATAAAAAATAAATTATGTAATTTGCTTTAACGATAAACTACACCGTGATTTTCAAAATTTTCAAAAAGAAAGTTTTTTTTGGTTTTAGTCATTGAAAGAGACGAGGAATTTATATATTATTAGGATTTCTTCTCAGCTTAGATATACAAAATAAATATATTAATTTTTAAACAATTTAAAAGTATGGTAAAAAAACAACGACGAAAGAAAGAAACTAAGCCCACTGAAAACTATTTACGAAAGGAAAAAAATATTTTACTTTTTTTACACAAATTTTACATAGAGAAAACAATAAAAAGTTATAATATAACTAACCTAATAAGTGAATCATACACTTGAACCTACCTCAACCTCTTAGCTTCATCTATAAACGGCCTCTTTTCCATTTCGGACAGAAGTTTCCATTCCGCACCTAACCTTTTAGAAATCTCAGAATTATGCATCTTGGGGTTTTCTTGAGCCATCTTCCTACGTTGTCCTCTGGACCATACCATGAACGCGTTCATAGGTCGCTTGATATGTTGTTCGGAATGATGGAGCATGGTTTTACCGTTCATTCTTACACTAAAGTTATTTGAAACGATCGTAAATTATGAAATACAAAACTGTCACTCATATCACTTCAACAATGTAAACACTATTCGTAAACGAACATTATTACATTCAAGTCGTGGTGTTCTACGTCGGACAGCCTTTACAAGAGTGTCAGACTTTAACCGCGTGCACAGACGGCCAATAGAGTTTAGACTCCGCCTCGATTTCTCAGATCGATGGAACAATGCTTTTGATTGGTGCGCTTAGATGATGGCGCTTTAAGCAACAAGTGGGCGAAACATCTTCTAGGTTAACTTTCCTTTAGCTTTTGTTTCATTTCGTACTGTAATAGAAAATAAAATCTTATTTAAACAACGAAATTTGTAATAAAATGCTTCAGTTGTTTTTTAAATTTCTCTCTTGTATTACATAGTTAAGTAATTTTATTTTAAGATACTTTGAAGATTAATTATTAATGTTAAAGTTAATTAACTAAATAAATTGAAAGATTAATTGTATTAGAATATATAATACATAATATTAAATTACGAGAGTTATTGTTTAAAAGCCCTACTATTAAATAAATGCCTTAGATTTTATTAAGGTCCTTTAAAGACATAATCGGCTATACAAAATATCGAAATGTACAAAAAGTCTTACCTTAATTATAACATTTAAAAAAGATTTTATAAAAACTGGGTTTGGTACTTAGGCCTACGTATTACCGCCACCGCAGCAACTTTGCGCATATATATATATAAGGTTTGGCCAGGTGTTTATGTGTATATAATTATATTTATATATATGGTTTGGCCAGGTAGCTATATATATATATATATATATATATATATATGCGCAAAGTTGCTGCGGTGGCGTTAATACGCAAGTAGCCTACCCTGGGTTTTTTTCATGGGAAAATAACTAATAAATAGTTTAAATCTTGAAATCTCGACAAATCTCGCTGCTAGCAAAAGTTGCTACAAAACTATATTATAAGTCTATCTGCCTTTTCTAACAACTTATTTACCCTTAAATTTTTGAAAACAATTTATTTCACAGCCTTGATATTTTATATTTATTTTGTGCAGAACTAATAATCATTTTTCTTCGGTTTGTTTAAAGTTTTCCTTACATTTACGACATTTCCCTCATTTACCTACATTTCTTTAAAATTGTGAAGAGACACATAGGTCTAATAACTAGAATTTTTACAAATTTAAGACTTTATATATATATATATATATATATATATATATATATTTTTTTTTTTATGAACGCTTAATAGGCATAAACTAAATAATTAATATTATTAAATGTTTATTTTGTTAAATAACAATTAAAAATTATTATTATTCTATTGCCATGCCTTCTTGATATTTTTGAAATAAATAACTCGTCATAAATTTTTATATATCAATGGTTTATTAGTAGATAAGACATTAATAAATAAATGGCATAATATTTTTAAAATATCGTTTTATTATCATATATTTCAGGGTAATATTGAATTTAAATTATGACCTTAAAATTGGCATTGACTCCACCCCTTCAATGTTTGTGGGTAGACTATACTGACTACGAGAGCTTTTTTAGTTTGCGGGATTAATCATCTCTTTAAAAACAGAAAGTTATGGGTAATGAACTGCCATTTTCTGCCAATATATATATATATATATATACCTTACCTCATTCATTATTGACTAGTAAAATATATGAAAACATCATAATAATCCCATCGAAGAATCCTACATAGCCTACCTCGACCCCTAACTGTATGTAAATACACTTTTGAGTTTTTAATTATTAAATTTAGGGTTTCTGTTTCTAGGCTATATATATTTTCTTCTTTAAAATAAAATTTTGAAATAAACAAGCTCTTGACCTATATTTATGTGAATTGTATTTGATATAGGCGTAACTTTATTATTTTTTTAAATTGCACCAACTCTCTCCATGCCCTTAAATAAAATCAAAACTTGACAACAACAATTATTTCCCGGTATCTCTTAGAAATTTTCATTCCGTAGTTATAGGTGAACGTGGGCTCATGGATATTTTTTGACAGGTTAATTCCAAACCAGTATTTTTGAAAGATAGAGATCAATTAGTTTTGTACGGATTCTAAAGAATACTTTTTGGTGAAATTTTGGTACGAGGTTTTAGGAAAACAAAATATTATTTTTATTTAATGGCAGATTCAAAAAAGGATAAAACATTTCGAGCTAAAATCATATACAAATTGTTTAAAAATAGCACTTTGAGTTTATGGCACTGTATTGAAGAGTGAGAAACAAATAACAGAAGCCGTTAATCCAAAAATCATGTTTTCACATTAAAAAACGAAATATGAATATTTATTTCACAATCTCAGTCTGTTTTTTACCTCATTCATAAAATTTTCTGTACTATTTTTAGGGGAGAAAGTAAAACCAGTTAAATAAAAAAAATAATTTCCCACTTCAATTGTAATTACTGAAATTATTTATGTTTTGTATAAATCCTATTAAATTGTAGGTATTAAAGTTTCTTATTGACGACTGTTTTTTAAACGGGTATTTTTATTTCTTAATGTAGATTGTTTAGTTGATGAACAGTTTGACGACTTGTTAATACTAAGGCCGCAGCATCCTTCACGACCAATCACATACGGAATAAGTGGACATCGAGTTATTCAGTTTCATTTCTTGATTCGTAAATATCTGTTCTGCTAAAAAAACCTGTCAACATAAAGTTGCGCCTGTCATAAATGTTATCCACGAGGGTTCCACTTTTATTTCGAGCTTTATGTCTCTGTAGTTAGTGTCGCGTTTGTTCGACGGAATGAATTGATGATAAATACAGCTGAGTATTAGTGAGAGGGGTTGAAACTGTTGGGCAGGTTGATAGAGCTCAAACATAACATTACAATCTTCTTCTCTCATACATGACAAATAATTTTTGTCAATAGCACCGATACCGAGTGATCCAAAAGTAGTCTATTGAAACCCCTTCCGTAATTTTTGGACGGATTAAAATAGGAAAATGTAACTTTGGAAATATCTTTGGTTAGCATCTGTTTTAAAAAAATACATTCTCAACCCCCCCCCCCTAAAATATTACATCCTGTTTATCCGAAGATATTCCCAAAGTTTCATTTTTTTTTATTTCAATCAGTTCAAAAATTACGAAAGTTGTCCCATACTTTGAATCAATACTTTATGATTACATTGTATAGGGTTACAATGTAATCATAAAGTCC
This sequence comes from Aphrophora alni, assembly GCA_963513935.1. Taxonomy (NCBI): domain Eukaryota; kingdom Metazoa; phylum Arthropoda; class Insecta; order Hemiptera; family Aphrophoridae; genus Aphrophora; species Aphrophora alni. The sequence goes on along the minus strand of OY740771.1, from coordinate 70,406,921 downwards.
CACACATATTCGAAGTATAGATGTAAAATTGATGGTAAATGTTTTGGGAATCTATTTTGAGGTCTCTTGAGTCCGATAAAGTGTTTTTAGAATGATGTCTATTTGTCTATTTGGGGTCTGTCACCTGACAAGTGTGTGTAATGTTCTACAGACCAAAACGTGTGGACAGATTATAATCAAATTTATTATGTGGCATGTATTAAGACTTTCAGTTGCATATTTTAATAACTCTTAATTAAGGGTCGCTATAATAAAAAAAAAATCAGAAAATTTTCTCAAAATTGGATCTAAAGATTGTTCGCAATTTTTCTAAAAATACTGTTTCACGAGTTATCGGTGTTATATTGCTAGTCGCTCTGTCAGACCAAAAAGCGTATTATAATTCTCACTTTGTAACAAAATCAACATTTCCCCATGGATATTCATTTTAAAACATATTATTAATAACTACTAAAAATAGAAAAAATATAAAATAAGAGGACTGCCTTGAAATGTACCATACTTAATGTTTGTGAGATCACTGTCAGTTGCAGATAATGAGATAAACCGCTTCTTATGCGGTAAATAACAGAACTATGAAACCTCCATATGCTTTATTATGAACACCACTCAGTTTTATCTTTCTCCAAATATCCATAGAATCAAAAACTAGCTAAATGCCTTGTTAATATTCGAGGTAAAGTGAAATACATCCGCGAAGTACCCCCTCCATTTCATAGAACCAAACTGAAAATCTGTAAGTATAAAATCAATTTTCAAATATTCCGCCAGCTGATCATTTATAAATTTTCCAAACCTACAAAAACCTAATTTGTGATTTAAAATACATTTATAAAAATAGGAAATAGTTTTACTACAATTATTTTAAAGACGTTATGATAAGTGCCAAGTAAAAATTACATAAATTTATATCATGTCTTACAGGTTTATTAAAACTGCATACATTTTTTAAAAAACTGAGCTGAAATATTATCGTGACCATAAAGATCTGCTTCCAAACTCATTAACATCGCAAACCTTCACTCTCAGTTGCTTTCTTTAATTAACAACGAGAATCAATAACTTTAGCCAAATTTTAGTCACATGAAGAATAATCATTAACATTACAGCTAATTTATTATGAACCATTGATATATTTTGGTTAGTTTAATTTTTAGTAAATCAATTTATGAAAAGACTCCTTATTATTAAACCTTCCGATTAACACGTTTTTCCCGTAATAATATACTGTTACTATCATTAACAGAATTTTTTAATTTATTTTAATAGTAATCTCTTTTAGTGCACATAATCAAGCTATTTTATTTATTTATATTATACTGAAAATAATTTCGTAATTCTAAATATAAAGGCTTGTTAGTGGTAAACTTACTGTGCTTATCCCTTTCTCTAACAGAACGTATTAACGCGTGTATAATCCATAGTTTCAATTAACGCACAACCAAATGTTCGATTTCATCAGAAGATTTTTAGAATCAATATTCATAGAAGAAAACATCTTGTATGAAGATGTAATTTTCTTCTCACCGATACCTAACAAATGTCAATACGATCTGTAATATTAAAATGGCGACCAAACTGTAATAAAGATGGCAACCAATACGTTTTGATTGAGTCCTTACAGGCCAAATATAATCGTTTAGGCTAAATTTGAGGGGGGGAATTTATAGCAGCTGCCCCCAAGTTTTGAGAAGTTTGGGGTCCTAGTAGTAATTTTCTTGAACTGTGTTTTCACACATTGGTTTTGGTCAGAAAACTTCAAATTCCATCAAAATTTGAGAGAAATAATTCGGGCCGATTTATACATCCCTTAGCACCCCCCGATTTAATTCGGGTTTATCACCTTTAGTGGCAGGTTTGGCAATTTAGAGGTCACTTAGCTGGTTCTACAACTTTATTCATGTAGTCTTTGGTTAGATCCCTTTGTTTCATCTTTCGTATCCGGTATCTCTTGACCAATTCTTGTTCTTTTCCGACACCTGACGCTATTAAGTATTCCAGAACTATACAACGAAAAAAATATCAAACTTTTTAAAACGGAGTCCACAATTTATTTTTAATTTTTTACAGATCAGTTAGGCTCAATCCTCTAACTGACATTCTAAGAGAGATGACAATAAATTTTTGTTTATATAACTGTATGAACTGTGTGAAACGTTTCTACGTATGTCTGCGCATAGTTTATTTATTTCTACTTAAAGAGAAGAAATTTATGATGAGGTAAAAAATCGCATTATTGAAAAGATAAAACGTTTTAAGGATCTTTGCCTCCAAAGTAGTTTTTACGATGGTGTCATTCATTCTCTGGACTAAACCGTAGCCTATACTCCGTTTCATGTTTACTTGGCAAAGTACAAAATGCATAGAGACTTGGATAATGAAATGCGCGTTTCAGCACTTCTAGCATAAAGAGACAAGTTGATAGGTACCATCATGGTACTTACCCAGCCCCATCATACAAGCAGATCTTCTAAATGTAATGCCAAAATCTTGGTTTTTGGGCCTTTTAGGAAATGTTAAATTGTATTGGTAGATAAATGAGTTGTACCAAGTGGTGTAATTTTGTTTAAAACAGTTGTTAGACAGGTTTTCTGTACCTCTTAATAAAATTGTGTACTACTTCTTGACGTCAGCTAGCCCCTTACTAGCCTTGTAGATGTGTATACAGTCTCCACTCGTTATTGTCGTCTCGACCCACGCCGGTATCGAAGATGTAGTCTACATATGTGAAGGAAGTCCCATTCGCTTCGAACGTGTTGCTAAAATAGGATCTTGAAATTTCATACAGGTCACTATAGTGTGCTTATTTATTAAAATTCAGAAAAAGCTGAATTGAAAAAGTCAAAATGGCGACCATTTTAAACGGGTTTTATTCATATCTGGTGTGTCATTCAACTTATAACATATTCAATTAGATAACAATTTCCAAATTTAAATTCTGCATGTAATGGTAGACTACCTTCCTCTTTATCATGGTAAATACGGAAGTTATTATAATAAATGTTGAGCTTGACTTATGAGAAAAATTATACAGTATAACAAACACACAGAACACAATTCTCACAAAAAATACGCCTAAGTATCAGACGCTTTTCAACGACAAGGTCGTCCTCTTCAGTGATACTATGAGTTATAGTTTGATTGGTGTAGCTCGTGTATCACTGAAGAGGACGTCCTTGTCGTTGAAACGCGTCTGATACTTAGGCGTTTTTTTTATGAGAATTGTGTTCTGTGTGTTTGTTATACTGTAACGGAAGTTATTACTTAAAATGAAATTTGAAACCCTGACTTCCAAGAAAATGTTATATTCGTATTGTTACGAAATCCGGTAGGCCCAGGGCCAAGTCACCAACTTCACATTATTACAGCTTCAAGGCCCGCTAGGGCAGAGTGAAGCCCATTAGGGCATAGCCGAGGTTCAGAAAACCTGTGTAACAACTGTTTTAAACAAGCTAACTCTGCTGGATAAAAGACCCTTGATTTACCTACACAATTTAACATATCCTAGAAGGCCTAAAAAACTAACTTCTGCGCATTATGAATTTAGAGGATCTTCATGTAGACTATTACCCTATTTTATGATAGAGGGGGGTAAGTACAATGTAGGCGTGGTTTTTACTTTTATACATAGTTTTTAAGTAAAATATTCATCCTTCTTCTTGTGTTTTTTTACGATACTTTTCCAAAAATAAAAACTTGATTTAATGGAACTTTACATAACATTTCACAATATACTAGACTGATTGAATTTTACGTAGGCCTACTCCTGAATGCTATTAAAATATAAAAACACACTAAAATCCAAACACAGAATATGTTTAAAATAAATTTCTCTTCCTTTTTAACGAGACGTTAAAACTCCGGACGTCACACATGAGTTTTTTTCGAAACTTTTTCCAACCAACTTATTCTAATAAACACGAACTAAGGTAGAAGTGCAAAGTAGAGTTAATGATTTCCAATTTGAGTTCAGCCAAATCTACATATTTCCAATAAAAAGTTTCTGACTTCCGTTTTTATGCATAACACTTTTCATTTCGTTTCAGTTGTTAAGAAAGAAGTGACATTTATGTTATATGATAAGAATAGTTTAGGAGACAATGTATTTCTGTTTTATTTTTTGGAAATATAGGCCTAATAGGCTCTGTTAAATTTAGCTATTTTAGTGGAGAGTATTCTATACATCTTAAAATATTTATGTCACAAATTTATAACACAAATTTCCACAAGAAACTTATTTTCATTACTGTTGAGACCGATGGTTCTTGGTGGAATTCTATGTTTAAAGACAATAAAACACAATTTTTTATTATCGAAACAAGACGACGTTTCGGAGACTAAGTCGACATCTTCAGTCGTTACATGCAACTTAAACTCAAACTTAGTTTCACAAGGATTGTAAACATGTAACAACTGAAATTGATGACGTAGTCATTGAAACATCTTCTTGTTTCAAATAAAGAGTTTCTTGTGAACATTTCAGGTTTTTTTCCAGTTGGTGATTGCAATTTTTGTTGCTTATTTCAAGTGAATAGTTTGTACCAGATGGTTTCAAAGCCCCCCTCCACTTTCCCCACAATAATCCATCTGGGAAAAAAAAGTTTATACTTGACCCCCTTTTAATACCCCCTTATAACTACTTTTCATGTTGTTCAAAAACTTGCCGTAACAATTTTGAATCTTGGCTTTCAGTTAATGTTAAATAATAGTCTAATAATAATGGTTATATGATCGTCCAACTTTTTAACTTTGAGCTCTATAAAAATTTATCTTTTTTAAATAATGCTGCCAAAAAGTACGTTAAATGTTTTAAACTACAGTATTTGTGACACATAATACTGCTGTGGTGTTTATCTGAAAAGTGGAACCAGAATTTTTTATCAACTTCTAATAATTTACGCAAATTAAAATGATAACATTTAAACCAACATTGTATTAGACTGGGTAAGTACCATGATGGTTAGGATCAACTTGTTCCTATTATGTAAGAGTTTGTAGTTACTTTATATTTTGGAAATATGTACATTGACTAAACCTTGATCTGGGGCTATGAAATGTCCACCAACCATATACCATATAATACGTTACTACAGGTTGTTCACTTTAACATATTGTGCACTATCTATTAACATATTTATTTAAAATATAAGAGAATTTATTAATAATAATTTAAAATGATGTTTTTTTTAGGTAAACCGCCATTCATTTACATTACCCTAATGTTGAATCTGTGTTATATTTTACGTAAAGGAAGTTCTGAAGATTGAAGATTTCTATCGTCCATTAGCCATGAAGGGTTCACTATATTAAGTACGGGATTGGCAATTTTGAGGAACCGAGCGGGAACTACACCTTTTTTCCCCTTGTAGTCTTGGGTTAGATCCCCCTCTATCAGGTCTCTCCTGACCAACTCTTGTTTTTTTCTGATTTGACGCTATTAGAATATTCGAGGGCTAGGAGTATTTTTTTTTTTTTTTTTTTTTTTTGTATTTGAGACAATGATCGAGAAGTTTTTCGACATCAAAAATCTTTCGTCCGTTATGACAGCTACAATCTAAACAGATGCATAAATTTAGGTCGTAGGCTTATTTTGGTCGTATCTCAAAATTTGAGTTTTATTTGTATGAATAACACAAAATTTTTTGTGTAATCTACCGTAAGAGCAAAATAAGCTTCACAAATTTTACACAACAATATAGCTACTAAGGAAACTTTTTTTAATACAACGAATAGTTAGTCATTTCAATGAAAATGTTTGTTCAAAAGTGAAACGGAACTACGAACTCCTTAGAAAATAGAATTTAAAATTTTTTTTGTGAACTATAAAAATTACAAAGGCCAAGATACAAGTAAAAGAAAATTTAAGTTATAGAGTAAATTGAAAAAAATTCAAAATTACCTTAACAGCAGTTGGGTTTATTTTTTTTCTATTTTCTATAATCTTTTAAAACACATTAACACTTAATGAAAATCATTAGACAACAAATACTCTTCCTTTGTATATAAATAAAGTAAGTACTTACATAACATATTAATTTACTTTAATAACAAATATATTGTTACATTACTTCACTGTAGTAGGCCTAATTCGTGAACACTGTATTATATACCTGCATGTGTATTCCCTCTAGATAGTGCAATTTATGTCAGATTGTTTTCAAATTTTATTTGTTTTTATAAATAGCTTTTATTTCTTCATATGAGTAACAAATCTTAATGTCAGAAATAAAGAGTGCTGAAAAAATTGCAGAAACTGTCTTCTTATCCATCCCCAAAACCAAATAAAAACAAACCAAAACTATTTGTCATCAAAACTGTAGTTACCAGTCAAAAAGTCAAAATTAATCATTGATACAGATTTTGAAAAAAAAAAAAAAAAAAAAAAAAAATATTAAATAGGACCTAAACTTCCTTAGCTTATGCCATAAACGCATACCAGCTTTTTAAAGTTAATTTTGCTAATTATTCTTCAACAGTAGTCTATTTATCTACAACGAAAAAACTCAACACTTTTTTATGAGTTAAACTGTACGCTTCCCCTATCTCTTTTAAGATACGCACTAGTCTCAAATCCTGAGATTTTTTCTTTCAGGATCTGTTTCCACGAGAAAAGAAATGAGTTATCCAATCCACTGGAAGTTTGGGCTTCTTTAATTTATCTGGCCTGGATTGTATAACTCCTTCAACAGTTTAAGTCACCCCAAACTGCCGGTACCCCCCTTTATATAATACTTCCAGTAACTATATTTACTTTAACCCTTTTGCTCAGAGAGAACACGATTAATTTTATTTATCTTTTTTATCCCTTGGGAGCGTGTTCTTGAGAATACTTTTCTTAAATACAATATATCTTACCTTTTAAATAATAATATTTCCTGTAAGCATAAAACAAGGCTGTATGGATAATTATAAAAAACAAGTCTTTGTTTTTGATATTTTGAAATTAACACCCATTTAATTTTCACTTTTTTTTGGTCGGCATTTTGTAGTCCTTCGCGTCAGCTTTCACGAGAATTTCGTGTGTTGTTTGTAGGTCCGCCCGTTCTCCCGCAATTCCTTACGCAAAGATGGACGTAATTTTCAATTTTTATTTTTCACACCTTTTGATTTACAGTTTTGAAACTTCGCCATTTTGTTGAGTTTCTGAAATAAATACACTGGTCGTAACGAAGATGCTGTCTGACCTTCCTGTCTTACGTAATTTCGCACTCAACTTTTCACTATCTTGTTTAGGGGTTTATTATTTACTGATTACCCTGGGACTTACATATCCTTTAGAATATATGATTTTAACCATGTTTTATTAATTTTGAGATTTTATCTTTATTCGTTTTCACACAAGGGTGTGAAAACCATAGCCTTTTATTTTCTTCAAATTTTGATTTTTTACTTTAATACCTTATTAAACTTTAATCTTCTAACTAAATTTATACAACACATTTTCATAATTTATGTTTATTTAAGTTTTATTCAAGTTTAAAATTATACCATTTCATCTAACTTTTTCAATATTAATTTTTTCAACAACAATTAGACTACGCAAAAATCTTTTATTCTTAGAATTCTTTATTTATTACAGAAATACCAAGGTTTTTTTAATTTGATTAATTTTGATAAAATTTTATTTCTTCATTTAAATTTGCTGTAGCCTATGTTAGTTTCTATGAAATAACCGTAATAGATCTGTATTGCGTACAACTTGTACTACAATTACACATCCTTTAACATTATTATTTCATATTTTCATAATACATCAAATATAAGTTTTTTAATTCAAAATCTACCTACATACGATTTTACTGTCAAAACGGGTAGGCGAAAATTGACTTTAGACCTAGCCATAGGTCAGTTTCACCGACTCGCCCTGAGCAACAAAGTTGGTTACAATTCAGACAAACCTTGTATTAGGATTAAATTTAGATTTTTCTCTTTTTTGACCAAAATATAATCCCACAGGACAACGAATTTCCGTTGTAGTTCTTATACTCACGATTTTTCACACGGGTTTGGGTAATTTAATCGTCACATTTAATTAAATTTTACGAAATCGGTAGATCCGATTTTAAAAATTAAAAATAAACTTGGCCTAGTTTATGGTTTTTTACCGGTAAGTCACGGGCCGGTTTTTCGAGAGATGGCAACCCATCCTTTTTTTTAGGATCCTTAGAAGCTTCACTTGAGCAAAAATTGATTAAATTCGATAGAACAGATTTTTATAAAATTGTACTTTAGGTTTTTTAAATGGCAATTTTTTTTATATCTTGTGCATTGTTTTAAAAAACCAAAAATATAATAGCCACATACCAAATATGATTAAATTTGATCCACTCGTTTAGACTAGATAGCACTGTATAGGGAACGATACATCAAATAGACATCATTCTAACTACTTTTTTGAACTCAGGAGACCTCAAACAGAAATATCTGAAAAAACTTGACATTCATTTTTTGGCTCTATACTATAGTTATATAAGTGAGAACGTAACGTAAAATAATTAAAAAGTTAGTTTATTTCTGAGTTTAAAAATTTAAATCGTGTTTTAATTTAACTATACGCTAAAAGGCAAGTAGCTTAATCCTATGTACATTTTTAACTTTCTTAATTTCCAAGATAATAAAGAAAGTGTATCTTTTTAAAATACGGTTTATTAATTGTGTTTTGGTTATTGAAGACGACCTATATTTTTCAAGTTTGGAAAGACCTATTGGTCATTATATAATAATTAGGTTTTAGAAGACTATAAGATTTTTTAAAATTTTATTTTACGTGAATCAGGCAAAATAAAAAAAATAAATGAAAAAAAAAAACTACGTCAGAATTTGAGATTTTTCTAACTAAACAATTTGTCCAAGATATTTCAAAAATGATTCTTTTTACCAATTTATGGTTATGTTGTTTATATAAAATATTTATGAAAAAAAAAAAAAAATTGAACATTTTATACGATTTTTTCTGGAAAATAATTTTCTTTTAATTTTGACGTTACACAGACATTATACATATCTTTTCAAAGACTCATAGGCTCTAGCACACATGATTAATGCACATTAAACAATCTCAGGTCTAGTTCTCATTACGATGGGTGAAAAAGCTGTCTAATGCATAAATGAGCTAATAATGAAATTGTACAGTCATAATTATGAGTAACTTGAAATAAACTTGCATTATTACACACTCAAAACCAAAAGGTTAAGAAATAAAAATATATTTGCATCCGTCTTCCCGAAAATATCTGTCGGATGTTATTGTTAAAAACTGTGACGTCATCTTACAAGATCTAATATCTCACAATCAGTATCTGTTACGATTATGTGTTGAGAGTTTATACTCCAAAACATGGTATCAATCAGAACCTAAAGAAAATTACAATAATTAAGAGTGTACTGAAACCACCTCTAGGTTTAGTGGCTCATGGGCGTTTAAAAAGTTACGGTGGTAACCCATAATATTGAGAGCTACTATTACTAGCGAATCCCTGTACCTAAAGCTTGAATTACATTGAAGGACGACACATTACCCTATGAAACGCCGTCTATCAAGCCTAAGTGTATAACGTTCAGTTGATCTAAGGATTTATTTAAGAGAATCGAAATAATCCTTAAAGCCGTCGAAATTAATTTTTTAATTTCCAATTTAGTCTCGAAACATATTTTTCTTTTACTGGTACATTGAGTTCTAAAGTTTCATAAATTAATAAAATTTGATCATAATTATCACAGATTTTTAAATATTTAGTGTTCTGAAATAATGTCCACTGTTCAGTTTTACTATTTGATTGATAACTCCCCAATGGGTCATTAAAATACATTACAACCTATTTTTTTTTTTTTAAATTAATTTTGTTCTTACAGCAGGAACCCCCAAATTTTACATAAAAAAAAGGAAATATCTTTTATGAGACTACACTCTTCATATACTACAGACAGATACACATGCTCAATTAAAAAAAAAAAAAAAAAAAAAAATTTACAATTCAAGTACCTCTAATAAATTTGTTGTCCTATAAAAAACTGTCTTTATACTCACATTAGGTATATTTTATTTATTTATCTTTCCTTTGACAAAATTAAAATGTGTCTTGTTTTACTTCCTAAGATAAAACCACAGTTTACAAACATATCACAAAAACAATACATAAAAAAGTATTTAAACCATAATAATTGTACAATACACTAAAGAACATTTGAGAAAATAAAAATCCTAGATATTATGTTTGATTTTAGCCTAGTAGCTTATTGGTCTCTCAGATCTGAAGCCGACCAATCAGATAACTTACATAAATAAAACATACTGACTTAAATATATACTTTGTAACGAAAAAACTACCAAAAACCAAAAACTTCTAACCATTAACATTTTCTCTACTACGCATATTAGAAATGATTTTGGTTTTACAAAATAAACAGTTAATTTTTGGCACTAGCATAAATCATTATATTTTATACATTCTCATAAAACGTAGTAAAGAGACCTCTGTTGGGTCAAAGAATTGATGTTATGTTGTTTTGCATATTATATCTGTTTTGGTCGACCCCGAGTTTAAAAATGTAATTTTTTAAACTTGCAGTTGTCTGCCGTATGTCTATAAGAGAATATCCAATTTGATAAAATTTGCTATATGGGCATATTTTGGCCTTATATCTAAAAGTTTTTTTATTTTTTAATACGCAAAATTTGAGGGTAGTAGCCATAAAAAACTCAAAATCGGCTAAATGGATCTTGATCAAATGTAACCTTAAGGACCCAAACAATATGTGTTATTCGATATTGCCCCAAATTTTCAAAAAGTTTGTTTTCATTTTTTATAACTAAAAATTTGAGAGTAGGTACCATCCAAAAAATCAAAATCGTCAAAATAGATTTTGATGAAATTAATACAAAAGTAAATCTTAAGGATCCAAACATATGTATTATCCAATATTGCCTCAAATTCTCAAAAAGTTTGTTTTCATTTTTTATAGCCTAAAATTTGAGGGTGGGTGCCATAAAAAAACTCAAAATCGTCTAATTGGATTTTGACCTAATTTACTAAAAATATAACTTTTAAGATCCTAAACAATATATATTTCTACATTGCCTCAAAATTCTTGAAAATTTTGATTTCATTTATTTACAACTCAAAATTTGAGACTAGGTGCCATAAAAAACTCAAAATCGATTAATGGATTTTGATGATAATTATTAAAAATGTAGTCTTTAAGGATCCAAACAATATGTATTATTCGATATTTTCACAAAATTCTGGTTTGGGAGTTACCGGTAAAATACAATTCGTCTATAGACCTGTTATAAAAGACCGGTGTTCATTAAGACCTGTCCTTAATTCAAACCGGTGTGCCTTGTCGAAAGTAAAAGATAACTATTGTGGTACTGGTATTATTGACAATAAAGCGAAACTAACAAGTAACCATCTTCTCTCTTATTTCAATAAAAATACTATTTAAAAGGAATTTATGTGCGAAATATTTACAGGCGAAGTAAGGTTATGTTCTATTTAAAAATATAAATATCTTAAACTATATATTTGTTTAAATTAAAAAAAACCTAACAATTTTGCTATGATAATTAACAATAGAAATTTAATCCCTTTTATATTTTTCGATAACTTATATTTGGTGTACGAATTTAAAAGGAATTTCATCATGAAACGAAAAATATATTAGAGATTAAAAGTAATACGACCTGTGTACAGCTAATGTATAAAGTAATAATTGAGATAATTAGTATGATTTATCTATTAGTTAAATTAGACGAGATGTAACTCTGATGGACAAATTTGTGGTGTGTCTAGGGATATATATTAAGCTGCATTTAAAGTATGAGAAGCACATAGATTACGTTTCTAAAATATGAGAAAGGGAATATTTGTGCTAAGAAAGTTGTACTTCTTGGTTGACCTGGATGTATTGAGAATAGTTTATTTTCTCGTATCTATTATCATTTGACAAATGGCATTATTATTTCGGGGTAACAATGCAACAGTAAAGATTTTTAATATTAGAGTAAGGGCAGTAAAATAGCAGTATAGAGTGGGGTCAATGTCTCAGTGTAAAGGCTTCCTTTAACAGACTAAATATTCCGACACTTTCAATTTATTGTATGAAATTTTCAATGTTAAGAAAAATAATATATTCTTTCAAGCTAAAGCCTCCCTGTGTAGGGACAGAACTATAAATGATCTGCATCTGAGAAATAACCATTATCAGTAATCAGAAACAATGAAAAGTTATGAAAATATCTCTTTAGGTTTTACAACATTCTTCCCAATGATGTAAAGCAATTAAACATAAAACCGTATAAAATCTAAGTTTAACTTATGAATTCTTTAAAATACAACTGGAAATGGAAAGCTTAGAAGAATAAAACTTTAATTATAGTTTAGTTATTTTAACTAGTGCTTCACTGAAGATGGCGACTATGTCGTTGAAATGCTTTTGAATTAAAAACACACTATTTATGAGAATGTTTGTTTAAGTATTTTTATTCTCCCAAGTATACCATCTCACAAGACAAGCTCTATATTTACTTTTAATAATAATGAAATAAGTTTCAATAGTTATGAATAAAAATTATAGATTGCCTATTTATGTGTGTTGTAATATGTTTGTATATTTCTTAGAATTTGTTGAATTGTTTTAATTTAAAGTTTTACTTATTTTTGTATAGTTTTATTTGTAATGTTGTAGATATTATAGTATAGTTTTTCAGAAAAATTGTTGTTCAATGTTTAATAACTTGTACTATTAACTTGTTACTATGCAGCTTCGGCAATAAATATTGACTGATTAGCTGATTAGAAACCAATCAATCATGTGAAAAACTCACTAATGAAGAATAATTGTTTTTCTTTACGAATACTCATTATTGGACAGATGTCGAGGAACATTTTTATTTTTGTTAGTATTTGATGTTGTTGTTGTTGTGTTAAAGAGTTAATTCAGAATTGTGCATTATTTATTTTTCTGTTATAGGGTTAAATAATTGAAACGTTACAAGGAATTAAAAACTAAAAAAAAAAAAATTTAATGTTTTTTGAAATCCTTCCAATTAAAACTAAATTTATATCAGCTGATAAATACGAGCACTTGAAATATAAGTTATAAATTGCAAAGAATCTGCTTTGTCTGGGTTTGTTGTCTGTATCATCAATTTGACGAGAAAGACGACGCTCGGTGGGGAGGGGGGTCGTAAACTGGCGACGTACGTCACATATCTTGCTCGTAACTCAATCTCTCTCTCTCTATCTTTTCATTTTGTGGCATTCAGCGCCAATCACCAAACACCGCTACAAACAAAGTGCGCATGAATCTATTATCTCCGCCAAGCAGGCAACCCTTAAAAACTGAAACGATTCAGTTTGTTTTTAACGACCCCCTACGATATATGTCTTTATCGGAGAGTCGGAGTTGGAGTTGGGGAGATTTTATTTCAAATAAAACTCGCCACTGGCTATTTAAGGGATGAACATTAACCCACCCTAGTTAATATTACACCTTGGGGGTAGCTTTTGATTTGTTAATTGTTTGCAAAATACACTCACCCGACCATCCTTCCGCGAGGGGTAGTTAATTAGGGTAATTTAATTGTGTCCTGGAAGACAAATGTGTTTTTATAAAATGTCGTCCAACGTTACATTTCCTACTTTTCATGTTTGTAATATTAAGTATAAAAATAAGGACTTAATAAATTTAATTAATAATTTAAAATTTTTACATTATACAATAGTAGAAGAAGTGTTTAAAAATAAATATTGAAACGCCAAAAATTATATCTCAAAATCTCCACTTTTTATAAAAGTCAAATATTGTAATTCTTTAAATTTTCTGATTAAGTATCCTACTATAAATTTTCATAATTACTTATATCCTATGCTTAGACGCTGTGAACACCTTGATTATGTTTTCACAGATAAAAACTTTGTTTTATTTAAAGAATGTTGTATGGAAAGTGTTGGTGCAAGAATTGTACACAATTTGCACACGCTAATCCACAGTATGAAGTTATAGACAAAAATTATAAACGTAACCATCCCCAAAAAGCATCATCATTTGTTATAAGTGAGAAAAAAATATTGTAATTTTTTTTCCTATACATTTCTTATAAATAAATATTGAGATTGACTTGTGAGATAATATTAGATAGAATAAAACTCGAACACAAGATCTCATAAAAATTACGTTTACTTAAGCAAACGCGTTTCAACGACAAAGTTGTCATCCTCAGTGATACATGAGCGACAATAACTAAACTATAACTAAACTATAACTGTGTTCCGAGTTTTTCTCTATCTATACATTTCTTACGGACATATGTTGATTCCTCGTCTTATCAACTATTTGTTAATTAAAAAAACAAATGAACGATATTAATGTAGTCTGAAGTTGTTTCGCCTGTGGTGTAATTTCATTTTAAATGTAAATTTGTTTTTGTATTGAATCGTAATCAAATGAAATTAAGGTTTTAATGATGGTGTTAAAGTTCATTTTTGTTTTTTGACAATTATTCCAAAACCGCAATTTCTTTACTTATAATTTTTGACAGACTAGTTTAGATCAAGAATCTCATATATCTTATTACTCACTAAAATTTGAATTTCATCCATTCGTCTTGGAAATATTTTACACTAATTTAAACAAAATAATTGATATAACCGATTTCTTATCAACCCCATGGATAAATTAGGCTTTTTTTTTAATAACCCCCAAGTCGGATTTTTTTTGGAAAATGAGGGCAAATACGTTTAGTGTATGTCCTTAGGCGCTATATTTTCGCAAAGTTGATAGAAATCGTTAAATGCGATTTTGTGAAAATCGAAATTTTCTACTTCAGTTTTATAGCAGCTATCTCCAAATTTTGAGTTAATAAAAAAAATAAAAAATATGGTAGAAATATTGTCAAAATAACCCACATACCAAATTCAAGGAAATTTGACAAGACAGTGATCATTCCAACTTTACTCAGAGGTTAGGTTTGGTTTGGTTTGATTTGGTTTGGTTTGGTTAGGTTTGGTTTGGTTTGGTTTGGTTTGGTTTGGTTAGGTTAGGTTTGGTTTGGTTAGGTTAGGTTAGGTTAGGTTTGGTTAGGTTAGGTTAGGTTTTTAGTAGGTGTCAATCAGCGGTGAGTAAATAAAATTTCCCCACTTAAAAAACTGCCACAATAGAAAATTGAAAGAAGTTTCTATAGAAGAATGTCATATTTTATTGGTATCAGCTCAAAGTTTGAGTTCAGATATTGATGTTACAGTGGTTTTCTCGTGTAAGATTTATGTTTGAGATAAATTCTTTCGTGTCGGGTGATTGGGAGGCATGTGCGTTTAAACAATCACTGGATTCTAGTTTGGAGAGTATAGTCCCATAGTCAAGACTGAGTTACACGTATTTGTAAAATGTTTCACGTATCTAGCTTAGGCCTACTTTAATGTCATCAAGTCTGTAGCGTTTCCATAGCAAGACGTATTCCTCCCCAAAAGTACTTCCTTATCCCTGAAAAAGTATAAGAGGCTTACTATAGTGAGTATGAGTATGGCAATCCCGAGACACCCTAACTGGATCTGCACATTTTTTCATATAGTCTTGGGTTAGATACCTCTCTTTCATCTTTCCTATCTAGACTCTTTTGACCAAACTCTTGTTCTCTTCCGACCCTGTCGCTATTCGAGTATTCAAGGGCTAGGAGTCTTTATTTTATGTTTTTTCCTCCCTTTTTTTATAAGGCGATGATGACCGAGAGGTGTTTCGCCTTTAAACAATAAAACAAATTAATTGCTGTATAACAGTCTGTAGAGATGTCGATGCAATTACCTTTACAAACCATCTTTTATTTTCTTGTGTAAACAAAATTATTTCCGCCTCATACTTAGAACCTGGTCCTTGAACATTTTATCCTGTCTTAAGTCATTGACTGGCTCGATCACTGTGTAAATCACAAAAGGTAGATAATTTAGTAAATACATGTGTAAATTATACTGTATAAATCACGAAAGTTAGATGCATATCTAAATTACACTGTGTAAATCAAGAAAGTTAGATGCATATGTAAATTACATTATGTAAATCACGAAAATTAGACACGTAAATTACACTGTGCAAATCACGAAAGTTAGACGCATGTGTAAATTACACTGTATAAATCACGAAAGTTAGATGCATATGTAAATTACACTGTGTAAATCACGAAAGTTAAATGCATATCTAAATTACACGGTGCAAATCACGAACGTTAGATGCATATCTAAATTACACTGTAAATCACGAAAGCTAGATGCATATTATGTAAATTACACCGTGCAAATCACGAAAGTTAGATGCACATGTAAATTACACTGTGTAAATCACGAAAGTTAGATGCATATGTAAATTACACTGTATAAATCACGAAAGCTAGATGCATATGTAAATTACACTGTGTAAATCACGAAAGTTAGATGCATATTATGTAAATTACACTGTGCAAATCACGAAAGTTAGATGCATATGTAAATTACACTGTGTAAATCACGAAAGTTAGATGCATATGTAAATTACACTGTTAAATCACGAAAGCTAGATGCATATGTAAATTACACTGTGTAAATCACGAAAGTTAGATGCATATGTAAATTACACTGTATAAATCACGAAAGCTAGATGCATATCTAAATTACACTGTAAATCACGAAAGCTAGATGCATATTATGTAAATTACACTGTGCAAATCACGAAAGTTAGACGCATGTGTAAATTACACTGTATAAATCACGAAAGTTAGATGCATATGTAAATTACACTGTGTAAATCACGAAAGTTAAATGCATATGTAAATTACACTGTGTAAATCACGAAAGTTAGATGCATATGTAAATTACACTGTGCAAATCACGAAAGTTAGATGCATATGTAAATTACACTGTGTAAATCACGAAAGTTAGATGCATATGTAAATTACACTGTGCAAATCACGAAAGTTAGATGCATATGTAAATTACACTGTGTAAATCTCGAAAATTAGATAGATATGTAAATTACACTGTGCAAATCACGAAAACTAGATAGATATGTAAATTACACTGTGCAAATCACGAAAATTAGATAGATATGTAAATTACACTGTGTAAATCACGAAAATTAGATAGATATGTAAATTACACTGTGCAAATCACGAAAATTAGATAGATATGTAAATTACACTGTGCAAATCACGAAAATTAGATAGATATGTAAATTACACTGTGCAAATCCAATAAAGAAAGATAATTTAGTAAAGTGAAATTCTTACATACTCAGATATACTTAATAAAGAGAAAGTAAGATGATGGGTTAATAAATTGATTGGATATATCAGTTTGAAGAATGTTAATGATGTCTGTCTGACATATGTACAGTGTTTACCTATAGCCAAAATTCTAGTTGGTCATATCAGTTCTGCTACTTAAGGATATCTTGTATATGTGTGCATACAATCCAGACAGTATTTTTATCTAACAGATATCAAAGTTGTTAAATCAGTCTTACACAACAGTTTCGACATTGTCTCAGCCTAACAATTATTAAAGAGTTTTTTTTGATAGATTTTCTTTTCTCAGGACATTAAAAAACAAGTTGATACCATGATGGTTCATACTCAACCCCAACATACAATGTAGATTCAAGCAGATCCTCTAAAAGTAATACCCAAAAGTTGATTTCTTGTGATTTGTAGGAAATGTTAAATTGTATTGGTACATATCTACTAGGGTAAGTTGTTTAAAACAGTTGTTTATACAGGATTTTATGATCCTCGTGATTGTGTATATTATTACTTTATTTAAATCGGCAAGTCCGTAACGAGCCTCGTAAATGAGTATATATTGAAAAGTCTCAAATCCCTTCACTCGTGTCGGTAACTCGGGCCTGATGGGCTCCGAAACTATACGTATGTAAAGGAGCTTCCACTCGCTACACTCGTGTCGGTAACTCGGGCCTGATGGGCTCCGAAACTATACGTATGTAAAGGAGCTTCCACTCGCTACACTCGTGTCTGTGACTCGGGCCTGATGGGCTCCGAAACTATACGTATGTAAAGGAGCTTCCACTCGCTACACTCGTGTCTGTGACTTTTGCCTGATGGGCTCCGAAACTATACGTATGTAAAGGAGCTTCCACTCGCTACACTCGTGTCTGTGACTTTTGCCTGATGGGCTCCGAAACTATACGTATGTAAAGGAGCTTCCACTCGCTACACTCGTGTCTGTGACTTTTGCCTGATGGGCTCCGAAACTATACGTATGTAAAGGAGCTTCCACTCGCTACAGTCGTGTCTGTGTTTTTTGCCTGATGGGCTCCGAAACTATACGTATGTAAAGGAGCTTCCACTCGCTACACTCGTGTCTGTGACTGGGGCCTGGTGGGCTCCGAAACTATACGTATGTAAAGGAGTTTCCACTCGCTACAGTCGTGTCTGTGACTTTTGCCTGATGGGCTCCGAAACTATACGTATGTAAAGGAGCTTCCACTCGCTACACTCGTGTTGGGCCTGGTGGGATCCGAAACTATACGTATGTAAAGGAGCTTCCACTCTCTACAATCGTGTCTGTGACTGGGGCCTGATGGGCTCCGAAACTATACGTACGTAAAGGAGCTTCCACTCGCTACACTCGTGTCTTTGACTCGGGCCTGGTGGGCTCCAAAACTATACGTATGTAAAGGAGCTTGCACTCGCTACACTCGTGTTGGGCCTGGTGGGATCCGAAACTATACGTACGTAAAGGAGCTTCCACTCTCTACAATCGTGTCTTTGACTCGGGCCTGGTGGGCTCCATAACTATACGTATGTAAAGGAGCTTCCACTCGCTACACTCGTGTCGGACCTGGTGAGCTCTGAAACTATACGTATGTAAAGGAGCTTCCACTCGTTACACTCGTGTCGGGCCTGGTGGGCTCCATAACTATACGTATGTAAAGGAACTTCCACTCGCTACACTCGTGTCGGGCCTGGTGAGCTCTGAAACTATACGTATGTAAAGGAGCTTCCACTCGTTACACTCATGTCGGGCCTGGTAGGCTCCATAACTATACGTATGTAAAGGAGCTTCCACTCGTTACACTCGTGTCGGGCCTGGTGGGCTCCATAACTATACGTATGTAAAGGAGCTTCCACTCGCTACACTCGTGTCGGGCCTGGTGAGCTCTGAAACTATACGTATGTAAAGGAGCTTCCACTCGTTACACTCGTGTCGGGCCTGGTGGGCTCCATAACTATACGTATGTAAAGGAGCTTCCACTCGCTACACTCGTGTCGGGCCTGGTGGGCTCCATAACTATACGTATGTAAAGGAGCTTCCACTCATTACACTCGTGTCGGGCCTGGTGGGCTCCATAACTATACGTATGTAAAGGAGCTTCCACTCGCTACACTCGTGTCGGGCCTGGTGAGCTCCATAACTATACGTATGTAAAGGAGCTTGCACTCGCTACACTCGTGTTGGGCCTGGTGGGATCCGAAACTATACGTATGTAAAGGAGCTTCCACTCTCTACCATCGTGTCTGTGACTGGGGCCTGATGGGCTCCGAAACTATACGTACGTAAAGGAGCTTCCACTCGCTACACTCGTGTCTTTGACTCGGGCCTGGTGGGCTCCAAAACTATACGTATGTAAAGGAGCTTGCACTCGCTACACTCGTGTTGGGCCTGGTGGGATCCGAAACTATACGTACGTAAAGGAGCTTCCACTCTCTACAATCGTGTCTTTGACTCGGGCCTGGTGGGCTCCATAACTATACGTATGTAAAGGAGCTTCCACTCGCTACACTCGTGTCGGACCTGGTGAGCTCTGAAACTATACGTATGTAAAGGAGCTTCCACTCGTTACACTCGTGTCGGGCCTGGTGGGCTCCATAACTATACGTATGTAAAGGAACTTCCACTCGCTACACTCGTGTCGGGCCTGGTGAGCTCTGAAACTATACGTATGTAAAGGAGCTTCCACTCGTTACACTCGTGTCGGGCCTGGTAGGCTCCATAACTATACGTATGTAAAGGAGCTTCCACTCGTTACACTCGTGTCGGGCCTGGTGGGCTCCATAACTATACGTATGTAAAGGAGCTTCCACTCGCTACACTCGTGTCGGGCCTGGTGAGCTCTGAAACTATACGTATGTAAAGGAGCTTCCACTCGTTACACTCGTGTCGGGCCTGGTGGGCTCCATAACTATACGTATGTAAAGGAGCTTCCATTCGCTACACTCGTGTCGGGCCTGGTGGGCTCCATAACTATACGTATGTAAAGGAGCTTCCACTCGTTACACTCGTGTCGGGCCTGGTGGGCTCCATAACTATACGTATGTAAAGGAGCTTCCACTCGCTACACTCGTGTCGGGCCTGGTGAGCTCTGAAACTATACGTATGTAAAGGAGCTTCCACTCGTTACACTCGTGTCGGGCCTGGTGGGCTCCATAACTATACGTATGTAAAGGAGATTCCACTCGTTACACTCGTGTCGGGCCTGGTGGGCTCCATAACTAGACGTATGTAAAGGAGCTTCCACTCGCTACACTCATGTCGGGCCTGGTGAGCTCTGAAACTATACGTATGTAAAGGAGCTTCCACTCGTTACACTCGTGTCGGGCCTGGTGGGCTCCATAACTATACGTATGTAAAGGAGCTTCCACTCGTTACACTCGTGTCGGGCCTGGTGGGCTCCATCTCTATACGTATGTAAAGGAGCTTCCACTCGCTACACTCGTGTCGGGCCTGGTGGGCTCCATAACTATACGTATGTAAAGGAGCTTCCACTCGTTACACTCGTGTCGGGCCTGATGGGCTCCATAACTATACGTATGTAAAGGAGCTTCCACTTGCTACACTCGTGTCGGGCCTGGTGAGCTCTGAAACTATACGTATGTAAAGGAGCTTCCACTCGTTACACTCGTGTCGGGCCTGGTGGGCTCCATAACTATACGTATGTAAAGGAGCTTCCACTCGCTACACTCGTGTCGGGCCTGGTGGGCTCCATAACTATACGTATGTAAAGGAGCTTCCACTCGTTACACTCGTGTCGGGCCTGGTGGGGTCCATAACTATACGTATGTTAAGAAGCTTCCACTCGCTACACTCGTGTCGGGCCTGGTGAGCTCTGAAACTATACGTATGTAAAGGAGCTTCCACTCGTTACACTCGTGTCGGGCCTGGTGGGCTCCATAACTATACGTATGTAAAGGAGCTTCCACTCGCTACACTCGTGTCGGGCCTGGTGAGCTCTGAAACTATACGTATGTAAAGGAGCTTCCACTCGTTACACTCGTGTCGTGCCTGGTGGGCTCCATAACTATACGTATGTAAAGGAGCTTCCACTCGTTACACTCGTGTCGGGCCTGGTGGGCTCCATAACTATACGTATGTAAAGGAGCTTCCACTCGCTACACTCGTGTCGGGCCTGGTGAGCTCTGAAACTATACGTATGTAAAGGAGCTTCCACTCGTTACACTCGTGTCGGGCCAGGTGGGCTCCATAACTATACGTATGTAAAGGAGCTTCCACTCGCTACACTCGTGTAGGGCCTGGTGGGCTCCATAACTATACGTATGTAAAGGAGCTTCCACTCGTTACACTCGTGTCGGGCCTGGTGGGCTCCATAACTATACGTATGTAAAGAAGCTTCCACTCGCTACACTCGTGTCGGGCCTGGTGAGCTCTGAAACTATACGTATGTAAAGGAGCTTCCACTCGTTACACTCGTGTCGGGCCTGGTGGGCTCCATAACTATACGTATGTAAAGGAGCTTCCACTCGTTACACTCGTGTCGGGCCTGGTGGGCTCCATAACTATACGTATGTAAAGGAGCTTCCACTCGCTACACTCGTGTCGGGCCTGGTGAGCTCTGAAACTATACGTATGTAAAGGAGCTTCCACTCGTTACACTCGTGTCGGGCCTGGTGGGCTCCATAACTATACGTATGTAAAGGAGCTTCCACTCGTTACACTCGTGTCGGGCCTGGTGGGCTCCATAACTATACGTATGTAAAGGAGCTTCCACTCGCTACACTCGTGTCGGGCCTGGTGAGCTCTGAAACTATACGTATGTAAAGGAGCTTCCACTCGTTACACTCGTGTCGGGCCTGGTGGGCTCCATAACTATACGTATGTAAAGGAGCTTCCACTCGTTACACTCGTGTCGGGCCTGGTGGGCTCCATAACTATACGTATGTAAAGGAGCTTCCACTCGCTACACTCGTGTCGGGCCTGGTGAGCTCTGAAACTATACGTATGTAAAGGAGCTTCCACTCGCTACACTCGTGCCGGGCCTGGTGAGCTCTGAAACTATACGTATGTAAAGGAGCTTCCACTCGTTACACTCGTGTCGGGCCTGGTGGGCTCCATAACTATACGTATGTAAAGGAGCTTCCACTCGCTACACTCGTGTCGGGCCTGGTGGGCTCCATAACTATACGTATGTAAAGGAGCTTCCACTCGTTACACTCGTGTCGGGCCTGGTGGGCTCTTAACTATACGTATGTAAAGGAGCTTCCACTCGCTACACTCGTGTCGGGCCTGGTGGGCTCCATAACTATACGTATGTAAAGGAGCTTCCACTCGCTACACTCGTGTCGGGCCTGGTGGGCTCCATAACTATACGTATGTAAAGGAGCTTCCACTCGTTACACTCGTGTCGGGCCTGGTGGGCTCCATAACTATACGTATGTAAAGGAGCTTCCACTCGCTACACTCGTGTCGGGCCTGGTGAGCTCTGAAACTATACGGGTCAGCTAGCGGGATGTGGAAAATAACTTTTTACATTTCCTGAGGTCATGAATCGAGAAGATACCAATAAGCCATTATACACCGATGTGCTGCCTTTATGAACGGTGTATACTACTAACCATTACACAAAATTTCTCATTCGTAAATATGCATATGTGTACTGTATATATATTTGTAAATAATTAATATGACACCATATGATCAAAAATGATATTAATATGTAAACATATATATTTTAATATAGGCTACGTAATTGTAAATCTTGACACTTAAAATAACAAGTTAATCGGCGTCATCATGATACTAACTGAGGCCCATCATACAGCATTTATTTATAAGTCCATCATCTAAATATTATACAAAAAGTTGGTTCCTTAGGCCTGGTAGGATGTGTTATAGTATATACATAGATCAAAGAGTTTTATCCAGTAGAGTGTTTGATTAAAATTGTTCTTATATAGGTTTTCTGAACTTCCTAATTGTGTATACATAAGTATTTCATTGGATATATTGAAGTTTCCAGTCGCTTTGTAAGGGGTTGATGCAGAATTGAAACCTGTAAATACATACCTATCTCATTTAATGTTTATAAGTTGAATAACGCACTAGATATGGAAAAAAGTTTTAAATCGACGTCACTTAGACATTTTAAATTTGATGTCGAAAAATAATTTTATCGGTTTCCTGAGGCCATGAAACATGAGGGTTCAGACATAACACAGAAGTGTACATTTTTAGTGATTTTAACCTAACCTAACTTATCCTTATTAGGTTTACTTTTATTTATAAAATAAAAATACAAATTGATTATTAACCTTCAAATTGTTCTAAAATATGTTCGAAATCGGTAGAGCATATTTTAAGATATGCTAATTTTATATCACCGATTTAATATATTATTCCTGTTATTTTGAACCAAATATTTTAATCCCCATGGGTAATAAACAAACCTATGGTCTCCGATCTCACAAAAATTTTGTTTTGTTTTGGTAGACTACAACCATAAATAGTAGACTACACATATATCCAAAAGTTAAATCCAAATATTTTAAAGTGAATTGTAAAAATTTCCATTAAATTTTATCGATACGAAGTAACCCTATGTGTCAAATCGTAATAAAAATTACAGAAAAATAAAATATTTTAAAAGACAGACATCTTTCTTTCTTTGTTTAAACCCTCTTTCTTTTACAATAAGTCTAATTTTATACATTAATTTCCTTATACACAGTTCTGTATATTTGTTTTTTTTTTTTTTTTTTTTTTCATATCTATGTAATAGTCTATAGAGATAATTATGTGATAAGTCAGAAAACCAATGTCCAGGTTTTTGCCGATATATCCGTTTTGAAGCCCCCTAAGTTCATAAAATTGGAATGTCTGTCTGTACAGTGCTCAACAACCGAAATACGATTTTAATTAAAATTGGTATGTGGGCATATTTTTACCATATACCTGGGTTTTTAAATCATTTTTCGAAAAACTAAAATTTAAGTATAGTTGCCATAAGGAGAAACACGGTTTTAAGAAATTACGGTTTTATAAAAATTGGCTCTGTTGCATTTGATCAAAATTTTGCTGTAAATAAAGTGTAGTTTGTAAGGACCCAAACAAATCATATTGGTCTTATTATTTGTTATTTCTCAAAATCGGTTCTACCAATTTCGTTTAAATTTTAATGAAATGTAAATATTAATGACTCAAACACATGCACAAACGCAAGTCAAAAGTTAATTTTGTTAAGGAATAAATTGGTTAAAAACAAAAAAGAACGTTGATCAACCGATTTAAATAAAATAATATTTATTCTGAGGCCGTGTTTATGGCATAAGGGGAGAAATTTTAAGTCCTATGTAAATATATAAATATTTTTCAAACCCCGCGTCCATGGTTCATTTAATTTTTTAACTGAAAACTACCTAACTTACATAATTAGTGACGGGTAGGTTTGGTTGGTTTTGTTTTGTGTAGGAGTGAATGAAAAAGTTTATGATATGTTTTTGCTCTGTTTATTTTGTTTGTTATTGTAGATGTATCAGTACGAAAATTGTATAAAAATATCCCAAGTTTGTTTGGTTTATCGTAAATACAATAATTACTTTTATGATTGGGAAGATAAACTGGGCACCAATAAACTAAATTAGAACTAATTTCATCTCGAATTGAATGTCGAATTTTATTCTACACAATCGCCTTAGTTTAAGTTGAAGATAAAGAGTTTAATTTGATCACACACTATAGAACACATGTTCAAAGCCGTTAAACCCCAGAGAGTGTGAAGGAAGTGGAGGCTATATCCGGTGCAATAAAATTGGCAACCTCTTTGTACAAGTGGTCGGTATTTGGTTATCTAGTGATAGATAAAGAAACGGAAAGCCAAGTGTGACGTTATGATTGTAATCTAAGAGGGACCTAGGAGAGGGCGCTTCTGATGATGGCTATTCACCGCGCCTGAATACACCACTGATGATAGAAACAATGGACCCGATTTTAGTGTCAATTTGCGTTGCATTTTCTCCCCTTCACTTAATAGACTGAACAAACTCCTGGCTCTGTCCCCTCCTCCGGGCTCTTTCTTCCTTCATAATCCCGGCCATTCAATAATTCCTCTATAGCCTACTTTTAGGCTTTACGTGACACGTTTAAGTTTTGTTTTTGTAAATCAATTAAGCTTCATATTGTATGTAATTGTGAAGTAAAAACTTTTGATAATTTACAATCACAGTCAAATTAAATAACACTAAGATAATTTGCTTTTGTTGAAAACAATTAATAGATTTATTCCGGTTGAAGTTTCGAAGAAAATAATAATAACGCAGTTAATTAAAAATCTATAATGTTTATGTTCAATAATTTGTCACGTAGGCTATATTTTTTATGGTATAAGTTTATGTGTCGTCCGAAGTATGTTAAGTAATTTAAATAAAGAAGATAATAAACTGTACCTAAATATTATTTATGCATTATGTTTTATTATTTTTAATTTTTTATATTTAGTTTATAAAAAGTTATGTGATTAGTCAAAAACTGGTGTTGAAGTTTTTGCAGAAATATTTGAGATTGTTGAGAAAAGAGGAAAATGTTTTTGAGAATAATGTAGCCTATTTCATTCTGTCGTTTTGAGTAATATGTCGTTCTGTTGTCTGTTTTGTCTGTGCTTTACAGTCCAAACGAGTTGATTGATTTCCCTTTTTTATTGACGACTACCTACTGACATCTTTGGTTTTATTTTTGTTTGGTGGCTTAATTCAATTGTCAATGTGTGTGAGATAAAAGTATGCAATATTATTGGATCGTTTATTGGTACATTGTAAAATATTGAAAAATGTTGAAATTAACATTTATTAGAACTATTTTATTGGTTATGGTTTTTGTTTTGTTGGGATGTTGTTTTATTTTCTCGTTTAGTAAAAATAATTTTAATAAAAAATAGAAAATGTTTAAAATAAATGTATTTTTCGTCATACTGCTTCAAAAACAGCTGTTTTCAATACATGCATTGCGATGCTAAAGTTGTTCTTTTTAGTCCTAGGACCTAAAAACGTCAGCTGAGGTCGAGGTCATCAGCTGTTACTTCGTTTATACGAATTAATTAACGATTGTAAAGAATCTATAAAAAACAACCGATACTCTCGATTGTAAATAACCGTTAAAACAGCTGTTACCATCGATTTGAAGGTAAATATGTTATAACATTTCAGTTTTTGTGAAATTGTTTTCTTATATTATTTGCAATATAAAGAAAAATATACTTCATCATTTGGACCAAAAGAAGGTTTTCGAGCCTCGCTCATTTTTCTGCCTCTGCTCCGCCTCGGCCGTTAAACTTGTGCTTGTATCCAAAAGCTTCACTTTTGATCCTAGTGATGAAATATACTATTCCATTATTGGATTACAATTTATAAAAGTTTTAAGTAATGCTGAGTTACAAATATATTTACCACAACAACAAAGCATTTTTAAAGATTTTTATTTTTAGTTTTTCCATCGTTGTTTAACAATCTCTCTATTTTTTCATAGTATTCTATTGATATTGCCTTGTGTAATGAATTATGAACTCTTTTGCAGTTTTGTTAAAATAAAAATAATCACCTACGTGATTATCATTCTTATATCTTGTACACTTTTTAGTTAGATTATCTATTTTCATAACTATTTATTAGAAACATTGTTTTATAATAAAGTTTTGTTTAATTCATAATTATGAAAACTTCCAATAATACCTTGCTTGTTTAAATCCTTTATATTATATGTCACTGGATTTGTATTATTTATTGCTTCAACAATAAAAATCTCTCTAGACATTAGATAAATTGTTTCTATATTTGTTAGAAATTGATTCTTTTTTATTTACTATTACAACATTTTTAAATTTTGAATTTGTTACAATTTCTGGTGGTTTGTATTTTAAATTTGTTTTTAATAATAACAGTTCATTATGTTTATTATCATTCAATTTCAATTTCATAGATTTAATATATTGATTATAATTATTTATAATTTTTTTGAATATCATGAATCAGTTAAAAATGTTTATTAACTTTGATCAAAACTTTTAATTTCTTGTTTAATGTTCGATTGAATCTTTCAACAATACTATATTTTTTTTCTTTTTCAATATGATATAATTTTATATATACTTTTTCCATTATAGTATTAAATAAACTCCTTATTACCTTATTTTTAACCTTCATCAATACCGGAATATATAAATTAATAGCATCAGTTATTATTGTTTCAGATGAATTTGATACATCAACATAATTTTTCCTTTTTATAGGTTGAAACCAAACATATTTAAAAAAATCTATTAATAAATATTTATGCCTATAATTTTCACTCAGGTTGAAACCAAACATATTTTAAAAAAAAATCAATTAATAAATATTTATACCTATAATTTCCACTCTCGTATCTAGAACGTCGCCTTTGTCCATCATTCCAGTTTAAGGCAAATTGCCTCTTCCGGCTTCATTATCTGCTCCTTGGTCTTCCTAAACTTCATTTGCCATTAGATTCATACGTCATACTCATTACATGATCCCTACATTTATCTTTTTACATGAAGAGACACTTGTTCTGACACTAGGAAAAACCTCCAATATCATTATTTTATTTTCAGTTATTATTTCATACTTAAACAAAATCATTAAATCAACATCTCATAAGTCATCTATTCCTAATTCAATCATTTTTCGTTTCAGAAATCTTTTTCTAATTGGTTTATGAATTTCATTTGCTTAGGTTATTATATCTGTTCTTATTTTTGGTTTTGGATCCTCATTAGGTTTTTCTATTATTTTACTTTTATTGGTTTTAGATTTAGAATATTTAGAAGCTATTTGGTGTAATCTATTTTTCATTTGGACAGTTTGGGGATCGATATTTTTATTTTTACTTTTACATTTGTGGCAATGAATTAAGGATTCTATAACTCCATTTATTAATATTGTATTTGCAATTAGTGGGTTAATATTATTTTGATTGATGTTTTATTCGTTATTGCATAATATAGACATTTTGCGTTATTTTTATTGAACATAGTTAAATGAAAATAATAAGTCGTTCCAATAGGTATCAAATATCTTATTCATTAAATGTATATTGTGGTATAAACAGTAAACATACAGTAGAGAAATGGACATCCTCTTAACTGCTAGCAAGAAATTAATAATATTTGGAAACTACCCCAACTTTTTAAGAAAGTTTTCATTCCAATTGGCGTTTAAATCTTTTACCAACTCATGTTATTACAAAATATATGTTAAAAATTTTAAGAAAATGCATAAAATATTTCGAAAATTGTGTTGTAAATATCATTAACAGAATATTTATAACATATTTTGTACTACCTGTGCAGACAAATAATGTCATAACTTGGGAACTAATCAATCAAACAATGGCACGTTATCGTTCCTGCATAAGAAATAAAGCCGTATGTAAATCGGATCAACGGCTCTCGAACTATAAGCTACAAACAGACAGACAGACTTTGTGTTTTATATATTTAGACACTGTCCATATTGAACTTTTAAAACAATGTGAATTTGTAAAACAATCTTGAAAACACAAAATGCCTTTGGATGTTTGAATGTGTATAGTCTATTATGTGTACGATTACATGAAGATCCCGTTGAGCTATTAAGAGGAAATTTGAAATGTGCATTCTCTAATACGCAGGACATGTTTAGTAAATTCGTTGAATCACCCATCAGGGGTACCACCATGACCAAAACGAATAAACAATATTACCATTTTTTGTTTAACAACCAAGAACAAAAAATATGACATTCTTACAAATTACAAATTCAACGTAAAATTAGAACAAAATAAAATATTTAACCTGTTGTAGAAATATTAATGCTAGCCCACCCTGTATTATTAGGAAACACATACAGCTTGGAGTAGTTCTAAAGACAGAGTGTCTTTATTTTATCTTTTTAACGCGTTAAAATTATAGAAACGAATTTGATGTGAATTCTTTGAATACACTAGACTAACCCATAATGTTTTGCATTTTTTTTCAATCTGGCGTGTCACTACAGAGAAAAAAATCAAAGAAAAGATCTGCTAACGAGTGAAGCGAATTGGTGTATTTTTAAATCGAATAACTGAAATTACAAAGACATTAATCATGTCATAAGCCTAATAAGTAAGAGTATGTGATGATGGAGAGTGCATTGTGGCATTTATTTGACAGCTGGTTGTTTGTTTAAACTTCTGTTTAATTTTTTAAAATTATATATTCTTTCAAATTAAATTACAAACAACATTAATTAGAGTGTTTAATAAAAAAATATCCAAATAATAAATTAAACGTAGGGAAACAATGTAAACAAAAGATTTCATTAAATAAATCTTGGAAGAATGTTCAAGACCTCCAAGGCAATGCAATCCATGTGTACAAGGGACTTTCACTTACTAATAGAAAAAAAAATTAACTTAGGCGAACAAATAATCTATACATAAAAAGTAACAATTGATTAGCTTATGTACAAAAAATTAAAAAAGGAATCAATAATCAATATATATATATAATAAAAGGAAGTATAGAATGTGCGTGCCGGTACAACTCAAAAACGAATCCCGGTACAATCAAAGGGGGTATATGGTGTGATAGTATTCTATTGCCCATCCGTGAAGAAGGTTTCCGTTTTGTCTCTAAGGGGGTCGTTGGAAGATAAAAGGGCCTAACTTATGACTGAAAAATACAAGGTAAATACATTATTTACCCACAGAATACCACTAATATCGACTGAATTACCATTCCAATTAAAGAGACTGCAATTTCCAATCAAACTAGCCTATAGTTTTACTATTAACAAATAGCAGGGACAAACTTTAAAGTATTGCGGCATAAGTCTCAAAGATTCCTGCTTTTCTCACGGTCAATTATACGTAGCTTGCTTTCGAGTAGGAAATCCGTTCCTTGCTCCAAATTCGTCAGCTAGCAATGTTTATAATAAAACAAAATATCTATCCACAAATATATCACCAATCACTATTTTAAAACAAATCATATTAGTGCTACTAAAATGTGTATTAGAGTGTAGATGTGTATATATAAAAGGTATCCCTTCGTTTCGCTCGTGTATGTCTCGACACTGCGGTCCTCAAAGCTGTGTATATCGGGTTGGTGACGTGAGCTTGAATCTAGAAATCAATATACATTTTCGTCAGGGTTCGAAATTACGTTTTGACAATAACTTTTTTTGTCATCATAGGGAGATGGAGTTGTTACCATTACATGCAGAATTGATATCTACAAAGTTGTATCAAATTTAGAGTGTTATAAATCTCGACATATGAACAACATATGTAAATAACACATAAAAGTAACATAAATAACACTCGACATATGAACAACAAACTGTATAAAATGGCCGCCATTTTTTGTGTGTTCCTATCTTAATTTTTGTGGCCGCTATCGTGCTTACGTACAGACAACGACGACGGACGGACGGCATGTTGTTCAAAAAGTAAATTATCTCAGTCATCATCGTCCTTATAAAAAAATAAGAAAACAGTATATGATAAAAATCCCTAACCCCGTAGGCCCTACTCTCCAATATCGAGTAGGGAGAGAAACAGAATTGGTCAATTTTTTTCTTTGTTGTTCAAAAGGGTATTTGTTTCAGTCATCATCGTCTTATAAAAAAATAAGAAAACAGTATAAGATGAAGACCCCTAGCCCCCGAACACTCTAATATCGTTATGGTCACAAAATAACAATAGTTCGTCAAAAGAGATCTGATAAGAAAAATTGAAGAAAGGGATTTAACTTAAGAGTATTTAACTTAAAAAGGTGTACAACCAGTTAGGTCTATTGGGATTGCCAACCCTATACTTCACATGAGCCCTTGAGGGGAATAGTTGGTCAAGAGAGGCAAATAGAAAGGATAAAATATCTAACCCAAGACCATTATAAAAAAGTGTAGACTCAGCTAGGATACTCCAAAGTTGCGAAACTCAAGGTAATTCAAGTTTTATTCATTATAGTAATCTTCTGAGAGTTGTAACATTTTTATCTTTATATTTAAAAATTCATATGAATAACAACATTTTGTTTGGACATGTGTAATAGAATGCAAACAGAGATCTGATATTATGGCGGTGATTGGGTTAAAAATCATAGTTCTATCAGTGTGCACATGTTGTATTTACATTCTACAAAACACCTTATTGTTAATATGAATGGTATTCATACATTTGCTATGATTAGTGTATAATTTACAACCCTTCCCGGAATGTGGATCAACTCTCCTTTTCAAGTGATATATCTAGAATACGTAATTTCTCAAAATCTACTCTACCAATTTCGTTAGTATTTTACTGAAATGTAATTAATGACCCAAAGCCGTTGCGAAATACGATGTAGGCTCAGGAAGTGATTATAGCTAAACCAGTTTAGGCTCTTACTTTAAAAAATAAATAGTTTTCCAAAGAAATTTCATTTTTAATTTTTAATTGAAAGCTACCGAAATATTTGATCAGTTTTGTTTAGTTTTTATTTGGTTTTGGGAATGGATATAAGAGAAAGTTTGTACAATGTTTTGCACCATTTAAAATGAGCTTTTCTTTATTGGAACTTCTCCTCTATAAACGGTCACGCCTTCTCAGTTATGCAAGTCCATTGGCGAATTTCGTAAACAATAAAGATAACATTCTACTTGTTTTTCATACGAAACAAATATAACAGACGTTTTACTTTCTAAATCCGAACAAAGACTATCTTATCTTCAGTTTTAAAAAATGGCCGAAAGTGATTATTAAATAGTTATATTGAGTCGTGCTCAACAATACTTTGTATTAGGGAGCGGTAGAATGAAATTTGGGTTGAAATCATTAAGCTAATGAAGCCAAGTGAAATAAAAACTTATCAATCATGAGATTATGTCATTGTTTGACGAGAGAACTGATTGTAGGCATTGTGTACAAGGCCGGGTATACAAGGCCTAATTATCGATTGTAATGATCTTTTCAACGATTGTGGCTCATGTTTCGATTACCTGTACTGGGCGTTGACAATTAATTAGGCTATTGAAGCAATACAATGAGCTCCGTACTCAGTTGTTCACACGCTATTGTTGTTAATTACCAAACAAACAAGTTCACGAAAACTGTTCCACAATAACCTTAGCTAAGAATTCCAGTTCTGGATTTTAGTTCGTGAAAGATGTCAGTATTTATTTTAATATAGTAAAAAAAATGGATAAATGTTTGAACTTTTGTTAAACTTA
Source organism: Aphrophora alni (assembly GCA_963513935.1). NCBI lineage: Eukaryota > Metazoa > Arthropoda > Insecta > Hemiptera > Aphrophoridae > Aphrophora > Aphrophora alni. The sequence goes on along the minus strand of OY740771.1, from coordinate 70,374,466 downwards.
GTTCAGCTTTGGTTTGTTAGTAGAAAATAAGATACTTTTCCACATGACAAAACACACAAGTTGTGGGCGCCATCGGGCATATAACAAACACCCATTCCTATAGTTATACAGGTTTTCTGAATATCGTAATTGTATATATCAACTCTCTTAACGTCAGCTTGATGCCTATATATTAAAAATATAAATTTCGCTTCTCTTGTAACAATGTCTTGATCCTGGCGAGCCTCTAAGCCAGGGATCCTCACTAGGATTTCTTAGAGAGCCAATTGGTGTGCATAAAATTTTTCTCAGGGCCGCAAGTACAAGTGGCGTTAAATAACTTACAAAAAATATGATTATAACATAAGTTTATTACATCAATAAAATAAACTGCACATACAAAAGTTGGAAATGTCTTTTACTTAATTCCAGGAATACAGGATGGGTGAAATCTTTTACATCTCTCTAATATGGCATCTAAATTAGCAGGTTGGGAAGAAACTGAAATTCTCAAAATATTTTCAACGTTCTCACTTGTTAACCTGGATCTGTACTTGTTTTTTATGAACTTCAGCTTACTGAATGTAGATTCACAGACATAAGTTGATGCAAAAACACACATAATTTTCTGAGCACAGTCAATTAACTTAGGAAATTTGTCCTTTTCAACAGATTTCCAAAACTCATAGTGAGCTTTATTCTTCCTTTTGTCTTCAAAAATACTTTTCAGCTCCGTATCATTCTGAAGATCGATTAACTCATTCTTCAAATCCCTAGCTTCGTATCCAAAAACAGAAAGATGGGCTACATTTGCTGTTGTTATTGCCCATGGATTTTCCACCAAGCGAAATGGTTCTTGAAACTTTCTGAAGTCAATAAACCTCACAAACATTTCGTCCTTCAGGTCTGTCAACAGCTTTATTAAATCAGGCATTGGCTCTGCTCTACTCTGACACGACGGATTTTCATTACACTTAATTAGGAAATATAATATATGTTTATAAAGTATTTTGGAATTTTTTCATAAAATATTTTTCATAACTCTTATATTTTGTTTTAATTCCTAACAGTCCGAGGGCCGCAAAAAATCGTCCCGAGGGCCGCGTAGTGAGGATGCCTGCGTTTCTAAGCGGTACACGCAAGAAGCATCCACTAGCTACTTGTTGGTGCCTCGATTAGGCCAGAACTATACGAATATCACATTTTCATGGGTTTGAATTACATTCTTGAAAATAACTTAGCTATTTGTCCTCGTAGAGGGGTGGGGTTGGTACCATTCCGTGCAGATTTAAAATCTCTAAATCTTTATATAATTTAGTTTGTTATACGTTGAATAACATACAAGTTATGAACCAAAAAAAAAAATATATATCCGCCTATTTAACATTTCTATTCAATATTTCTGAATTTCAATAGGGTTCTGCATGAGTACATTATAGTTTCCCTAAATATTATTTTGCGGCCGCTATCGTACTTACGTACAGACGACAACTATGACGGCGGACGTATGGACGGCATGTCGAAAATCAATTTTTTCGTTTACTGATGTGAAGATCGGAGGTATCAATGTATGACGGTTACTAAATCACGTTATACTTAGTAACTAAAAAGGTTATCACCGTCATTTGTGTTTCAAACAAAGTCACAGGACGTGTGTTTAAATACAGATGTAGGCCCTAGTCTACTCGTTGTTTCATTTGATAAGTAGAAAAGTTTCAAAGAAACTAATAGGCAATCGCCAGGGTTTTTTTTAGTTAAAACTGGAGATAACATATTATACAATTTTTTATACCATTCGCCATTTTTCCAATATGACAGTTTTTAATTTTATAATAGAAATTACCATTTTTTTATGGTGATTCAGGTATAATGTATTATTTTAAGACTATTCTTATTCTTGGGTATTTTCTATTTTATATCTCCATTTAGGAACTACATGCACTTAAATGTTTAAAAATTAGCTTAATCAGAGATTTTCCAAAGTTAAATTGAGGTGAAATTTTAACTGAAGCTAGGGTAAAAGCTATATTATGTACCTGTTACTTTTATTTGTTCTGTGGGCTGAGAAATAACACATTTATCGATAGAAAATAAAAATCATATTTTTTTGGTAATTGTGTAGAACATGCACTGGGTTACAACAGCTCATTATTATTACTAAATGAATGTATACCTTGTGATACATTTCATGCATTTAAAGACAAATTGTATTATTAAGCTCTGTTAATTCATTTATGTCGGCTAAAATATGTTATTTAGAAGGTCTAATAAATCCAGTAATTATTAAGAACTTATTGAAGCCACCTCTGGTGTTTTAAACAATTACCAGAAAATTATGATTTTCGATTTCCATAGATAACTCTGTTATTCGTTAACCTAGAGAACAAATAAAAATAACAGTATTATTATTACACATTTTCCTTAGCTCTACTTAAAATTCACCTGAATTTAATTTAGAAAAATAAGATAAATCATCTCTGTAAAATGTTTGAAATTGCTAATTTTGGAAAGATATAAATACCTGTAGCTAATAAACGGTTGAGATAAAGAAAAATATCCAAGAATAAGAAAGTCTTTAAATAATACGTTCTATCTAATATTCCCATAAAATGGCAACTCCTATTATAAAATTATAAACTGGTCACTATATTGGATAAATGGTGGATGATATAAACAATTTGGTAGTACTTCATATCCTGGTGCGTTACGTTTTAAAGATTCTTTTTAACTTTAGTGCTTATCGAATAAAACATGTATGTAATATACTTTATAATTTGGTAGTGGGGTCTCCGGACTTAAAACACCTCTCCTTATATACCCAACATAGTTTTTTTCCTCAGTGATATCGCAGTCGGTGTTACTTAACGAGAATAAAAGCTTTTAACAAGTCTTCCCCGTTATAATTATTTTGTACAAATAATCATTGAATTAAATTTTTCTTCTTTTTGACTTACTCTTTCTTCTTTATAATTTTTGCTTAACCTCTCATTTATTTTCCGATTTATTTCTTGATGTTCATAGTAATCTCATCTTCCATCTTCATGGAACTCAATCATATTAAATATGTTAAACTGTTCAATCAGCTCATGTGTAGGTTAGGTTCGGTATCTAACTGTCTAAGCTATTGGCTTGTGCGTTCATTTTCTGGTTACCTCGTTTACCTACCTTTCTTGCTACTTTACTTGTCAAAGAGATTCACATTTCATTCTCTTTTAACAAGGTTTTGTTCTTCTACTTGCTCATCGCGTCCTGTCGAGTTCCAGTAAATCAATAGAATGATACCGTCAGTGAGTTACATCTTTGTATCAATGCATTTGAATAGGTGTCTGCTCCATATAGAAACTGAACTGAACAACTGTACTCTGCACTTAAAGTCATTTGATAATGAAGGATTGTTCATATTATTAACATGGTTTTGTCGGACATTTCCCATCATTTGAGTATATGCAAACTAATACATGGCTTAAATAAAAACTGAATTAAAAATCGGAGATAAAATAGCTTCTACATTAAAAGGATGAAATTTCGCTTCTTATTCCACAAATGGGAATCATGACGCGATCCAAACTAAACTCTTGAAAGAGGGGGCATAAGGTGTACCCCAATCAACAGTTAGGACAACTTTCTCTTGGTTCTATCCCTTACAATCAGTTGCTGACCGTCCTTTATGTGTTGTGGTTTCATCTGATCACGTCTGTATTTATTCTTAACTTTGACTGCTCAGGTCTAGTTTTAGGCTCGAATTCTTTTCTTAGGTTATAGATTTAGTTTTACTTTCCAACAGGGTCCTTGGTTATGTTAGGGCTTTTCTCTTTTATGTTTTAGTTTGACGCTTGATAACGACAGTTGATTTACACTGTCGAAACGTTGTATATTATTTTTAATATACACCAATGATGGCAAATGTCCGATTAAACCATATTAAATATAAAACGTTGTGTCTTGTTTCAGTCTTATAATGTTGAGCAGACTAGGGCTGATTATAGCTGATTTTCTGCGCATTTATTTACTTGAGATTCATCTTTAATTTTTGATGAAATCCTTATGCATACATGTTTGAGACTTCATTCCCTCGTATTTTTTAAATAGTAGTCTACTTGTTAGACTATAGGTAACTATATCTCAAATTGACGGTGGAGGAATACCTCTTCCTTGTGTGTCTGTCTGTCTGTCTGTAGTCATCTTTCTATCCTACTCATTATACGTGTCCCAGATAGACTAGACAGAGATAGACAGTCTAGGAGGTGTCTTTAGTCTTCTCTCTAGGAAAGATTAGTCAATATACATGCAGGTAATAATAAATACAACATATATTCAGTATCCATTAGGCTATAATGTTCCAAATTCAAATTTCTGACTATCCCACAAGATATTTTTCTGGAAAAAGCTACAAATAATTTTAGGGTCCGTAAGTAAAACCAAGGACCTTAATAATTTCACACGCATGTCTGTCCGTAAGTCGTGACCAGTCTACACAGACTAGAGGATAATCCTATCTATTTTAAACTTTTTACATTCTATGCATTGTCCCACATATAGGAAAAATATAGTAGTAACAAAATAATGTTTTTTAATAACCTTAGCTCGAGTTAAGGGGTAAAAACTATCGTGTTGAAAAATTGTATTTTTGGAAATATTATGTGTAACGTATCAAATAAAACTGGAAGTAATTCTGATTACTAATGTGTATGTTTATTTGACGAAATCATTAATATGCGACATTAGGCCAAATTTAAAGTGTTCAATACCCCCCCCTCTCTAACTTGAACACGGCGTGACCTGCAAATCTGAAATAACAATATTTGAATTGGAAATTAAATTGCAGTGTGACATCATATAGTATAGTTTTTGTATGACGAATACAACTTAATTTAACCACACAATTAGAAATGGGTAACGTATAAGACAAGACGATAAATCCTGAATATTTCAAACTTTTAATTTACATTCTTTGTATTGTCCCACATATAGGAAAAAAAATAACGGTAACAAATAAAAATGACCTTGGGGTAGTTAAGGATAAAACTATCGATTTTTTGAAAATATTATGTGTGGGGTATCAAATAAAATTAGAAGTTATTTTGATTAAGAATATGTATGTTTATTTAATGAAGAAATTAATATCTTGGCGCTAGACCTCTTAAAAACTTCGATTTATATTAAATAATTGTCCCTAATTCGTGTTATTTTAGCACATACTTGACCCTATTATTAATTGATAGAAATACCCTTCTATATAAATTTTGAGCTACGAAAGTAAATTTTAAAACAAAAAAAAAATGACGTGTTTATCTTGCTATTACATTATTTTTAAAACGTCAATATTCAATTGGAACAAGAGATGAAGTAAACCAGAGGGAATTATTAAACAAACCGGATCAGTCGCCCACTCCTCCTAAGTATGAAGTGTTTGTTTTAATTGCTTGCACATAGGTTTTGGTGGGGAACAATAGCTTCGTTCCATCTGTCTGTCCGACAAGCAGTCTGTATTCAATTCAAGACTGGACTATTGACGCCATTATATCATCACACATAATAAAAAGTTGACGCTTGCGTCCAAACACAAGCCCGGCGTCCAATAACGGAAAGACAAATATTGCTTGAAGCCGTCTGAACGTGCTGTTTACCGCCAGACGTAGGGATTTTATTATTATTGTCGAGTGGCTAGCTTTACAAATGAATGCGGTTTATATGAGAAAGCTTTAAACCACTTTTGTTATTGTAATCCTACAGCCAGAGCGGAACTGAAAGATAACTCCATTCCACATCCATTGTTGTATCCTAGGATATTCATTGTTGATGGACAGTGTTTTCTTTGCTACCGTTGAAACCTAGCACAACATTGTTTTCTCTGTATTAAAGTTGATTTTGTTTTGTTACACGTTTAGTTGTTTATTAAGTTTGCTTTTCATTTGTTAATTAAAAAGTCCAGTTTTAGATTTTTGCACCAATGGTTTATTACGATTAAAACAAAGTCGAAAAAGGTGTATTTTAGAGGATTATTAGAATGTATTTCTGTCTAATCCGTTCTTGTCATTTCTATCAAATTTTTATTAAAAGAATAAATGGTACACAATCATTGCGCAAACTTTATCATACAGTCATACACAATTTAAGATCAAAGTTTAATGGGAACCGTTGTCACTAGAGCAACCCTCAAAATTACAACTTTCATAAAATTGGATAAAACTATCTTCATCAAATTTTGCTAAAATACAGGCAGGACCGAATTTACTCCTAATCTAACGGCTAGATTCTATTCACATTTTTCTGAATACTCGAAACCAACTTGTCAACAAGTACCGGTAGTGTAAATTGTGGTTAACCCGCTGAGCTCTTTTAGAGTATGTAACCCCCCCCCAGCAATTCCAAGGGACCTAGCTAGATCTACACAACTATGTATGCAGTCTTGGTTTAGATCCCTCTCTTTCTTTTTGAACAAATTTTGTTCTATTACGACCTTGAAGCTATTAGAATATTCGCGAGCTAAGAGTCTTTATTTTATGGGTTTTTTCCTTTTTTTTTAATACGGGGATGATGACCCGGAGGTTTTCGAATTTAAACAACAAATTATATATATATATATATATATATATATATATATATATATATATATATATATATATTTACACACAAATCAATTAAACTCCACAATAGTCACTAATTATTTCCCCTTACTTATGTGAAACTCAACCTCTCTCTGTCTATCTATAAGCTTAAGTTATAACTCGAGAACTTTTAGATTTTCATAAAAATTTTCCCTTTGTTCAGGTTATAAGATATTTGACCAAGTTTTTAGGCTTTGTTAACTAATACCATTTTCAGATATTTTGTAATAATATGGATTTAGTGGTTTTGTTAAAGAAAGAGAGGTGTGTCTTAATAGGCTGCCAGCCTTAGACCAGTTAGGCTAATTTTTATAATTTAATGTATATCCTCCGAAATCAGTTTATTAATTCATTAAGAGCTAGTTACCTAGAGTGGTTATTGATCAAGATAAGATAATTATTTATAATTCATAGGGAATGCCAGATCAAGTATTCAGTAGGCCTACTCCAATTCCGATATTATACATTTTAGTTTGATCCCAAGCAACCATAATTCGTTGCAACTTGTATAAATCCATTATTGTGAATTGGAATAGTTATTCACAATAGTCTGATCCTTTACGCTTCCAATAAACCACCAATACCCACTAGTACGTGGGTAAAGAATATCTTTTTTTTTATTTAAGACTGACACCATTTCAGAGTCTACACCCATCAATGGATCCAGCCATTGATTTTAAATACTAAATAGATGATTCATCTCCATGACATGGGTGCCCAGAAATTAGAATATCTAGTGCTGCCATCTAACAGCCTACTTCAGGTAAGGTCATGCCGTTCTATGCTCGACTGCTTCTACAATCTGAATCTTAACCCATAAAACTACATCTGTTCAACCCACATTATCTTATGGTATGGGGCTTTTTCTTAATTCCCGTGAATCACAATGCACGATGCAAACTACTCATTTTATTACTATTTCCTTTGAATTGTGTTCCTAGTACCGTAGCTGTTATATTATTTATTGTTACTTCTCAATATTGATTACAGAGATCATTTTTATTGCATGTACGAAACTTTTTAAAAGCGAGATCTCATATCCATAATCACTGATTTAACATTTTTAATCAGTTACAGGAAATTTTCCTCTATGTTAAAGATTTTTTTAAAGAGAGATAGTAAATATAATCAAGTATAATAACGAGTAGATTAACAAAATGTTAATCACCGTTATGATAACTTTTAGTGACTGCCATAAAGACGGTATATTCTCAAAGTACGGTAATAGTTCATAATAAAGGCTAGATAGATTAAGTTTGGAAACACAAGCGTAGATGTTCCGAGATGGCAACTTTATTTATTACGTCGTGAGTAATCTAGCAGGAAACCCGTCACCACACTCAATTTCCCCTGCATCACGCCTACCAACCCCACGGCTTGATCTGATAGTTCCCTCAGATATCTTATTACAAATAGAGACATTACATTTACCTTCCACAATGCTAACAACAAAAACACAATACTTTTTTGTTATATTTATCTTAATGACTTTCGACCTTAAAAACGTTTTTATACTGTTAGTAATTTCTAACGGAAGATCATTAAAAATTAGTTGCAGAAAAGATCTGCGAGATAATTAAGTTATTCTGGTTTTAAGGTTATTTGATAATTATGGATTGTTTATATTTTATTAATATAGTTTAAAAGAATATTGCGATCATTTGTGTAGGGATACAAATTAATACACAAGACGATTAAAAAAGATAATTCAACCTCCGTTACCTAGGGTTGTACGTAAATCGCGCCCACTGAGGAATGTGTGCAAATCGCGCCCGGTCTAGAAATTGTCTACATGTCGAGACATACCTGCCCCATGAGTCACACCTCCACCAGCTGAGGGCGTAGTTTTGCATTCCAATGTTTGGCCCTTCGACAATCCATGCAGACTTTGGAAGTTCAAAAGAAGAAACAAATATCCATCCGGTGGCCTTTGCTCTGTTACCAAAAAAAAACAAAACAGACTTATGTCCGTCTGTTCCAAAGTCTACAGAAAATCATTCCAGAATGGAAGCCGAGAAGTGTAACCGTTGATTTTGAAGCAGCAGTGATTTCAGTACTTGAAATTTTTTTTCCATCATTGTTGAAATACACGGCTCTATCATAAGCAGATCCTCTAAAATTTGTGTACCTTCTAATTGTATATATTACTACTTTTTTGACATCGGCTAAGCTCTAATGAGCCTTATAGATGTGTAGGTATATATTTATTGTCTCCACTCGCTTCGCTCGTGTCACTATCGCTGCTATAAGCTGTATATGTGTGAAGAAGCCTCTATTCACTACACTCGTGTCGCTAACTTGGCCCTTCCGGATTACTAATATCACATTATCTTGGGAAGTGAGGGGTCCGGAATTACATTTTGTACAATAACTTTTAACTATTTACATGCAGATAATTTGTATTTAATTAATGTGTTATAAGAACATCTATATATGACAAAAACGGCCGTAATTTTGACATGTTTTTTAGATTTTTCAGAATTCTAATAGAGATGTAATAGCACACTATATAGGCCTACCGTATTTATTGTTCCTGACTTAATTTTTGTGGCTGTTGTCGTACTTACGTACAGACGACAACGACCACAACGACGGACGGACGCCATTGAAAATCACTTTTTCAGTTTCCTGAGGCCATGAAACGTGAGGATCAATAAAAAAATAGAGGTCAAAAGTTTAGAAATTTCTTCGTAATTAAGCAAGTAAAAATCCTGGAATATAGAATATTCGCAATATCATTATAATTATTGCTTTTTAAAATCAAAATTCTGTATTTTATAATTTATATTGATTTGTTTTTAATAACTTATCAATTAAATTTGTGTTATGGTCAAAATTGTTTAACGGGTAGAAAATGAAAATATGGTTTTGTCCCGAAAATTAACATTTATATTTATAATCGGATTGTGATAAAACTCTTAATACACATATTTTGGAGAACCCAGTTTGAAATCTTTTTGTAAGGCACTTGGCTATTACTTAGCCCTCCTCAAAAATACAATAAAATTGTTTCGACAGATTCTGGCAAAACGTATAATATTTATATCTTTAAGGCTCTAAGTTCGATCCTAACTATATTTTTATGTAAGTAATTTGAAAGTTACAAAATAAGGCAGGCTAAAATTGAAATTTTTTTTAATATAAGTAAAAGTAACTTGAAACTTGAAAAATTAACCAACTTTTTTTCAATTAGTCGTTAATTTCAAAAATCTTTTTCACCACTGCATTCGATGGGAACACTTCTTTTTCCAACTTTTAATAGTAGTAATTTTTTTAAAAAACATAATTTTTTGAGTTACAGTCTTGCAAACGTTTTATGTAGCCTAAAATGTAGGCCTATAGATCCACATCTACGTAAAGCATGTCTAGACCTGAGTATGAAAATACGATTTTTTTAATAGGAAAATAAGACATAATAAATTTGTTCTAAAATTACTAGAAAAATCTACTGAGTATCTTGGGTTAGTTTTTATAAAATACAACATTCTATTCAAAAAATGATTTTCTAATTTTAGAATTATTTAATTTGCATATTTTTGGAATATAAACTTAGTTTATAATAAGACTGATAAACATATAATATTTTTTTTTTAAAGTTTATATCTTCTAGTTTATATTCAATTTAGAAAAATCAAGAACAAAATAACCATCTACCAAATACGTGCAAAATGTAAATTTAAGCCTCTGTATGGGAAAAAACTTTTGGTCAATTCCCAACAATTTATGGTTAAGAATTAGTTTTCAAAAATATATTTATTAAAGTGTTATTTTTAATTTATTCCCCTTGTTGTTAAAGGCGAAAAACCTGTCGGTCATTAATAACTTATAAAAAAATAAGAAGAGAAGATAAAACAATACTGGTAGCCTTCGAATACTCTAATAGTGTTATAGGGTCGGAAAAGAACAAGAGTTGGTCCATAGAGACCGATTAGGAAAGATGAAAGAGAGGGATCTAACCTAACACTACATGGAGAAAGGAGGAGATCCAACCTGCAAATTCATTCACCTTATTTAAACACAGTATCTTGTGTAATTTTAAAATATTTTTTTAATCTCGAAAAGATAGAGTAATAAATATATTTTATCTCACTTTTACAAAGAATGATTAATCTGTGAAGCATTTTGAAAGTGCTTACACTATTTTAATTAGGTTAAATATGACAGATATAGGAACTGTCAGATCCCCGATGTCCTTGTAAAATCAATCTCCAACAAAAGGATATTTGAAGTTGTAGTAGACCCGCTCAATCAACCCTTCCGCACCCTTCATCCCCCTGCCCTACTAATCTTCCAACTGAGCCTTACTTAAAATCTTGTTTCTATGTAACACTATCACGCTATCGGGTTTTAATCATATTGTTACGACTTTTATATCATTTTGTTTAAAATATCGATATTTATACATTTTTATAGGCGTGACATTTTATAATATAATTGTAGAAACTTGTCACTATAATCATACTATGATTAGTTTAGTTATATATAGGGCATTTTTGTATTACTATATATACGGGGCATTTTTGTATTAATATACAAACAATTAATATATATTGGGCTAGTAATAAATTACCTCATTTGTTCCGTTATGTGACTTTATTTGTCTTGTTCTCAAGACGCGTTTCGGAGTCGGGACTCCATCTTCAGTTGTATCTCTGTAGTAGAGGTCGTCAAAACATTTACCAAGACAAATAATATTACACATACACATGTATACATAGTTACTGACATAATATTTATAGTGCGCACTGCTGTAGGGCCTACTGTCCCGACTCCGAAACGCGTCTTGAGAACAAGACAAATAAAGTCACATGACGGAACAAATAAGGTAATTTATTACTACATTAATTGTTAATCATTATTGACTTGGACACCAACAATGAACATTTTAATATATATACGGGGCATTTTTGTATTACTATATATACGGGGCATTTTTGTATTACTATATATACGGGCATTTTTGTATTAGTACATATACGGGGCATTTTTGTATTAGTATATATAAGGGGCATTTTTGTATTACTATATATACGGGCATTTTTGTATTACTATATATACTGGGCATTTTTGTATTAGTATATATACGGGGCATTTTTGTATTAGTACATATACGGGGCATTTTTGTATTAGTATATATACGGGGCATTTTTGTATTAGTATATATACGGGGCCTTTTTGTATTACTATATATACGGGCATTTTTGTATTAGTACATATACGGGGCATTTTTGTATTAGTATATGTACGGGGCATTTTTGTATTAGTATATATATACGGGGCATTTTTGTATTACTATATATACGGGGTATTTTTGTATTACTATATATACGGGGCATTTTTGTATTACTATATATACGGGGCATTTTTGTATTACTATATATACGGGGCATTTTTGTATTACTATATATACGGTGCATTTTTGTATTACTATATATACGGGGCATTTTTGTATTACTATATATACGGGGCATTTTTGTATTACTATATATACGGGGCATTTTGTATTAGTATATATATGGGGCATTTTTGTATTAGTATATATACGGGGCATTTTTGTATTAGTACATATACGGGGCATTTTTGTATTAGTATATATACGGGGCATTTTTGTATTAGTATATATACGGGGCATTTTTGTATTACTATATATACGGGCATTTTTGTATTAGTACATATACGGGGCATTTTTGTATTAGTATATGTACGGGGCATTTTTGTATTAGTATATATATACGGGGCATTTTTGTATTACTATATATACGGGCATTTTTGTATTAGTACATATACGGGGCATTTTTGTATTAGTATATATACGGGGCATTTTTGTATTAGTATATATATATGGGGCATTTTTGTATTACTATATATACGGGGTATTTTTGTATTACTATATATACGGGGCATTTTTGTATTACTATATAGGCCTATACGGGGCATTTTTGTATTACTATATATACGGGGCATTTTTGTATTACTATATATACGGGGCATTTTTGTATTACTATATATACGGGGCATTTTTGTATTACTATATATACGGGGCATTTTTGTATTAGTATATATACGGGGCATTTTTGTATTACTATATATACGGGGCATTTTTGTATTACTATATATACGGGGCATTTTTGTATTACTATATATACGGGGCATTTTGTAAATTCATTTTTGAGTTAAAATTAAAGGTATAAGATTTCGGAAAATCGTAAAATAAGAGAAGACAAAAATTTTGTTTTTAACATTCATTGTCTGCTTCGTTCAATTATTCAAAAGATAACTTCTTTGTCTTCTTAGTTTAAAAGAAACATTTTTATTCAGCTCAATAGTAAGCCAAACCATGTCTTTTCATATTTGAAACACAATTAATAATTTCGTGAATTTGTTACAAAAAAGAAATTGTTTTATATTATATAAACGAACTTTTACCCAACTTGCGTTGTTTTAGAAATTGCTTAAACTTCAGAAAAGTTCAAGAAATCGAAATATACTTATTAATTGTATAAGTGAATATTTTCCTCCAAACTTTACTACGCCTATGGTTTTCTTTTAGCGTGACGCAACAGGAAAATATTTTAAAACCTTTCCGATATTTAAAAATATTATAAACTTAGAATTTATAATTGAAACACTTATGGATTATTGAATCAAATATATTAAAACTTATACTTAAACTATTCAATTTAATGGATTTAAATTTAAATTAATAATTATTTAGTTATAGGAAAAACTAAAATATTAGTTGATCACTCTATAATTTAATTAATAAAGCAGTTATTTCTTTACAGACTTTCTGCAGAATTGGTTATTGTATTTGGACTTTCATATTATAGACCTACTTTAAAATATATTAAAATTTCTTATATATATATATATATATCGAACTTTAAAAAAAAAGCTTGAGCAGCGTTCAATAATAAAAACATTGATTATACAATTTATAAATAAATATAAAATTATATAAATGTATAAGATTCTTATAACACTCTTATGACATTCTTTCATTTTTCTTTTTTTTTTTAAAAGAAGAAAAAAAAAAGATTTATAATGACACGTATTATTAAAATGATTTATTATTATTAATATTGTGATTTTTATAAAAGTGACCGATAATTTTCAAAATTGATATAAAAGAAAGAAATATTTAAAAAAAATTGTCCTTCTATTCTATTAATATTCTAATTCCTTTGAAAAAATATATACAGAGACAGATGTACAGACAAACTCTTTCTAAAGACCAGTTTAAAATTAAAGATATCTATGCCTTACAGTACCTCAAATATGTAAAATAAGTATCACTAATTTGTTAGCCATCACAACAATGTTCACTATAGTTCATTTAAAAAATAGTTTCTTTCAATTAAACAATTTTATTTATACTAAAAATTTCCATTTTTATTTACTATACGAAGTATAGGGTAAGTTTAGTAATCTTAAAAAAAAAATCGACCTCCATTTTGTAACTGATGTTCATGTATCATGGCCGCAAGAAATTGAAAAAGTGATTTTCCACATGCCTTAGGTCCGTTGTCAATGTTGTCGTCTGGAAGTAAACACAATTGCGAGTACAAACTGTAAGATAGAAACATGAAATTTGCTATAGTTTGTTCTTATAGAACGATATTGAAATTCAGAAAATCGAATTAAAAATCTCAAAATGGTGGCCAGTTTTCTGTTGTATTTTGAGCTTACACACTAAAATAGATACAAATTTTCAGATTTAAATTCTGCAAGTAAAGGTACCAACCCGACTTCTCTACGACTATAAATAACGAAGTTATTGTCAAGAATGTGATATTTGTTAGGTTACAGGTCCGACAAACGAGTCACTCTGAGGCCCACCAGTACATGAGCAAAGTGAGTGGTTAGAGCTTAGCCGACTTCAAGACTGTAGTGATATACAATTATTAGGTTTAGAAAATCTCTGTGACAACTGTTTTAAACAAATTTATACTCTACTGGCTAAGACTCACCATCATTTAACATTTCTTACAAACCCCAAGAAAACACATTTTTGACATTATATTTATAGGATCTGCTTGTATTAAGGGTTGGGTATGTACCATGATGCTTCCAACAAATTGTTTTTCATCAAAATTTTCAATATCTAAGACACACACAAAACAACAATAACAAGTCCTCTGGGCCTAAATGCAATACTGAGGAATCTAGCTAGAGCTACACTTTTTTCACGTAGACTCGTCTTTTCATCTCTCCTATAAGATCTCTCTTAACCAACTCTTGTTCACATCTGACCCCTTCGTAGGTATTCGAGGTCTTAATTTTATCTTCTTTTTTTTATAAGACGCCGATGAACGAGATGTTTTTCACCTTTAGACGTCAATGAAAAAATTAACACAACGTATTTAGTTCTAAAACATACAATAAGAAGTTTAAAACTCCATCAAAATATCCTTTTCAAATTAATTTATCCCCCATTGTCACAACCATCTTGGAACAGTATTAAATCTGTGTTACATAAATAAACATCGTTGATCTCGCGGGTTGAATTTCTACTTTTCACAATGGCGGAGCTCGCTTATATTCTATTTATGAATTCATTCGTTATTTCCTCTGTGAATAAATGAAAACAAGATGAAGTCATTTATTTTAAATTATTCCGTAAATAGGCTAATGTTAGCGCCCTATCTCCGCCCCACACATTGTCTCCTAACTTATTGCTGTCATTATTCTCGGCTCTTGTTGTCCTTGTTATTGTACTCTTTTTGTTCGCCGAGTCTTATCTGTGCAACCCGCGCAGCGCACGCGTTTTCTTCATTTCCTTTTCATCGCCATTTTTGTGATGAGTCCCTTTATCTGAACTCCCTCGCCGTCATCAACTCTTGCAAATGTCCTAGACGATTTCATTGCTTCGTTTGTTTTTTTCTCTCTTTTATTTTTCATTTAGACGCCTTCTAGAGTTTTATCGTTATGAAGATAACAGTGAAACATAAAACAAATTAGCTCCTTGAACGAATATAAGTACATAAATAAATATTTGTTTAAATCAAAAGGGTTTATGTTTTAAAAGATTTTTAAATACAATTTGTTTGTTTAGTAAATGTAGTTGGAAAAAAAGGTAGGATTTAATGTTTTACTTATGGAAGTAGGGTATATTAAGTGTTCAATAAAATGGACAAATTGATTCCTCATAGTAAATAATAAATTTGAAAATAACAAATTATTGAAAACTACCTTTAGTAATTAATTAAACTTTTAATTAAATAAAACTACAGTTGACTACTACCTAAAGTCAAATATAGTTTTCCATTCTTACATATATAGAATAGAATAGATAAAGTTATGTTATGGGTTAATAAAACTATATCTATGTAATTGTTTTAATTTATATTTTTTAAATGGTGTCTGTTTGTCGTCTGCCTCTACAACCTAACTCGAGGACAGATTTTAATCAAAATGTCACAGATTTGTATGTGGGCTGATTTTGCTCAATACCTCTGATTGTTTATTAACATTAATTTTTTTTTAGAACTCAAAATTTAGAGATAACTGCAAAATAGGAAAAGAAACCAATTTTCTCAAAATTGACTGCAACTATTTTGATAACATTTTTCTCACTAGGTATCCAAAATATAACGTAGGCTATTAGTCGTCATGTATTTAAAAAAAACAGCCCTGATGTTATTAAAGACTAATTTCTCAAATTCAGCTAAACCGATTTCGTTAAAATTTTAGTTAAATGTTTATTTAAGATAAATGTTAAATTTATCTTGTTGGGTTTTATTCATAACCCCAACAAGTGTGTAGAATCGCAAGTAAAAAAAGATCAGGGTTCAGGAATAATCTGTAAAAACATAAATGAACCTCCATAGCCGACATTAAAAACTCCATTTACCCTAGCAAATTTAGACCCTATTTAATTATATAATTAATTTTCCAAATACGACGTCCATGGTTTATTTAAAATTTTTGATTGACAATTACAAAACTAACGTTTTGGTGACAATTAATATTAGTTAGTTTTTATTTGGTTTTGAGGATGAGTGAATGAGCAAGTTGAGTTATGCAGTGTTTATTGTATTTTTTTCTGTAATGTAGAAAACATTTTGTATACCTATTTTCAATTTCCAATAATAACCATAGATTAACAATAGAAAATTTACAATCAATATTTAAACAAATTTTATAATTCCGTAGTCAACTAGAAGAGTATAAAGAAAGTTTGTATCCTATTTATTTCATTATTAGCACTGCTTTATTTGCAAATAACACTTTCCGATTAGGTAAATTTAGATTTATTTTGCATACATTTGACATAATTTTAAATTAAATGTCTTACGGAATTCTTATTCTTATACAAAATTAAGTTTTTTGTTCTTACATTCCTAAATGATTTTTAAAAAAAGCTGTTTCGTTATATTATATATAAGATTTGATTCTGGAATTCAGACAATCATATAAAAGTAAATTCGACAGCTCTTGATAAAAGCAAGAATGATAAGTAACAATTTTATTTTTAGTAAAAAATCTTTTTTGAATCTTACAAAACAAATTTGAACATCTTGGGAAGCAGATGTTAAAGCTGTATTAAAATATTCACCCAGCTTGGTGAGACAAATTGGGAAGCTACAATTGCTAGCCTGGTTGAGAAAGCTATAAAAACGGCGCTCTCAGGCGCCCACTATGAGCACTCCCAAGGGATCCATGCAGTCTTGGGTTAAATCCCTCTATTTCATTTTCCTTATCGAGTACTTCTTTACCATTCTCTTCTTCTTTTTTAAGAAAGGCGATTGAAACGTTATTCGTTTTTAAATAACAAGAAAAAATACAACAACTGTGACGGGAAATTCGATGTGCTAACCACACATAATCCAAATAGTTACTCTAAACCTAGTTTATAGAATTATCTTTAAACGTAATTCCCTAGATGCGAAACGGTGCTATTAAAATATCCCTTAAATAATTATTAATGGTACACTTTTTCAGTGCGTTGAAAATGATCATTATTTTTCAGTTATCTAGAAGTTTTGTAGAAGAAAACGGGTAAATACAACGAAACTTGTTTTTTTGTTATGAGACTTTTCCTAATGGTTTAAATCCACAATAAAATTTAAACCCGGCTTGTCCTCTTGTGCGGTTGTAAGTATAAAGTAGGCCTATTACAAAACACAATTGTCTCTACAGCAAAAACTGCTAAGCCGATTTTCATGCAGTTTTCATTTCGAAGTAAACAACTACGGAAAGAAGAAACGAATAAATTTTACCTCTAGTTGTAAAAATATTATTAAAATTTTTTTTTCAATAATGAATTTTTGAAACTTTATAATGGGAGCGAACATTAGATCGAATAATATTAATTGCCATATCTAAAAATTATGGTAAACAGAAAATAAAAATATTTGGCAGTACCATTTGTAGTTAAAGCGTTTTTTAAACACACAAATTTAATACATTTTCCGTAGCTATAAAAGAAATTTGATTTAAAGTGTATTTTTATTTATTTATAGATATTTTATCTTTTTGGTTTATCACCTTGTAGACATGTACATATGTCCTTTATCACAAATCATGTAAAGTTTGTGACGGTTCAAAAAATCAATGTTGGGTTTTTCATAGAAATATCTGCTTTGTCGTTATCCGAGTTGAAATTATATTTGTTTATGTCCCGCTAGACCCCAAACAAGTCAACATATTTTGATAAGTGGATATGTTTTGAGTGTATCTCCAAGAGTAGGTTTTCTTTTTCTTTTGATAAATTGTAATTAATCGTATTTCAAATAACTCGATTCAGTAGTCTAGTTGTGCACTACCAGTTTGGAATATCAACCACAAAAGGAGTTTAGTTTGTGGAATGTGTAGTTTTTGCTTCAATAAACCTGATCAACTTCAAACTAAAAACCATGTGATTTCTCAATTTCTATCTCTTAATTAGTATATATAGTTGTGCTAGCTACGCACAATTTTTTTTACTTTTGTGAGGCTCGTTTTATTTAAATTAATATTGTTTTAAATGAGAGTCATGAAGTAAAGTTTAAAATTGTTAACATACATTTAGTATAACAATTTTTATATCAGTTCAAAAGCGATACAAAATAGTCCAGGACTACATGATTTGAAAAGTTCGTATTGATGGCAGTAATGTTGAACTATTTGGCTATGTACTGTAACATAAACCAACTTTTAATTTCAAATGCAAAAACCTCATACATTATAATTACAGTATATATTTAACAAAAGACAACACTTTAGCTAAGATGTTATCATTATTGAAAAGTAAATCGGTTGTTCGTCTGAC
Source organism: Aphrophora alni (assembly GCA_963513935.1). Lineage (NCBI taxonomy): Eukaryota > Metazoa > Arthropoda > Insecta > Hemiptera > Aphrophoridae > Aphrophora > Aphrophora alni. Next base: position 70,355,626 of record OY740771.1, on the reverse strand, counting down.
CAAGAGATTCATAGCCTATATTCAAAAAATCGTTCTGAGATATTGTTCATTTATTATATTGGCGCTCCAACCTTGGTTTTCAGGATTTCTAGATTTCTTCCAATAGCCTCCTACATCCTTTTCTATCTCGGGACCTCCACATCTTATTCTACATGACCTAACCACCTATGTTGGTAGTCACGTATCACAATTTTTTTCGTTTGGTTTGGCACATTGTATGTACAGGGTAACCGCCATAACTCTGGGATTTTGTTAGGGGACGTATGAATAAGCAAAAACGTTCATATGGACATATAGTCAAAAACACATACTTTCTCTCTGTCTATTTGTGTTTTTTATAACATACATTACTTGTAAGGAATGATAATTTGAATTTGCCCCTAACCACAATCACTGGAACTTAATAAAACACAATTATCTGTATTATCACAATTATCTTAATTGTTCTTTACAGTATTAATTATATCCACTTAATGCCCTGATGTAGGCCTACATTTCGATAACATGGTTATCATCATCGGAGGGTCTTGCTTATAAACTAATTATAACCTTACATATCTATTACTGTTAAGTGGATATAATAAATAAAGAACAATTAATCAGATAATTGTGTTTTATTAAGTTCTAGTGATTGTGGTTAGGGGCAAATTCAAATTATTATTGTGAATTTCACCACAGTGCTCAACAAGATTGTATTGTAAGGAATGGTTTAAGGTAGAGCTTTAGAATTTTGTATACACTTTTATATTATAAAAATCATATTCATGTAAAAGTTTTTTAAATGTAACTTTATCGATTTCAAAATGGCGCCTAGAAACATTTTCTATTCAAATTAATATGAAAACCTAAAGTAATACAAACATTCTACTAGCCGCCATTTTGAAACCGATAAAAATACAATTTTACATAAATATGCTATTTATTAAGATACAATTGTATTCCAATTTCAACCGTTCATTGGAAATCTATTTTATGAAACATAAACAGACAGACGGACGGAAAACTAAAATTTTTGGAGAACATATTCATATGAATTTTTGTTTTGTTTTTTTTCTTTGCTTATTCCTAGATCCCCTATCACCTCCTGAAATTCTTCCTGTTACTTGTCTAAAATTCCTGTTACGAATCAACCTGAATAGCAATAGCAATATTATCCATACTTCACCAACATTTTATCGAAAAATAAAGACAGTTTAGAGATATAGGCAGTGTCCACGGTTCATTCACAATTATTGGTCGATAGCTCCCAAACTGTTTTGTTTTAGTCCTTAGAGGATATTGTTATAAAAATTAAAAAAACAGATTTTTTTGTTTGTATTTGTCATTATTTGAAATACGATAAATTACAATTTATCAAAAGAAAAAGAAAACCTACTTTTGGAGATACAGTCAAAACATGCCCAACTTATCAAAATAGGTTTGGGGTCTAGAGGGACACAAAAATCAAAATAATTTAAAAAATAATTTCAACTAGGAGCAGATATTTCTGTAAAAAACCCAACATTGGTTTTTTGAACCGTCAAAAACTTTACATGATTTGTGATCTACAAGCTGATAAATCAAAATGATAAATTATGCAATAAATTAATAAATATACACTTTCAATCTAATTTCTTTTTAGCTACGGAAAATGAATTAAATTTGTGTGTATAAGAGACGCTTTAGTTACAAATGGTAGATTACTGCTAAATATTTTTATTTTTTGTTTACCATCATTTTTAGATATGGCAAATTAATATTTTTCTATATTAATTATGATTTTATGTTAGCTCTCATTTTAAAGTTTCAAAATTTAATATTAAAAATTAAATTAAAATAATAATATCTTTACAACTAATTTTATTGTCTACTTTTCTAAACCTACTTTTCTCCAATAACAAACCTAGGAAAAAAAATGAAGAAATGATATTAAGTTTGTCTTAATTTCTATGATTATTGAAATTTTGAACAAATATTTAGCCACCATTTTTTTCATTTATACTCGATTTATGATTCTTGAATAACACGGAGGGTTTGTTACTGGTTTAATAGATTATATTAAAGAATCTATTGTGCCCTATTAAACATTAACCAAATCATTTCTATTGTTTATCGAACAAGTTAAGATGTTTTTCAAAACAATTATTTCACAAACTAGAAATTTGCTCAAACAAATTGATACGGGAAATAATGAAGATGGCATATTTTAACATTCGAAAATTAATATTTTTTTAAAGAGTGGTTCCTTGAATTTACGGTAAATATTTTAAGATATCAGTATCGTTTTAATAAAAAACAGAACTTAAATTTTCACTATAATTGTTTTAAACGATCTTAGTTAATTCTAATAAAAAATCACTGAGTAAAAAGTTCCAGAATACTGTATTTAAAATTTTGTTTAACAAACAGATTAGTAGTACAGCGTGTAGAAGAAAATATCTTGAAGGCGTTTTGGAACACTTTGATATGAATGATAGGCATAATTGAAAACATAGCTAAAATTATTAAATATTAGTGTAATTAAGTCAATAGTCCCACCTTTATTTTAGTTGCATTCGTCTATGATAAGCTAGGATTGAAATATTTATAATTAATAGTACGAATTATTAATCGATTCTATAATTCACAATATTGGAGTCTGTCTTTAAAACTAATTTATTTGTAATTTTACAAGATTAAATAAATTAGGTGTACATTTCGACTAATTGTCAACCTTCTCCATTTCTGTTTATGGTTCAGTTTTTGAAATATATGTTGCAAAATATATTATCAATAGAAATATTGGTCATTTAATTCATGTCCATATTGATGACCAAATTATATATCTCTTCACTTTTTCAATGGGAAAATAATGCAATTTGAAATGGTTAAATCGCAAATTAAACCTGGAAATTAAATTTTAATTAACCTAACAAAAATTCTTAGATATTTATTTTTGTACAAAATAAGGCGTAATTTGAAAATATTCCAATAATTTAAAGTTATTAAAAAGTGCCTGTCACATAACAAATGTCTTAGGAATTATCGCTTTTTTATTGTTAAAAAAAATTATAAACATTTTTTTGAGTATACTTTAAGCATTATTGAGATATTATTTTATTAAGATTCAAACAGTCTCTATTTTTAATCTTTACAGAAATAGATTTACAAAAAATAACAAAATCAAAAAAATTGCCGAAAAAGGAAAAAAGGACCTTAGAAAAAGAATAACAATTTCTCTTTTAAAAAGGTTATCTTTTGATGGATAGGACTTTTAAGACAGGCTCTAAGTGGCATCCTGAATATGGTGAAAATTATAATAATCAATTAATTATTTACTATGTTAACTAGAGATGAACACTTTTTTAAACCTGTTGGAAAGGAAACAAAATTCTGTACCGAGTTGGAATACTTGTCGGAGATTCTAGTTTAGAATATCGCTACCAGATCGCAGTAGTACAAGGTGGTGTTAATGTTCTGATCTTACTTCCGACATCACGCGAACTCTTTTAGTAATTCTGAACAACTACATGCAGTATTGAATTGAGATTTTGCCAGTATTTTTATATTTTACATAACGTTTATAAATTATCTTTATTTACATAATATAACAAGAAGTTAAATTCATTGCACAGATTCAGTTTATCATATCTGCTCCATCTGTGTGCAACAATCGTCTACATCTTTATTATTCATTCAGTGTGTAGGAATAAGTTAATGTCGACAAAAAGGTAATTCTATAAATTTGTAAGGAAACGAAAGCTGTCCATGTATAAATTTTGCCTCTATATTCTGACGTGCTAATATACTTGACAAGTAAATATTTAAAACAAGTTGATGGATCCCATCGTGGTACTTATCCAGCTCTATTATACAATTTAATAAGCAGATCCTCTAAATGTAATGCCTAGAAGGTGGTTACTTGGGCCTTGTAGGAAATGTTAAATTGTATTGATAGATCAAGGAGTTTTACAAAGGCTTTTTGAATCTCGTTATTGTGTATAATCTATCACTATTGTCTTGACGTCGCACTTCGGCTAGACTCTAACGAGCCTCATAGATGTGTAGGCCTAAAAACATCTCCAGCTCTTATCAGAGTCTCGGGCCTGAAGCCCACACTCCCTGCGCTCATGTCGGGGACTCACCACTAAATGGTTGGTACAATTAGATAAGATTATAAAATTGAAAAATGCAAATTTTTATCTCATTTAGTGTTATAGGCCTAAGTTAATTTGAATAACACAGATGATAGGATCAAAAACTAATAATATGGCTGTCATTTTGACATTTTTAATTTGTTTTTTTTCTTTTTCGATTTCTACAGTTATTAAGTGTTGTAGAACTATTGAATAGGTTAGGTATATGAGCACATTAGGCTACTCCAAATTTCATATTCCTATCTAATTTTTGAACGCGTTATCGATCTTTTGTTAAGACGACGACGGGCGTACAAAATCTAAATAATCATTTTTTCAGTTTGTTGAGGCCATGAAACTTGGAGAACAGTAAAAAAATGTGGGTCGATTTTTTTTTTCGATTATCAAACAAAATGTATTGCTATTTATTTAATTTTTGCAGATGCTTTAGGTCATCATGGGTTTAAAGTCTGCTAGCATCATAACGAAATTGAAAAACACCATTAAAATATAAGCTAATTACTTTAATGACATTTTTCACTGATTGGCCAGTCGATTCTATTAAATTCTAATTTTAGGTAATAATATCCAGTATTGGCAATATCTGGTGTGTAGTTAGTGGATAGACCTTTTTGGCGGGGTGAGCGAACACTTTAGGATAGACCTTGCAGGTACATGAGGCTAGCGACACACAGTCTGGTGAAGTCACTGTTGTCATAACGTATATTAGAATATAAAGTTTATAAAAATTTTGTTTAAAAATTACGGTTTTAAATCAAATATTCCATTGAACTCATTCGTCCAAATATTTTGTCACATTGATCCTGGACTTTGTTTTGAAATTTGTTGTAATTACATAATTTTCCTTTTGTTATGTCCTGTTATTTCGGTACCATGGTTTTTCATGGATTTACTTCTTCTGTCTTTTTTATTTATGATCTTGGACTTTGTTTTGTATATCATTCAAACGTTTATCCATGAATCCATGAATGTACACCTTCGTTGCAAAATATCGACATATATAAACCTGGATTTCTTTTTAAACTTCAACCTGACCAACATTTCTTCATACCTTCATGCATGTCTACGGATCTACTCTTTTTGTATCTATATATTTTCGTATATAATTGCTTTATCTCGTCCTGTGTTTCATTCTGCTCATCTTTTCTTCGGACACGTCTTTCCATCCCTTCATCGTGGTTGTCCACGGTTCTACTTTCTCTGTTCCAAAATCTAATATATAAACCTGAACTTAGTTTTGTACTTCATTCATCCCTTGTCTCTTCATCCCAACATCATTACTCTCAAGGAATCGCGTATGCCCTACGTTCTAATGAGTTAATTGTTACTTAGAATCCTGGATTTCGTTTGGTCAAGTAGGCTATATCGCTCTTCATCCCTCCAATATGGTTTTCCAAGGATCTACCCCTCAGTCCGAAAATGAAATGTATTATGAAATTCACTCCCTGTTTACATTTATTCTATCAAACATTTCAGTCAATCCCCTCCGTATCCCTCAGTAAATAATCCTGGTCTTAGTAAAGTACTTCTTCCTTCGCCTATCGTTTCATTTTAGCATCATCATACCAGTGAATAGATCTATTCTTTCCGCTCTAATATATGGTATCCTGGATTTCGTTTTGTACTTCATTGTACCCAACCTTTCTTCTGATATGTTGATTTGTACTGCTATCTTGGACATGGAACCTACTCCTTCCGTCCCCGTGTTTTGTCAAACAAAATACCACACTTTAATTTATACTTCATATTATCCAACGTTCTTTGAGTGGTTTTGATTAATTCTATTCATGGTTGTCCAAGTATCTACTCCTTCTATCCAAATGTATTTTCATGTAGAAACCTGGATTAACTCTTTACATCATTTTGCCAATATTATCTTTTTTTCATCATAGTTTTCCTCATATTTATTCTCTCTTTTGATTTTGTTTTGTACTAAGAAGTAAAGTCAATATCCAGGCCTCTATAAAACATTATATTGGTACAGAGGTTGTAGAACCGTGGCAAAACATACAGATTGAAGCTATGGAATAGAAGAAAAAATTAGTTTCAAAACGAAGTCCTATAAATATGACATCATATTGATCGAAGGAGTTGATTCACTAAAGACTGTTCGTTTAGCATTATATCAACATATTATAGGATTTAATAGATCTATGGAAAACTACAGGATGAAACGAGTTTGAGTTAGAAAAAAATACAAAATTACGGAAGGTTCGTTTTTCTAAATAACAACATATTGGGGCGGTGGGTGGCCTATCGAAGACACGTTGGATCGTTTACAAAACGAAGTCCTCATCGCTTTATGACAACATATTGGGACTAAAAGTGTAATCTCATTGAACATTAGACTGCTGGAATAAAGAACCTGTCTCTTCAAAGTCTACACCACTTAGTGACAGCATTAGGATTATGAGAATAGGCTCATTGAAAATTATTCTGCGGAACGAAGAACAAAATTTATATCTCTTTAGGACAACATATAGGCTATGGAATAAGAGAGTAGACATATTGACAATTTGACTGCCGAAATAAATAACTTATGTACAAAATCTAGCCCTATATCGATTTATAACTATATATTTGAACTAAGAGAGGAGACCCATTGAAAATAAGACTGACTGCCAGAATGAAGAACCTACCTGTACAAAGGTTACATCACTTCGTGGCAACATAAATATTATAAGTAAGAGAGTAGACCCGTTGAAAATTATACTGCCTGAATGAAGAACCTATTAGTACAAAGTCTAATATAACTTTATAATCACATATTGGGACCCAGAGAATAGGCCCATTGAACATTAGACTGCCAGAATAAAGAACCTATTAGTACAAAGTCTAATATAACTTTATGATGACATATTGGGACCCAGAGAATAGGCCCATTGAACATTAGACTGCCAGAATGAAGAACCTATTAGTACAAAGTCTAATATAACTTTATGATGACATATTGGGACCCAGAGAATATGCCCATTGAACATTAGACTGCCAGAATGAAGGACCTATTAGTACAAAGTCTAATATAACTTTATGATGACACATTGGGACCCAGAGAATAGGCCCATTGAACATTAGACTGCCAGAATGAAGAACTTACCTCCACAAAGTCTATTTTAACTTCATACTATGTAACTGAACAACATATTAACTTATTGAGAGTAAAAGAGTAAACCCATTGAAAATTATACTGTCGCAATGAAGAACCTACTAGTACAAAGTCTATTACTTTATGATAACATATTGGAACCAGGGTCTCCTGCTGCAGCTTAGAAACTGATAAACCAGTTTGTAAATTGGTTTTGTTTAATAACTTTATCAATTATAATCTGATAAAATAAGTTAGAAACTTATTAAAATATCTTGTGCAAATACGTTGCACAAACTTTCTCACACGCCAAACAAAACTATAGTCGCCAAAAATATCAGTTCGGTAGTTGTCACTCTAAAAGTGAAAATCAACCAAAGTCGCTGTCTTGGATTTTGTAGATTATTTATATGCATTACAGTATTTGAAATACCTCGATACCTACCGGTAGAAGACTAAGTATAAAACAGTATTTGAATAAGGTCTAAACTTGCTTCATTTATGTTATAAACTCTTCTAAAGCATAAATATTACACCTAAAATTAAATCAAGTTAAAATGATAAAATTCTTTTAAAAAAAATCCTTAACTGTAATTTTTTTTGAAAGGTTGCAAATTAGTTTAGATCATTAATCTTCACATTAAAAAAAAAGAAAAGAAAAGAAATTGGTAGAGCCAATTTAGAGCCATTACCTCTTGTGTAGCGGATTTTTGCTGATTATTCACCAATACGTTTTGTTTGGTTGTTGTACTTAGAAACTACATTGTAGGAAAATTTGATGAAAATTATTACAGGCGGTATTGATACATCGGAGTTTTGTATTTTTGCTTTATAACATGTAGGCTAACTCAAAATTTTTAGTTATCAAATAATAAAAAATAAAACCGTTCCCCAAAATTGACGTAACTTACCTTTTGCTTGACAATCAAAAGAGCATAAATAAATTTCTAATTAACAGAAACAGTTTGTTGTTGAGAAACACCCACACAATCTACCCTTTGCAGTTTTTAAGACAGCCTAAAGTAACAAAACTTAACTTTAGAATCTATAAAATGAATATTTAAGTTTTGTTTAAAACTTATTTTCTTTTATACGAAAATGGAGCTCGTAACAAATAATGTTTTATTATTAAAATCAAGATGAATGAATGAGTTTATCTACAACATACAAATAATATAGGCACAAGCAGAACATAAAACATAAAATATTCACTGCTCCACTTTAAATAGTATATTTCATAGCTTTTCCATACAAGCTCAAGTTTAACGGAAAATGATCGAGTATCGAAAAACTTCTTTTTGTCCTAGTGATGAACTATATTTTTCGTTATACTTCAAACAATAAAAGAAAAAAATCATCACAAAAACTAAAATGTTATAACCTATTTATATTCAAATCGATGGTAACAGCTGTTTTATCGGTTATTTACAATCGAGAGTAACTGTTGATTCTTTACAATCATTAATTAATTTGTATAAAGGAAGTAACAGCTGATGACCTCGACTTCAGCTGATGTTTTTAGGTCCTAGGACTAAAAAGAACAACTTTAGCATCTCAATGCATGTATTGAAAACAGCTGTTTTGAAGCAGTATGACGAAAAATATACTTTATGAGTATTGTATTGAGAACTGACCGTACAAAGATAGTTGTGTTCTGAACTCATATTTTAATTTTTTGATTCTTTAAAGACTTTAAAGAGTAAAAAACTCTCGGTCAACATCGGCTTATAAAAAATAGTACAAAATAGAGACCTACAGCCCTAAAGTACTGCAATAGAAGAGATAAAAGAGAGGGCTTTAACCCAAGACTACAATATGAAAGGTGTAGGTCCAGCTAGGTTTCACGGGTCCACTACACCCGTACATCTTTGAGGAGCTTCAGTGAACCATAGATTATAAAATTATAAAAAGGTTTAAATCTATAGAGTATAGGCGTAAGACAGTAATACAGATTTGAAAGAGTTGTCATAACGAGATCTAAAGGACGGACTGAGTTGGATGCCCTAAAAGTAGGCTACCATTAACACTGTTTCATTGTAAATTTTCATAAATTTTCAAATTTTTGTTCACCGTTAAAAGAAAGAACAAGAAAAAAAGAAGAATATTGTGATACAAGAAAGCAAAAACTTCATATTTTGAAACTAATAAATCACCAGCAATAAAAGTAAATAAAATTGATTGACCGGAAACTAAAAAGCTACAGAATTTTGGAGAACAATGCATTAAGAAGATTAATGTGACAAGGGACTCCGGCGTCCGGGCGCCGCGATGAAAAATATCTCAAGAAAAAGTCGAAGAGGGAGAAAGAAACAGGAGGGTTATGTGTGTGTTGGAAAGAGATAGAACGGATATAATATAATAACAGCATAATGCGGGGAGGATAAATTATGGTGCAAGACGGAGAAGAGGGAGGGGGTGGAAAGTCATCCATTGCATGCAGTAAGCGGCCATTATAGCGGGAAACAAACCGCGGGCTTTCAACGAGATAAATAATTAGGTTTTGTATTACTTAACAAAACAGAGATATCTCGATTGTCGCAAAGAATGTCGTGCAATATCATTTTATAAACAAAGATCGAGATTTATGAGTGTCGTGTGTTGTAACAATTAATATTAAAGCAAGAAAGCGAAGCAAACCTCTTGCTGGTTTGACACGCAGTGTAATAATATATTTGTTTCTCTAAATGTTTAATATCGTTTGCTACAACTGATATATTAACGTTAACAAATTAAGAAACTCTAAATGTCATTGTTGCTGGTTAGACTGGGCGGACTAACTTGAAATGTTTCAACAAATTGGTGATGTGGCAAGTATTCCGAATTTAGGGCAATTATAAAATGGCTGATATTCCATACTATATTTGCTATCAAATTTTACAATATGGACTTTCTTTGTAAATTTTTAGTTTTTAAATTAATCACGATTTTTGACATACTCACAAACGATCGAAGTGTAATTCTTTCTTGACTAATTCTCCATGAGAATCATTTTGATTAGCAGTTGTTGATAAAATGAATTGATGGTCATAGATAATCCCCCCCCCCCCTAGTGTGTAATGTTCTGCTTTATTTTTCATCTTACGTTTGTGTAATAGTGTTTTTAGTTTTGGTTTCAATTTATCTTCTAATTTCGTAATTTATTAGGCAAACACCCTCCCCTAATAGCCACTAAAAAACTTCAATTTTTTTCCTATTAATAATGTATTCTTATATAAAATTAAAAAATAAAAACAATGAGACTATGCTCGTTATTGTATCTCTTTTAGTTTTTTAGTTATTTACTTTGTGACCAAATTTCGTAATTTTCATTTCCTAAACATTATAACTTGAAAAATAATTATCATAGAGACTTCTGGTTGTGTTTAAACGTTTAGAAATTTAATTCTCTTTAAGAACTATAAGTAACTTATCAAATTTTTGTAATTAAAAATATTTTTCTCAAAAATCACTTTTTTGATGTAAGTATATGATCGTCCATTTTTTCATTTTTTGAGTAAAATTTTTTTCTCTATAGTTTTTAATTGATAAATGTGTGTTTCTTTTTTATATAAATGTATCATTTAATTTTTGTATAATTATTATTTTGCTGTAATTTAATTTACTAAGTTAATGAGTTAAAATGGAAAGGACTTCATATTCTCGACTGCGCGCAAATAAACGCGAGAGTAAAAGTTCTGCTGAATGACTTTGACTAAAAAGTAGTAAGACTAATGCGGAACATATTACACGCATTGAATAAAAACCTAATAAATCTCGGACTAATAGAGCAATACTCCCTTAATCAATAATTAATCAGAAACTCCACAATATCTGCAACAAGAAAATACCTAAACAAGATGACGTTTCAAAAATTAAATCGTCATTTTCAGTTGTGTAATCAGATACAAACTTAATTGTGCTCTGATTACAACTGATGATGACAACTTAGTCGCAGAAACTTCTTCTTTTTGAGAGGTTTCCTTGTGGAAATTATTGATAACTAAATTTTCCACAACATTTACACAAGAGTTGCAAGTGGAGGCTCCTACACATAGGCTATGTAGCTTACAGTTTTCAGGCCCGGTTGGGACGACACACTGACACGAGCGAAGCGAGTGGAAACTGCTTAATCTATACACATTTACGAGTCCAGTTAGGTTTCATACTCTCGAAGGATTGTGTATTAGTGTTTTTATATACACAAAACGATGGCTAATAAACGATTAGCTAAATAAATAATAGAATAATCAATCTTTATTTGGTACATTTCCACCTCCATCCTGCCCACCAAACCAAATCAGCTGTTTCTTTTGACTTCTTTTATGATATCCTTTCTTATTCATAATTCTCGACTCCATCTAACCTAGTATTGCGACAAAGTAAGTCCATCTTTAAAATCAGTTACACGTGAACTAATGTTCCATGCCTATTATACAATCTGTACCGTACACCTGTAAATTTATAACACCTTGATATTATCCCTTATCCTATAAAATCGCATTTGTATTATTGTTAACATGGCTGCAGACCTCCTTATTAAACCATACGCCTAGATACTTCGTTTTAACCATGTCTTGGACCCATTCACCGTCGTCAACATCCTGATTCTCAATTTTCAATTTTCTAGTCAGACTTTATTATTTTTTTTGAGCTTCTTTGTCACGGAACACAGGTCCCTTGTCCTGAGTCATCACTATTATTTGATCATCACCAAAAAACTATGTATAATGTCTATCATCACCAAATAGCACTAAAATATTGCTTCATTTCTTAAGCGTAAAAGGTAAAAATATATTATTTTCATAGACAAGAAACAAAATAAGTCAATATTCCCATAGTTCAATTAATCTAGGTGTGTGAACCTACAAAAATATATACAACTGCTTACAAAGGTAAGTTAAATTTAATGATTAAATATATTTTTTTAAATAAAGCTTTAAAAAGATACGGTAACAACAAATTTCGAGAAAAAAGATTTTGCCGAAAGATAAATATCTTGTTTCTGACATCCGGGAAAGAGAAAAAATTTCGAAATGACAGAAAAAAGTCAATACAACGACTGTGCCATACTTCAAAATCGTTCATGGGTATTCGATTAAATTTCCAACATTGATTTTAAAGAAAGTTTAGTAAAATATAAATGTCGCAAATCCCAACTATTCTGTTAAACAAATGTGTAAAGTCTTAGCTGAATATAATTAAATCTCGATGGCCGTACATAAATACAATAATTTTAATATTTTGGAATGGTAAACTTTACTCCATCTTAGTATTAGATAGGCTATGTAAATGCATATTAGAATTCAAAACTATAATATTTAATTTTTTACTTCCCAAAGATGGAATGCGATTATTGTTTTAAATCCTACAAGTATTTTCAATTCGATTTTTTAAACCTCGATTCTACAGCGTTTGCTCAGTCTCCACTCTCAGTTTCCAATTCTCCGTCCAATCATCCATCCGAAGGATTCGTAGAGATATCATTTCTTGAATCTCATCTTCCGGCCTTCTGCATCGTCTAATCCTCTTAATTTGGTATTACTGATACAATTGATTTTGAACTTTAGTATCATCGTTTATATAAAAATAAATACAGAAAGTTTGGGTGGTTTCCTTTCTAGGTTACTAGATGTCCATTTCCACTTTGTTATGTTCTGGGGGTTGTAGTTGATAACTAGAGTTGATCCGTACTCTGGAAAGATTGTGTGTTAGTGTTTTTATATTCACAAATAACTCCAGATACCTGAATAAGCTTTTTTAATAATATGAACAATATGTTTTTATTCCATAGATTTCTAAACTCAATCCTGCTCACATGACCAAATCACAACGGTTTCTTTTGAACTTCTTAAATGATATCCGTTTTCATTCCCATTATTTTGTTGCCGTATATAGAAATTCTAGACTCCATCTAACCTCGTGAACTTCTCCTCAGTAAGGTCACATTTATGACTAGTTACGTGAGCTTATATTCCGAGCCTCAGTTTTGTACTCTGGACCATACGCCTTTAAACTCTTACCTTGGTACCTTGACCACCTTTATCTTGTAATATCCCATTCAGTGCTTTAGTGACTTTCCTACCTTCAATTATTCTGAAAAATATCTTAACATGGCTTCTTACTTCGTTGTTAAAACTACAATCCAAAATACTTTGTTTATCCTCTTCTATATAGCCTATATAGGCCTAGTGGATTCTAACGAAATGACGTAATATATAGGAGCTACTCTCTTGTTAACCTCAAAAACAAATTTAAAATCTCTAATAAATACCAATCTACTTTACAGCTACTATAAAATTATTCACAAAATTTAAGTTAAATTTTGTTATGAGGAAAGCGTTATTGTTAATGAATAATTTTGTACGATTTCAAAAGAAAATATTACAAATTAGTATTGCCGGTTAGGTTACGTCAATTGGTTTGATAAAACTATAGAAAATGCAGTAAAAATGTATTATACATTTATGTAAATCCAGTTTTGATCAAAAAGCTCCAAGCGGATACTGTAAGTAATTGTAGTAAGCATTTACATTTATGTATGTATAGGCTATGTATGTAACACGTTAAAATAAACATAAAATTCACTTTACTGCTGCATCCTTTTTCAGAATGAGTTTACAATTAGGTATAGTTATTTAGTGGGATATGCTTCATTGATTACAGTGCCATCTTGCTGGAACAATACTATTTTTAGGTTGATAAGAAGTTAGTACAATTTTGTGCACAATTTATTTACATAAGTAACGTTAGTCATGTGCTAATACATCAACTGCAGAAGTTTTATAAGACCGTTCTGCGGTCAATTTACTTTTTTATTGTTTTATGGTTATTTTTGTGTTTGTATACACAAGTGCTAGGGAAATGTTTGCAATATTTATTTCCAATTTATTTTTATGAATAAAATATGCATTAGTAAATTAGAAATTGTCCGTGAAAAAAGTGTTTGTTTAATTATATTTCGAATAACAATAGTTAAAATTTAAATAGCATTATCTGTTTATTACGAGGAATACCACAAGTTTCTTCATTTTAAGAAACATTATTATTGTCCTGAAACTTTTTACTTTAGACTTTCCCTTTAATAATTTCCCGTCTTATGATAAGATCTGTTCCAAATAAATATATTCTTTACGACAATACGTTGGTCCATCAGAAGGTTTGCAGTGGACAATATAATAGCATGGAAATAACGTCAGTTAATTGAAGATTGAAGATCTCTGGCTTGTATCGAAGGAAATATATCGATTACCTATACAGACTGCCTAAGTAAGCAAGTCAATTCAATTATTATTGCAGATAAGAGGGAAGGAATATGACAGAAAAGGATTGAATAGTCTTAATTATTATGATGAAGATCTGCCTTGAAGAACTTGGTTACAAAGAAACAACTCACAATAACTGAGCTAGCATTGTTGTTTGGACTTCATTACTTGAATAGCACGTTGTCTTCCCCTTGATTGTTGTTATACTATAATAGACCCTTTCAATGACATATTTTTTTCCACATCCATCTCATTCCATTCCCTATACTCTTCCGCCCCATTTTCCCTATTAAACCTTTAATGAATGCTCCATTAAGACATCTATACTTTGTTTTGTTTTCTAAATATTACTTTCGAAATGATAATGTACAAAAGAGGGTTGCTTTTTGTTCAGAAATATTCTTTACAGAGGGCAAAACCTAAGTCAGCCTCAAGGGAATGTTACGAATTTTATAATTAAGAGAGTCTCGAAATTTTAAATGTTTTTTATATTAATTTCAAGTAGTTAAAAAAATTATTTTCTTGGTGGTAATTCTACTTAGACACAATATTTGTAGAGATCGATCCAATTTTCTTTTTCACTTAAAAACGTTTCCTAAAATTAAAAATCTTACGAAACAATATAGTAACGATTTATGGTACTGTTTGATAAGTTTGTGATTTCAAATGAAAGGATTTATTTTATTACCAAAATTTGATTATTTTTTTACATAATCACCATTTACTTTGTGCAACTTCTTCAAGGCTTTAAGAAATATGATGTCTGTACTCTGCAAAATAGGCATTTGTTTCGGCGATGACCTCCTCCTTCGAAGTTAATCCTTTTCCATTTCCTCGTGTTTGTTAAGAATAGACGTCGCAAGGGGAGAAATTTGTAAAATAGACAGATGAGGACGCAGTTCGTAGCGCAATTCGACAATTTTCTTCAAATTATTTCTAGACATGTGAGCTGGTGAATTTCCATTGAGGGAAAAGAATTTTTATCTTTGCCAAGTAGAGTCACTTTTTCATCATCAAATTAATTCAATAAATTTGTCAATGGTCAATGAAAATTTTGTCATGCGAATTCCATGTAATTGTGGACATGACTTTACTGGAACACGTTCGCCAAGAGATATCCACCGTTTGACTGCTCTTCCATTTCTGGAGTTTGATGAAACCGTTTTTATTTTAATTCCCTTTAATTCCCTAAAAATTCAGTTCAATTTCCCTTAAATATGTCGCTTTGAACTAGTCGCGTAATTCAGTTTTTGGTTAACTTTATGCAACGTGCCACACATCTTTCTCATGCCTAAATGTTCATGCAAGATATTCTCAATTAAAATTAAACTTGATCACAATAGTTATTGACCAGATATAATTTGATTATTGTGGCTCATACATCACCAAAAATGGCGACATTATCGTAAAAAGTTATTGATTTAATAAACGTATTATTATTTGTGAGAAATTGTGTTCATGTTTAATTTTAATTTAAACACATCTCACAAGTCAAACTCAATATTGGTTTTAATTTATTTAAGATGTTTACATTCTTAATATTCTCGCGTATCTCCATTCGATTCCTATCAAGGATTTTATGGAGCATCTCTTCAGTTGTGACCTCATTCAGACGACTGGTGCTCAGCTCATTCGTGTTCGCACGATTACAACGAAATTCATTGAATCATTTGTGAACCATTTCCTACGACGAGGAGAGTCCACATAACACTTTAACAGCAACACTATATCAGTTCCCTTAATGGGTTTTATACGCAACAAGTAGTACTTTATTACCATTCGCAATTCACTTTTTCAATTAAGGCATAACAAACATATCCGCTTTAGAACGTTGTCAAATATTTTCTGCTAAACTGATCTTTTTGAAACTTCATATGTATAGACTTAAGATGGCAACCGTAAAAGGTACAATTAAACTTGCTATTTGAGCGTCATGTTTTATAAAGTCACTGACGTAATAGCAAAGAAATGTGAAGAAACATCATTGATGTCAATTCAGAGGCTGTTGCTGTCAAAGTCTGAAGCGTATAAGTCACTATTTTCAAATTCATTTTCACTTGTCAGTGAACGAAGAGTGTCAGCAATGTTAGCTATACTAAAACAGTAGGGCGGATCTCAAATACACATTTGCTCCTTATCTTATGATATTAGTTCATATCGTAAGAACTCTGTCGATATGAGTTCTTGATACATATAGTTTGACATGTTTGTACACGGGTTAAGTTTATTTTAGGCGATGTTTTAGCACAACGTTTTTAGTCGCGAAACATACCGGTTCAACTACATTCAGCCGTGTAACGTAGTACAGAATCAAAACCACCCTAAGAGTGTTATTGCCTGTAGACTGTAGGTAGCTTGAACAAAATACATCTTGCATGGCGTCTGTGCATCGTAATGCAATAATATACAAATTATTATTACTATCTTATATCAGATATAGAAACCAATTTCTGAATTTTAAAAGATATATTTAACTTATCTTTCATTTTGGCGTAGGGTTTGGCCAACTCATCTCCCAGTGGGCAACCACTGCAAACAGCCTCATCAGACCCATACTATTTACTGTTCTGAGGTCTTTCCTGTGTCCTGCACTATTTTCCACTATTGTGTAGGTGTAGATTTCTTGATCCATTCTGTTAGTTCTTTCTCGCGTTATTTTCTTCCTCACTATGCCTACATCCCCCCTTTTCTTCCGTTTTTTTTTTACAAAATAACAAAATCTATAAATATTAACGAAATATACTTCATATAAAAGTTGTAGAGTTTAACACTTTCTACAAAATCGCCTATTTGGGTTCCGAAATTTACACACTTCGTGGTTGAAGCTGTTGTACAGGAATGAAACAGACGTGGAGGAAGAAAATTTGCCTCACACTATTAATATGTAGCTAAATTTTTCATGTAGAAAAATAGTCCGATTTTTAAACATACTAATTTTTGAATGTTTCATTTTTTGTGTTATTTAATACTGAAATAATTATTTAAACGTGTTATATAAAATTACGCGTTATGTATTATAAAAAGATAATGTCAATTAATAGAAAGATTTTAAAATTCAGAATCAAGTAACAAAGAGATGAAAAAAATTTAAAAAGTCAAAAAATGGGGTGGTTTTTTTTAGTCAAAAACGTCTCCAAAGTTTCGATAATACTAATTTTATAATTAAGATTTGTAGTTGAAAAATTGGAATTTGAATAAATTTAACAAATTAAAACGTTCAAAACATTTCTACAAAATAACCTATATCAAAAATTGACTGAGATATATAGTGCAAAAGTGAACTTATCGCTAGAAATATTTCCATTCTTCCCAGCTATTTTGTTTGCCCTCTAGCAGCTCCAAAAGAAAAAAATGTCGGAAACCTCAGGTGCTGGCGTGGCAATCCCGAGGTACCTCTGGATCTACAACTTTTTTTCATTTAGTCTTGGGTTGGATCCCTCTCTTTCATCTTTTCTATCAGGTCTCTTTTGATCAACTTTTGTTCTCTTCCGATCCCAACGTCTTTAAAGTATTCAATGGCCAAGTCTTTATTTTATTCCATAGTTTTCAATTTGACGTCTTTAAAAAAACAAACAAAAATGTTGCAATAAAAATAAACTAGGCTATCGTTGTAGGAAAATTATTGTTTAACAGGTTTTCTTTAAAACTTTCAAATAAAAGATATTAAACAAAACAATAGACTATAGATGTTTTTGACCAGTTTTTAGCTGCTTAAAATTTTACCACAGGTTTGAATTTGGCGTGAGTGTTATAGTATACAGTATATGTCCAAAAATATGGTGTTAAAAATTAGAGATCACCTAGACAAGCCCTTGGAGGTTGCACTATTTCATTAATTTTTTTATAGTATTATTATTAGAAGTTATATTTTTGTTTTTGAGTGATTTTTGTTTTCTTTTTTTTATAAATGTTAGGTTAAGTTTGTATTAATTTTGTTAACATTAATTATAAGTACACATTTTTCATTTAAAATTTATCTTACGTTTTGTTGTGATGTGACTCAAATGTAGGCTATATTTAATTTGTTTTGTACTGTGGTAAAAGGAATATATATTTAACATATAGTAAAACATTTAACATTTATATTTTAAAAAATCATGCATTCAAAAGTCAATATTCATAATAATTAGAGACCATCGGTTCAACCATTAAAATAATTCTTAAACTCTTACATTAATCATACTTATACATGTACCCACACAATTCACTATACTACAACATATAAGAATAACTGATGAGGTACAATTAACATAATTAACAAATAACATTAAAGGTAGCATCTTAAGGTAACACATATACATCTCAGAGAAAATAACACTGGTTTTAACATATTTGTTAAGTTCATTCTGTGACCCTATGCTTACCTGCAATAATGTATCAACACTGATCAATCTTGCCACCTTTACAAAGTGAATTATATATTTTTTAAATTGCTTTACTGACGTATATGTTTTGTAAATTTAGTTTCCAGAGTTCTCCCCTACATATGATATATAAGTATTATCTAAACTGAAAACCAGGTTTCGATAAAATATCGGTCTTATTTGAATTTCTGGCAGAGTTTAAAAAAATGTCTCTAAATTCGTTTTGGTAACCCTCCAAAAAAATTCCAAAATCAATTACAGGATATTTCGTTTCTCAAATTTAATTTATATGCTATATCAAATCTTTTGACAGTTTCCATTATATCCCTACAAAATGAAATGTTCTTATAAAATAATTTCCTTAAACAATCTTTGGGGGTATGTATGATTTTGATAAATTTAGTATTTTTGTTCGGTAATTGAAATTCTTTTTCGTGTATACAAAAGTTCGAGGTAATGTTCCTGTATATTATTTCAGTTCTTTAGGAACATAATTAGAAAAGTTTCATATTTGTTGGAGATTATTTACGTCCAGTATTATCATATAAACATCTAGGGATCCGATCTATGATCTAGGGAAGTCCGACGAAAAAAAAAATTGGTGATAAATTGTGTTTTTATATTATCTAAAGTGTTAAAAATTTTAAATTTAGATTACTATTTAAAGAGAAACTGTGTCTAAAAGGTTTTGCATACTTCTATAAGGAAAATCTATGGGTTTTGCAAACTTTGATCAATATTACAAATCTCATAATTAATTATGAGAAATCTCAAATAATTTCCTTCCGGTCGTAATCTTTCTACTTTGTAGCGTCAAACCTTACATACATATTGCAGCTTTTATTTTTGTAATGTATTCACTCTACAATGAAGAAAAGAAATGTGAAATACAAATCTATTTACAACGAATAAATTCTACAAATTTTGAACTCTAGATAATTGCTTTAAAATATTTTTTAAATATAATAACAATACCTAAAAAATAAACTGACCAACAGAAACAAATAAACTTAAGTTACACAATAAAAACCACCATTTATTTCCATTAAATAAATGGAATAAATCAGACCATTTACACCACATTTGTTCCCCTAATAATGGAAGAGCCACTGGTATATAAATCACCGGGAAACAAACAATATGTTAGATAAATCCCCTCTTAAAGTGCCACCAGTTGAGACCGTAATTAGAGACCCTTTAGAAAACAGATTCACCCCGTTGTAACATCCATAAACATTCATAGGGTCATCAATAATAAATGTTGCTGCCTGGATGAAATGATTGAATCAATATATGCCAGTGAATGGCCAAATGATCAACGCACTTGGAACAAAATCTGATTGTATGTTTTTGAAAGCTGTAATTGTTCTCAGAAGGAATTAATCTATGCATATACATTATTAAAGTTTCTTAAGTCTAAAAAAGGTAAGGGAAAGAATCAGCATAAAAAGTGTTGATATGTGAGGAAGTGTGTTTGGAAAAATCCATCAAATTTCGGAGACTGAACTTTTATTTATAATTGTATAAAATAAGTAAATTGAGAAATCAGCTCAAGAGCAAATGATGTGACGTTTTACAAACAAATTTGGTTTGTTCGTAAATGTTAATCAGGATAACAAACAAACAGAACACAATTCTCACAAAAAAAACGCCTAAGTATCGGACGTGTTTCAAAGACAAGGTCGTCCTCTTCAGTGATACACGATCTACACCAATCAAACTATGTACTTAGGCGTTTTTTTGTGAGAATTGTGTTCCGTTTGTTTGTTATACTGTATAATTTTTCTCATAAGTCAAGCTCAACATTTAACGTAAATGTTAAATTTTATGTTTTTAATTTGAAAGGTTAGACATCTGACAAATTTGAAGAAGCATAAATATTATGTCCTTAATATTTTTTTATAAATAATCTCAACATAGGTTGGTCAAGAGAGTCTTTATTTTATGTGCTTTTTTCTTTTTTTAGAAGGCAATAAAGACTATGAGGCTTTTACGTTTAAACAACAAGGGAAAAAGTCTCGGTCTCATATGAATCTCGTAAAATTTACCAGTTTCTTGAGTAGACTATTTATTCTTTTTATCTCAATAATTATTCTTTCTTGATGTCAATAAAACATCTTGCTTATCAAAGTAGTGTATTAGTTTTTAAGTTGCTATGTTAAGAACGTCTTCACAAACAAATACATTGTATCACTACTATTTTTGGTGAATTATTACTTATTTTTATATAAGTGGTTTTGTAACAAGATTATAATAGATTATTGGGTGTCACTAATGGTTTGGTCTCAGCAGCTGTCAGATAATACAAACTCATATCTGAATACAGAATCATCATAAAGTAACAGTCAAAATCTTAAAAGCTTTTATTTAATCAATTACTTAACCTGTAAAGTTTGGTAACTGAACAAAAATGTAACCTCGGTTTTTTAACTAATTTTTATTTACGTTTCGAGCTTCATAAAACATAAAAAATGATTTGCTAGATGCCGTCCAATGTTGTCGTTTTTAAGTAATCACGATAGCGGCCACAAGAATTAAGATGGGATAAAGAAATTTGGTATAGAAGACTATAGTGTATTCACATAGAATCCTTCTGAAATAAAAAAAAAAATAGAACTGAAAATGTCAAAGTGGCGGCCATTTTAAACAGTTTTTTATTTATGTATCATATATTATTAAACTTAGAACACACTTAATTATTAATTATATACAAATTTACAGATTTGAATTCTGTAGCCTATATAGTCGTACCAACACCACCTCTCAAAAAATGACAAATAGCGAAGTTATCAAAAATAAATGTGATATTTGAAAAATTACGAGTGACTGACACGGGGGAGGCGAGTGGAGGTTGTACATATGTACGAAGCCCAATAGGGCTTAGGCCTAATCGACGTCAAAAAGTAGTAATGTACACAATTACGAGGTTCAGAAAACCTGTATATCAACTGTTTTAGGCAAAGTTATATTGTATAGACCCCTTAATTTACCAGTACATTTCCTTCAAGAGGCCATTACATTTAAAGGATCTGCTTGTATTACATTGAGCGATGGGGCTAGCTAAGTACCAGGATGGCGCCCATAAACTTACTTTTTTAATATAAATTCAACGTGATCATGTTTTTAAAAGCACATAAATGTTACTATTTGCGTCTTAGTGCTGGAAAAATATATTTGCCATATGTTCCACAAAAAATAAATTATACTGTAAATTTATTGTTCTAAAACTGAAGTTGTCATCAGAAAACTAGATATATTTGAATTTGTTACATTCATTCTCTTTACAATTTTCCGAATTAATTAACGAATATGGTTTCTTTTATATCTCTATATAAAAAGATATTGTAGAGCTAAAAATAAATTATTTAATCGCAATGAATATACCACAAACATCATTAGTAATTTTATTTTTAAAGGCTGGATAGGACAGAAGGAGGGTGTAAGGAAACAAAACTTCTGGCGAAGTAAAATTAAACTTTGGACAGAAATTAATTAGCGGTTTCCCAATCAAAGCCCAACACTAAAGAAGTCCTTATCTACTCTTTTACAAGTTCATATTATAATGAGTTTATTATTATTGGAAAGAAAACTTCACGATGGATTGGTTGTTTAATCATTACCTGTGGATAAGAAACGTGTTTCGTCACTGAGTGTGTATAATTTGAGTGCAAAATAAAAACGCTGTAAAATCACTCTTAGTCACAATTTTTGACTATAAATCTCCAAATCCTTGATCATCTGAGGAGAAGAAGAATGGCAAAATTTAGAATGGTTCCTGCCCCTGACTGCCTGGGAGCGCATCTGAATAAATTAAATTTAGCACCATTTCGAAAATGCGCACTGAGCAAGATTGAAGAATATTAATGTAGCATATATGGAAAAATGAGAAAAGTTAATCGCCTTCTAGTCTCTCAGTAGAGTTGTGCAATGTCCATTGTAGATCTAACATCTTGTAAGTAATGCTCAAGGCCGTTGGATCATCTCCATTCGCCTTCTAGTCTCTCAGTAGAGTTGTGCAATGTCCATTGTAGACCCAACATCTTGTAAGTAATGCTCAAGGCCGTTGGATCCTCTCCATTCGTCTTCTAGTTTCTCAGTAGAGTTGTGCAATGTCCATTGTAGATCTAACATCTTATAAGTAATGCTCAAGCACGTTGGATCCTCTCCATTCGCCTTCTAGTCTCTCAGTAGAGTTGTGCAATGTCCATTGTAGATCTAACATCTTGTAAGTAATGCTCAAGGCCGTTGGATCATCTCCATTCGCCTTCTAGTCTCTCAGTAGAGTTGTGCAATGTCCATTGTAGATCTAACATCTTGTAAGTAATGCTCAAGGCCGTTGGATCCTCTCCATTCGTCTTCTAGTTTCTCAGTAGAGTTGTGCAATGTCCATTGTAGATCTAACATCTTATAAGTAATGCTCAAGCACGTTGGATCCTCTCCATTCGCCTTCTAGTCTCTCAGTAGAGTTGTGCAATGTCCATTGTAGATCTAACATCTTGTAAGTAATGCTCAAGGCCGTTGGATCATCTCCATTCGCCTTCTAGTCTCTCAGTAGAGTTGTGCAATGTCCATTGTAGATCTAACATCTTGTAAGTAATGCTCAAGGCCGTTGGATCATCTCCATTCGCCTTCTAGTCTCTCAGTAGAGTTGTGCAATGTCCATTGTAGACCCAACATCTTGTAAGTAATGCTCAAGGCCGTTGGATCATCTCCATTTGCCTTCTAGTCTCTCAGTAGAGTTGTGCAATGTCCATTGTAGACCCAACATCTTGTAAGTAATGCTCAAGGCCGTTGGATCATCTCCATTCGCCTTCTAGTCTCTCAGTAGAGTTGTGCAATGTCCATTGTAGACCCAACATCTTGTAAGTAATGCTCAAGGCCGTTGGATCCTCTCCATTCACCTTCTAGTCTCTCAGTAGAGTTGTGCAATGTCCATTGTAGACCCAACATCTTGTAAGTAATGCTCAAGGCCGTTGGATCCTCTCCATTCACCTTCTAGTCTCTCAGTAGAGTTGTGCAATGTCCATTGTAGATATAAAGGAAAGTTTGAAGTCCAAAATAAATAAAGGGGTGGCAATTCAGATCGGAAGATGAAAAGTGTGTTGAGTTTTCAAAACAGAGCTATTAGAATTATTTCTCATTTAAAAAGATGGAATCTTGCATAGAATTATCTCAAATTTATGTAGGCATTTTTCACTACTACATTAATATCTTCAAACATGTATATTCTAAAATATTTACAATCACAATACCAGAGGAGCTGATGTTATTGAAACATGTTATTGACTCACGAGTCAAGATTTCTCGTAATAACAAACTTCCACAGTGTATAAGAGTAAACAGGTTATAAAATTAAAACCAGCCTACGACATCTTTTCTTTTGCAAGTACAGTACCTCTATTCTGTGAGTTATTTCTGTAGCTGTAAGTAGTTCTCTTTAATTGAGTGCTGTCAGTGTTGCTCAAGTTTTTATATTCATGTTAGTTCATTATTTTGTTTCTTCTGTAATGTTTTAGTACATAGTTTGTATATTTTTGTGTATATTAACGTTTTGTTTTTATTGTAATCATAATTATGCAATTTTTATTATTCAAAATGTTTGTTGGTAAGGTTTATAATATACGTTGAATGTGGGTTTCATATTTATATTCGTATTTGTCACATCCCAGTTTTTTCATGTATTTCTTATCAGGGAAACATAAGGTAATAAGCTCCCTCATTACCACCTCAATGTTATTTTCAATTTGTAATTTATTAATGTTTTCAATTAATACTAAATTCGCTGATTTGTTACGGTACCTGCAGCATAAGTTTAAAAGTTTTTAGGTAGCTTCCCTCGTAAGCCGGATTTGCTTTTATTAAAAAAAATTCTAGACATTGTAAGAGTTCAAGGTAATCTTAACATTTGCTATTCAAGTGTTTCTACTCTAAGCGAGTTCTATAGTAAGTGGTAATCTTCAAGCGTCTATTTCACTCAGTTCAGTCTATGTTTAGTTTCTTGTTCATTTATTATTTTGTTTTATTGTTTTTATAGGGGAGATGTCCAATTGCACCGGTGGTCAGGGATCAGCCCCAAACTGATGTGTCCAGTTGCACCGGCGGTCAGGTTAGGTTATATATACACTTTCTAAATAAAAAGTGATAATTTTAGTAATAATAAAGTAATTTACTAATTTTTCTTATCATCCCTATTATTATTATTATTATGTGTGTACATACGCTTTAATGTTTTACGGTATACCGTTAAAGGTAAACTGTTTAATAGTTATGTCAAAGTTCCGTAAGTGTGAGTAAAGAAAGGTATTTCCTGGTAGATTTTAACCACCGGTGCAACTAGACACTTTTCTTACGGAGGAATGTTTCGACCCTTGCAAATTCCTTCGACCGTCGGTGCAACTGGATATCAGCCTTTTATAGTCCGTAGGTGAAAACAAAAGACCCTTATAATTTCACTCGCGTGTCTGTCAGTCTGTTTGTAATTCCGTAACCTGTCTACACGTAAAAGATGATAAATCCTTTATATATTCTTCGTATTGTCCCAAATATAGGAAAAATATAGCGGTAACAAAAAAACGCTTTGGGGTAGTTAAGGAGTGAAAAGTATCAAGTTGAACAATTTTATTCCTTGATATATTATGTCTGGGGTATCAAACAACACAAGAAGTCATTCTGATTATGAATAAGTTATGTTCATTTGACGAATAAATTAATACGAGATGTTGGCGCTAGGCAGTTCAAAAGACTTCGACTTTATAACTGTCCCTATTTTCCTACAGAACCTAAGTCTTGCTAACGCTTGCCCCTTAAATTTCAGTGATGTTTTAGTACGTTAAATTAAAATAAAACTTGAATACAATTTATCACAAATAATACGTTTATTAATCTGATAACATTTGGTTTTTAAGTATTTAAAAAAAATGAAGTTTTTCAAAGGTTTATGAAAATAACCTAAAATAATGATATAATGAGCTATTTTATGTGAGAAATTGTCTTCAAGCTTCATTTTAACCTTAACATCTCACAACTCAAGGTGAATATTTATTTACATTTTAATATGTTGTTTGTATATTTCTGTTTTGTTTTTATTATGGCAATTCAAATTGTGTTAATCAAAGTTTTTGAAATTGTATAATATAGGGTCCATGTATATAGTAGTCTCGTTTCACAAATGATATTTCAACAATATAAAATAAATAAAACATTAATACTCTTATAGTAAAAAAGCTG
The DNA here is from genome assembly GCA_963513935.1 of Aphrophora alni. NCBI lineage: Eukaryota > Metazoa > Arthropoda > Insecta > Hemiptera > Aphrophoridae > Aphrophora > Aphrophora alni. The sequence continues at coordinate 70,329,594 of OY740771.1, read as the reverse complement.
AATACAAATATTTGGCGAAGCTTTTATTTTCACACACCTATAATAAATCTATTTTCACCACTGTTTAATAATTTCATAAAAGAATTACCAGGATCAAAATGTTAAATTTGTTTTAATCGGGCTTCTCATTTTTTGAGGTAATGTGTAACAATGATTTTGAATATTTCCTCTATTTTACATTCAACCTCTAAATAGATTTCGACAAAACCACTAATTCAGAGAAACCTCTACTCTGTTAAAAATGAATCGTTAGAAGTTCCTTATAGTAAGATACAGGCTTGGCAATCAATCTCGAGGTAACTTAGCTGGATTTCATGTAGTCTTAGATTAGGTCCAGAATATTTTATCTTTCCTATCAGGTGTCTATTGACCAACTCTTGTTCTTTTCCGACCCTGACACTATTAGAGTATATAAAAAGGATAGGTCTTTATTTTATGTTCGTTTCTTCCTTTTTTTATAAGGTAATGATGACGGAAAGGGGTTTCGCCTTTAAACAATAAGGAGTAAAAAATATATATATAGCCTATAAATGTAAAAATTTCATTTAATTTTAACCCTCTCCTAATTTTTATCATCTTTTTTAAAATTAATAATTCCGTGGGGCATCCACTCTGTGTTAAAACTTAAAATGTTTCTTCAGTCATTTACTTAAAAACCAAAAATAGACAGTAGGAGATCATTTCGGAAATAAACTAAATGTGTTTCCAGGATCTTTATTGACGCCTACGTACTCTTTATCTGTGCATTATTTTGACAGATTGCGAAAGTTTTTCAATATGTGCACATTATCTAGAAACCGAATATGTATTACTTATCTAGGAAGACGTAACTACAAAGCTTGAATTTTTCCGACTTTAATAATATTTCTTTAAAGCAATATTTATGAAGTAGCAGTCGACATAATAGTTCCATTTAGGGGAGAACATTGCGCTAATAGGCAAACCCTGTTTTATTTTACCCCCCTCCTCTTGCCCCACCTCAAGCAAGCAATGAATTCGTTACAAAAACATTTCAATAATAAAGCGACATTAGTGGAAACAATAGTAAGGGTCGGACAATACGAGGGGTTATATAATAGAATGAATCCATGTTGCACCCTTTCAATGACGGACGGAGTGTCTGAATAGAGCTTCGGGTAACTGATAAAGACGGACTGATGATTGATTTCTTCGCGTTATTTGGACAAGTTGTTATATTTTGTTTGAAGCCATCAATTCAGTTTTGCTGAATTCCGTGTTGTTCACTAGCAACATGATATTTGTTATAGTTTTGATAATAATTTGTTTAGTATATACTCGATGACGAGGCTATTTATTTTAGTGTTTTGTGTTTTTTGTATATTCAGAAATTTATTTAAAATGTTCAGGGTAAAGACAGGTTAATTTTAATTACCCAGTATGGGTAGTATAGGGTAAGTTTGGTAATGACAAAATTCTATCTTCGTATTTTGAGTGATCTTCAATGTGCCTGGTCTCAGGTAACCGAAAAAATGATATTTGATATTCCTTCCGTCCTTCTCATTGTCGATTGTACTGAAGCAAGACAGCGGCCATAAAAAAAAAAGATAGGAAGATGTAATTTGTTATAGGGAACTATAATGTGCTCATGTAGAATCCTATTTAAATCCTTAAAAATAAAAATGTCTGAATGGCGGCCATTTTGAAAAAAAAAATTAACATAGGCTATCTCTTATTCTAATACGAATAAAACTTGATTCAATTTATTACAAATAATACGTTTATGAAATTTCCTGATAACATTTGGTATTTAAGTATATTTAGATAAAATAAAGTTTTTCAAAGGTTTTGAAGATAACTTCAAATAATGATATAATGAGCGTATTATTTGTGAGAATGTCTTCAAGCATTATTTAATTTTAACATCTCACAAGTCAAGCTGAATATTTATTTTAATTTAATAAGTTTTCTACATATTTGTTTTGTTTATATTATTGGAATACAATTTGGGTTAATAAAAAAGTTTTAAAATGTATAATATATGTTATATTATTTAACATAACATGTTAAATCAACTTATTAACATTAACTTAGCCTATATAGGCTATATATATATATCAACTTATAACATATCAAATTAGATAACAATTTGCAAATATCAATTCTACATCAGTGGTACCAATCGAACATCTCTGCGATGACAAATAACTACGTTATTATTAAAAATGTAATTTTAAAACTTGACCTCCCAAGGAAGCAAGATAGTACGAAGACGGCGTCACCGAAACGAGCGTGACGGTTGGACATAACCTATGTGCCTATGTACAGATTTGATGCCCGCAAGGGCTAGACACGAGCGAAGCGAGTGGAGACTTCTTAATATACAGAGTGATCAATTCAAGATGGCCACTATTAGGATGTACAAAACTATAATAGATACAAAAACTTCAAATGGGGAACCATCCCAACTTTTAAACACATGGAATATTAAAATATGTTTTTCACATTTTCAAATGTGACCGCCATTTTTCAATATGGAGCCAACTTCATTCTTAAATAGCAACACAATAGTTTGTTAGTGTTTTTATATAGAATATGTAATTTTATGATGTTTATATATATATTTAAAAATTTTTTTTTTGTGAACAGAACCTTTCAGGAGTTAATGGCGTTTGAACGTCAACAAATTTTAAGTTTACTGAATTTATGTGGTGATTTTCAGTAATTTCCATTGTTTTGTCAAATGCAAAACATAGCCTAATTAGGCATAGCCTAGGAAGTACCAATGCAGATCTAAAATGAAAATAACTAATTTGTAGATCAGATAAAAACTACCAATCTTATGTAATTATAAAAAATAAGCATACTTTAAATTGTAAAACAATATCAAATGTGAAAGTGAAACAAGTTGGTGGGCGCCATCATGGTAATTACTCAGCCCCATCATACAATGTAATACAAGTAGATATTTTAAATGTAATGCCCAAAAATACAGTGATCACGTCCTGTAGGAACTTTACGATTATCACAGCTTCCAAATTACATTTTTCACAATAACTTCGCTATTTGTCGTCGCAGAGAGCTGAGGTTGGTAGAATTGAAATGTGCCAAATTTTTTTTCTAATTTAGTAGCCTATGTTATAAGTTTAATAAAACACAAGATATGAACAATAAATTTTTTTAATGTCCGCAATTTTTTTTATTTGATTTTTTGAATTTCATTTTTATATGAGCACAATATAAGCTACTTCAATATACCAAATTTCATGTTCGTATTTTAATTTTTGTGGCCCCTACGATGGTTACGTACAGACGACAACAACAATGAAGACAGACGGAAGTCTTGAGGCCATGAAACGTGAAAAAACTAAGGTAATCAAAGTTTTTATCAGTCAAAAAACGAAGGTCGACATTTTTGTATGATTACCCAACTTACACAACAATGCTTCTTGTAATGAGTATTTATAATGGAGTAAAACTATTTTTAAAAAACATTTCATAACTGACCTTAATCTCTCATAGAACTTGGCAACATCATTTCCCCCCCCCTCACCCCAAAATACCGAATTACTACGTGTTCCCTTAATTATAGGTAGTTACTGCATGCCGATTTTTAATGACTTATTCTTAAAAATATTGGTTTTGACAGAATCTTATACCCAGTTCCAAATTACCAGAATTCCACTCTTCCATAATTCATCTACTGTAGAAGTGTATTATTGGTGTATCTTCTGTTGCTTTATCTTTAGTAATGATGATATATCATTAGGTTAAGTTCAGCAAAATGGCGGAAAAACTTTGTACTTCGTATGTAAAAAGGTTCTCGTGAAAATCTTATTTTTGAGTAATTAATTGAACCGGCACAATTTTTAATGTATAAAAGTATTAAAGATCAAATCTGCAATAAAACAATATACAGATTGAAAGTAATTTCTTACCATCGTTTCACTAACAATGCAGTAAATTAAAAGCTCTGATGGAAAAAACAACATTTTCGTCATACTACTTCAAAAACAGCTGTTTTCAATACATGCATTGAGATGCTAAAGTTGTTCTTTTTAGTCCTAGGACCTAAAAACATCAGCTGAGGTCGAGGTCATCAGCTGTTACTTCATTTATAGGAATAATTAACTATTGTAAAGCATCTATAAAAACAACCGATAATCTCGATTGTAAATAACCGTTAAAACAGCTGTTACCATCGATTTGAAGGTAAATAGCTTATAACATTTTAGTTTTTGTGGAATTGTTTTCTTATATTATTTGCAGTATAACGAAAAATATAGTGCATCATTTGGACCAAAAGAAGCTTTTTGATCCTCGCTCATTTTCCTTGAGCTTGTATTGAAAAGCTTCACTTTTGTTCCTAGTGATGAATTATATACTATTTAACACAACAAATGCTTTTCCTAAAAAATATATTTCTTATTAATTTTTTTACGAATTTTTGTCATTATTTTCACTTTTCACTAACAAATCACAATTTGATAGCCTAAAATACATTTGTCAAACCTGTCATCTGCTTTAAGATTAATTTTTCTAATATAATGTTCTGCACACTATTTTTATTACATTTCTAGATACCCCAAACCAAGTTCTAGCACCTTGGTTTTTAAATTTGAATAAAATAAACTAATTATTGATAACTCAATTTTTTCGGAGTATGTAATTGTCATTATGTTTTGACTGGAAACATTAACTTTATAACTAATTTGATCTAATCAGGTCAAAAAGCAATCAAATAGCCTATTGTTAAGTTTATGAAACAACAATATATAATTAATCTGTTTATAAAAGCAATTTAAGGCATAGTATGCATCAGAAATTTGGTTTTCTTCGCAGTATTTTTTTTACTCCATTTCTAGATGTGCTAAAGTTGAAGGTGACACTCAAAATTTGAATAAAAGTAAACAAATTTATATCATTTCGTTTCAGAAATTTTCAAAGACCAATTTGAAAACATCATCATACGTTCGACTTTCAAGATATAATCGCTATTGATTTCCTATTTTATATTAAATGTAAACTACAAAGATCGTTTATTTTATTGGTGTGTACGTTTTGTAGTATTTTAATGTTTTAACGACCTGTCAGGAGCGAATCTGAAGATGGAATATACGTTCTGAAACGAGTAACATATGTTAGAAAGTAAGTCACAAGATGTAGTAAGTATTAAATAACTTAGATACAAAGATCGGTTTTTAAACTTTGGTTCAAATTGAATATTTTTTATTGTTTCAATTGCCACTGTTTTATTTAGTCGTACAGCCTAGATCAGGTAAACAGACATTTAGAAAATTGTATTTTTTTAGGCTTTAGTTTTGCAAAGTACAAATTTTTATTTCTCCGTTCTCCTATAAAAAATGGTAAAGAAATAATCAAGCAGCAGAATTAAAAAAAGTTTAACTCGACAAGTTTTAAGGAAGTAATGACACTGCTTTGATCTCTGTGTTCCAGAACTTTTTGCTACCGGTATTTTAGTGCGGCCCGCTGCAATCACTTTTGTAAATTCAAAGTGTTATAAATACCATTTTACGCAAAAACTTCAAAATTGATTATATATATATTATATATAATATATTTATATATAGATCTATATAATATATAAATAAATAAATATATAATAATAATAATAATATATATATATTTGTTCAGAATTTAATCATCTTTAATTAATTTATAATATTTAAAGTTTTATAATTAAAAAAGATATTTATAAGAAATTGTTTTTAATGTTTTTTGGCATTAAAAAAAATCCACATTTTGTAATATTGATTAGTAGACTTTACTGTATTAAGTATGCAAAATTTCATCAGTATAGTTTAATGTGGAGTCTAAAAGTTTGAGTGATGTTTTGTTCCTAACGACAGGGTTAAAATAGCAAAATTTGTAAAATTACTAAAAATGAAATTTGAATGAAGGTAAATTTTTTTTATTCACAGCATATGCATGTAAGTTATATAAATAGTTGCATTAAGTAGAGTATACTGGCTATATATAAATGCATCGTTCATTATTATAAACTTTTTTTTAAACAGAATATTGTCTTCTAAAAACGTTCATTATTTGTACTACGTCTTGTATACTTATTGTTAAAGTATAGGTTGAGATATCTTCTCAGAATTGTAAATTGCAACTGAGAAGGGCAAAAGTAAATGAAAAGAGTTCTTTAGTAGAACCTATTTTGGGAATTGAAAAGAGCTCACATCTCATTTCTCTACTTTAGCTTTTCCTAAATACAACAAGAATAAAGAATTATTTCTAACCCACAAGTCATTACGGGCTCACAGAACAATCCCCCCCCCAAGCCCCCCCCAATGAAACTTTAATCACGGTTCCACACGCTTACCTTTTCCATTCATTTCCTCAATCCCAATATAACGTGTGTATGTGTGTGTCAGAGAGTTTTTCTATAGAAAAGAGGGAGTCAGGACGCCTACCGATGCTCTGTTGTTTGTTTTTATATTTTAAACTGGCTAGGGAATTTCGTTCCTGCAGTTTTTGTTGAAACTAACAATGAGTTTGGGACAAAGGACGAGTAAAGGGAATGAGTACCATTCCTATGATTAACCCGGGACAAGGTCGTCAACTTAGGGCGAAGATTGAGGAATATATAATCCGCAGATATTTTGTCATTTTCAATTCTCTAAAGGATTTCTTAAGATAGTATAACGTCTATATATAATGGTTGTAATGAAATTGATTTATTTTATAAATTCCATATTGCCTTATGAATGCTTTACAATAAGCTTATTACTAAATTACTTACGTCTTAGCAATCTTGTGTTTAGTATCTATTAATATTTCATAACAGCTGTTTCGGTATAACATATACCATCATCATGTATGTGGTTATATTATCTCAACTTTATTTTATACTACTTTTATTTTCGACTTGTACTGTAGTACCAAACATTTTATGTTTATTTATTTTTGTGAAATGTGTATCATTGTGTTGTGTGAACGTGTTGTTTCATCTGATGATGGTATATGTTATACCGAAACAGCTGTTATGAAATATTAATAGATACTAAACACAAGATTGTTAAGACGTAAGTAATTTAGTAATAAACTGATTTATTTTCTCTTAAATAATATTAAACATGAAAGTCCCTACTTATTAGTTTATTATAATTTAACGAACATTCTTAATAAGTTTTTTTTACAAATGTTTTGTTTTCTCCTTGAGATCTCAACTACTTATAGGCTTATAGTAATGTATGTCTTCATTACAAAAATTACATACGGAAGCATTCATGTGAAATAACCACTGATGTTTACAAAATTACATAAAAATCTAGGTTTTAAATTTTGTAAACAATATTATTGGAGAAAAAGTTTCCGAAAGATTGGAAGTTGGAGTTTTTTATGATAGATATATCAGTTTTAAGGTTGATTTAGTAAAAAAAAATTGGAGCGTCTGTTGTCTGTGTGCTCTACAATCCAATCGTTTGCACAGATTTAATCTAATTGGGTAAGTCATATTTTGGGCATATCTGTAGACGGGTTTGTCATTTATTAGATAACTTAAAATTTGAGGTTAGCTGTCATGAAGAAAAAAACATAATTACAATTTTTATCAAGTGTAGCCTCTAAAGACCCAAAAAAAACTCTTCAAAATGCCCGTTTGTGATTTATTGGTAGAAATTTTTTAAATCGGTCATGGAAATAAAGAATATTACTGTTTAAAAATAATTGACAAACAACAGAAATGGGATTGACCGCTTCGATAATTACTTTGAGGACGTGTGCAGCAAATTGAGATTTAAATATTTGTTCAAAGAGGGCGTTCGTGGTTGGTATGAATGATAACTAACGAAAAGACATTTTAAGTGGCGAATAGTTGTGAGTGGTTTTTATTTGGTTTTTGGGTTGGCTCAGATAATTTTAACTGTTTTCTCTCAGTTTATTTAGTTTTGACGTGGTAATTTAATTTGTGCTTATAAAATGTAAATATAAATGAATTTAAAGACTGAATAGTTTAAACTCATTATTATTATTTAATTTTCGGCGGGGAACGTAATATTAATATATATATATATATAGGATATATATATATATATATATAAACTTGGATAAAAAATATAGAGCCTAAACTTACCATAAGCGTGTATTCAGTGTAAATATTATTTGATTAAAATCGGGCTTTTAATGATGATCGTTAAGGTTCAGTTTTGCGTTTTTGTTAATTTTTTTGAACAGTAATATATTTTAGGTAATAATATTTACATTTCACTCATTTTGTTTTGCTTTGGATAAATGACAATCACTAAATATTTCATTTGAGCCTACACTTGTGATATGGAGTAAAATGTGACGAAAATGTGTGTGTTGTAAAAAAATTCTTAGATATGACCAAAATAATCTCAGATATCAAATTTATTAAAATTGGTCCACGCATTTGTTCTGTAGCTTATCTTTCAAAAACCACGTTTTTGAACGCAGAAGACCTCAAACCGATTTATCCGCAAAAAACTCCATTTCGATAACTCCATCACAACGTACTGTTATGTGAGAAGGTTAAAAGGGGGGGAGGAGTAGGTCCTTCCTTCGGAATATCCAAAATAATCTCTCCCGATATGTCGGACAATTTCGATGTTGACTTTACGACTTATAATGCAAGTGTCTCACACCCAACTCAATCAGAATTGAGGGAACACCCCCTCTTCTCTGATCTATTTTCCTACTGTACCACTTATCTTGAAGTCTGTCATATTTATCGGTAGGCCTATAGTGAGTTAAAATTAAACCGAAAAGGAAATTAATTTAGCGTCTCAAAGACAGTTTTTACGCATTTTAACTGTGTTTATAGTTTATAAAAGCAGCAATGCAAAATATATAATTTTATAATATTTTATGTTATTGAAATTAATTAGACCTATATTTATATCCATTTAATTAATTAAAACTAATTCCTGAATACTGTTTAACTACGGCGGGGCGAATGGGAGGGGGGTAATCTGTCAAGTACCAATTAAGGCTAAAGTAAGCCAAGGGTGCTGTAATTAACATACGTGTAACTTGACACGCGGCCGGCAGACTTCGCTACTGTTGGTCACGTGACTCCACTCAACTACTGCATAGCATTTAAGGTTCATTTATTAACCTCTAGGCCTTTCCAGTGAACCTGCAAATTCATTATTTATCGCTTGATAATAATCTTATAAATTAAATACATTACATATTATACAAATATTTATTTTCTTATGAATAGTTATTAATTTATTTCCGTTCTGAGTTGTTACTAGTTTATTGATTCAATTGAATGTGTATTTAAAATTAAGAATACAAATAATATTTTATAAAACTAAATCATAAATAAATTTCAAAACAATAATTATCACTAAAATATCCAATACAATATTAAACACCTTTATCGTTGTAATTAGTGTTTGTTTAAATGAGAGCGGTTAAAGTATTCCTCAAATTTTAGAAATTATGTTAAAATAAATATTTACACTTGATTTTGAAAATCGTTTCGAATCATTATATTTTCAATTTATAACTTTGAACATTTTTAGATTGCAGGCGATAGAATCACGTGTCACAAATATGACTTCAAATAGTTATTAATTTACAAACTTTTATGTTCAAACCAAATCAAATAAAATATGTGGTTACAGCCCAGAGGCTGTACATATGTGAAGAACTCTCCACACGCTAAGCTCGTGTCTTACAAGCCCAGATGCTGTACTTAGGCCTATGTCTGGAACCAGTAGAACTCTCCACACGCTAAGCTCGTGACTTAGTCTACAAGCCCAGATTCTGTACATATGTGTGGAACTCTCCACACGCTAAGCTCGTGTCTTACAAGCCCAGAGGCTGTACATATGTGAAGAACTCTCCACACGCTAAGCTCGTGTCTACAAGCCCAGATGCTGTAGTTAGGCCTATGTCTGGAACCAGTAGAACTCTCCACACGTTAAGCTCGTGACTTAGTCTACAAGCCCAGATTCTGTACATATGTGTGGAACTCTCCACACGCTAAGCTCGTGTCTTACAAGCCCAGATTCTGTACATATGTGTGGAACTCTCCACACGCTAAGCTCGTGTCTTACAAGCCCAGATTCTGTACATATGTGTGGAACTCTCCACACGCTAAGCTCGTGTCTTACAAGCCCAGATGCTGTACATATGTGTGGAACTCTCCACACGCTAAGCTCGTGTCTTACAAGCCCAGATGCTGTACATATGTGTGGAACTCTCCACACGCTAAGCTCGTGTCTTACAAGCCCAGATGCTGTACATATATGTGGAACTCTCCACACGCTAAGCTCGTGTCTTACAAGCCCAGATGCTGTACATATGTGTGGAACTCTCCACACGCTAAGCTCGTGTCTTACAAGCCCAGATGCTGTACATATGTGAGGAACTCTCCACACGCTAAGCTCGTTTTTTACAATCCCAGATGCTGTACATATGTGTGGAACTCTCCACACGCTAAGCTCGTGTCTTACAAGCCCAGATGCTGTACATATGTGAGGAACTCTCCACACGCTAAGCTCGTTTTTTACAATCCCAGATGCTGTACATATGTGTGGAACTCTCCACACGCTAAGCTCGTGTCTTACAAGCCCAGATGCTGTACATATGTGTGGAACTCTCCACACGCTAAACTCGTGTCTTACAAGCCCAGATGCTGTACATATATGAAGAACTCTCCACACGCTAAGCTCGTTTTTTACAATCCCAGATGCTGTACATATGTGTGGAACTCTCCACACGCTAAGCTCGAGTCTTACAAGCCCAGATGCTGTACATATGTGTGGAACTCTCCACACGCTAAGCTCGTGTCTTACAAGCCAAGATGCTGTACATATGTGTGGAACTCTCCACACGCTAAGCTCGTGTCTTACAAGCCCAGATGCTGTACATATGTGAGGAACTCTCCACACGCTAAGCTCGTGTCTTACAAGCCCAGAGGCTGTACATATGTGAGGAACTCTCCACACGCTAAGCTCGTGTCTTACAAGCCCAGATGCTGTACATATGTGAGGAACTCTCCACACGCTAAGCTCGTGTCTTACAAGCCTAGATTCTGTACATATGTGAGGAACTCTCCACACGCTAAGCTCGTGTCTTAAAAGCCCAGATGCTGTACATATGTGAGGAACTCTCCACACGCTAAGCTCGTGTCTTACAAGCCCAGAGGCTGTACATATGTGAGGAACTCTCCACACGCTAAGCTCGTGTCTTACAAGCCTAGATGCTGTACATATGTGAGGAACTCTCCACACACTAAGCTCATGTCGTACAAGCCCAGATGCTGTACATATGTGAGGAACTCACATTATAGAGCAAAATCAGTAAAAAATAAAATTTCGCTGAAGAATATGTTTTTTAAAATTCGCAAATAATATCATTTATTGAACAACATTTTGTTGAAAATAATGTACAAATTTCAAAAATAAATATTTTATTTTCACCTAAGTCACATTTTCAGTTGATTACACACACTGTACACAAATTAAAAAACTTAATTACGTCGTTCTTAGGTTGTCGCGATGCATTCCCATCGCCTGTGTAATATTGGGCAGCAACGTGTTATATCTTGTATTAGTAACGTTGTATATGCATGTATCTTAATGTTGTAAAGACTTCTAACAAGCGATACAACTGATGATGAACTATAGTGTCCGAAACTATGTAAAGAAAAAAAGTCACAAGACGGGAGTCAGTAGATAAGTATGATTGTATTACTACATAAGTTTAGTACAACTACACTAAGCTTTCTACTTATAAAGTTCCGTGAATAAAGTCTAAGTCTTTGAAATGTCTTCTTGAAAGTCACCTTTCTTGTGGAAATTCGTATATTATTTTTATTTGAATTCGTTAGTACATAAATACAAAACGTATAGCAACATTTAAACCAACCGAATAATAAAAAAGAACAGAACAACAACATTACAATACTCCCATTATAAATCAACAACAGATTAAAATTAAAGACTGAGATAAAAATAAGTGATACCTATTTTACAATAAATTTTATGATTTTTGTTGTCTTTTACTCGTAACCAGAGTTTATTTTTAGAAGTCCAAAGAAAAACTCTGTATTACTAACTTTAATGTGTGTATGTTTTGTATTTATATATAATTTAAATTAATACTGTTGATGATAAGAAATTGTTTTTAAAATAACCAACATTAAACGGTTAAAAGAAATAAACAAGCAGATTCTCTAAAACTAAAACTCAAAAGTTGGTCTCTTGGGCCTTGTAAAAAATGTTAAATTGTATTCGTAGATCGAGGAGTCTTATCCAGTAAGGTAAGTTTCTTTAAAACAGTTGTTAGACAGCATTTCTCTACCTCCTAATTATGTAGATTACTACTTTTTTGACGTCAGCTAGATGTGTGTACGTATATTAAAGACCCACTCGATTCGTACAAATCAGTGGCACAGCCTTGACGGATCTTATAATTATACGAATATCACATTTAATTGTGAGGTCAGAGTGATAATAACTTCGCTATTTGTTGTCGTAGAGAGGTGGGGTTGGTGTCATTACATGCAGAATCGATATCTAAATGTTTGTATTTAATTTAGTTTGTTATAAGTTGAACGACAAACTAGATATGAATAAAAACTGGATGAAGTGGACGCCATTTTGACAATTTTATTTGAATTTATGAAATTCAATAGGCTTCTATATGAGCACATATAACTTAGTCCCTTATACCAAATTCATATTAGGTTAATTTTTAAAGTGTGTTTACTTTTAGATGTCAAGGACAACCACGAAGGACGGACGGCATGCCGAAAATAATATTTTTCTAGTTTCCTGACGTGTGAAAATCAGTCAAAAACTGAGATCAAGATTGTTTGCGATTACCAAATTTAACCTATAATCTACTTCACATAAGTAAGTAACAGTAGGCCTACAATATATTTGTGAACAATTATCAGCATTCTGATATTTTTATGGAAATTTTTTATAATTGTAGTTCTCAATAATGAAAGTAAATAAATAAAAAATACCAATCTACGAATTAAAATTAAAACATCTTGGCACCCTATACATTATATATTTTTAAAAGTTCTTGGAAATTATTTCACTGTAGCTTAGAGTTTTAAAATTTATATTTTACATCGAGTTCCGCTTAAAATAGAGTATTCTTATGTCATTGGAAGATTCAACAAACGTGTTTAGGGTAGGTTAGTACTTCAGGGTTACGCAAGTACCATGATGACTAATCAATCTTAACAAAGGCGTTGCTATACATATGGGTGTGTAAGTAATAACTAGGTTTTTTATTTCATGGGAATCAGTACATGGACTAAACTAAATTATCTACAGTCCAAACTCCCTATAACTTTTTGAAATCCTTAAAATTAAAATTTGTTTCATCAATAGAGAAAATCTATAAGATTCTTATCATGTACTTCATTTATTTCTGCATCTCGGATTTGTCAAAAAATTGCCCCTATAACTTGAATTAAACCTCAATTAAACCATAACCTCTAAGTAAAAATACCCTTTACAAGTGGCTGTTGGACACTAATAACTCTACACCTCGAAAATTGTGGAGTACCCAATGAAACGAAACAAATTACGCAAATAACGATAACTCCAAAAGTCAAATTTAATTTCTTTGAGCCTGATTTGACCAAATCAATAGTATTATTACATAACAGCAACAAAATTTCTACAAGTATAATTTCCTACAATCGAATCTTTATAACCTTAAAAACTTTTCTACGAAGAAACCTTCCGTAACTCGAATAATATTTCTCTTCCTTTTAATTTTGTTTTAGTGTTGTTACACTGTATTATTATTATATTTATTTTTTTGGAGTGATTATGCTATTACGATAATTAATCTTTTTAATCTGCCATAACAGTTGGGCGACGAATTTGAAGTAAAAGTTTTATATAAAATAAGAAATAACTCCAAGTTATGATAAATGCTAAAGTAGCCTATTTGATGCATTTCTACCATAAATAATTCAAGATTAAATTTATTACGATATATACTCCTATGTATTACTTGTTTTCTGTTGATGGTATGAGCGCAGCGAATTGATGATGTGTGGTTTCAATATTAGACAACTTCTTGGATAAATCATGGCTACCAACGTGAGTTCACTTAAAACCTTAACATGCATCATGATATTGTGACATCCCCCTACATGTATTCCAACTTACTTTTTAGAAATTATTTTCCTCTTTAGGAACAGGAAGTCAAACTTGTAATAAACTTTCAAGCTTAAAGATTTGTTTGGTTTATTTAATTTTACAAGTAGGCTATATTTTGTTTGTAGATTTTCGTTTTTTAGGTGTCACTGTTGAGATTTTGTTTTCTCGTTCATAATGCCGGAGAAATCTATGTAATAAGAAACAAACACTTCTTTGATAGTTCGTGTGCTCTAGTTTAAATATTTGCTGCACAAACTTTCTAACATATTGATGCAGTATAACAAACACACAGAACACAATTCTCACAAAAAAATACGACGAAGTATCAGACGCGTTTGAACGACAAGGTCGTCCTCTTCAGTGATAAACAAACTACACCAATCAAACTATAACTCAACTTGATGCACTTAAAACCAACACACTTCGACTCAAAATTATGAGGTGAAGCTGTGAAAAACAAACTCTAAATATGAAGAGTAGCCTCTAAGGATTCAAACTAAACGTATTGGTTGCCTTCTTCCAAAACATTTCATTGGTAAAAAAAAAGATCCATAGAGCTGTTATAATAGCCATAATTTACAGCTGCTGATTTTGGTGAAATTTGAAGATCAATGTCCATACCAATGTGTCAAATCGTAAGTATAAGAAAAATACGGTTTAGGAATAAACGGAAAAAATCTTTAAAAAGAATAAAAACTGGACGCCGCACCGCGCTGTGGTTAAAAAAACTCGATTTGTATCAATACGATTTACGTTATACCAGACAATGTTAGGGACAATAAAAAATTACGCTCTTTTAAAATATATAACTATAATATTTTAAAATATTTTTGCTATACAATTTTCAAAAATTGTTAACGTCAAACACTTCTTTACCTACTTATCTTCCATAAGAAATGGGCTACTTAACAAAAACATGAATAATAAAGCAATTTTTTTTTCAACGTCTAGGGTAAAAAGAGACATTTTCCACAGTCTATTGTTGTGGTTTTGCACTCCCTATTTAAATTGTCTTATTTGCCAACCATTTCAAACCTTTCTTCAAAGAGTACAAGGAATATAAATAGGCGAAATGTCCAATAACAACAATTTAAAATCTGGAAACATAAAATATAATTTCAATCCATTTTCTTTCATTTTCAATAAAATCGTCTCATTTGTTAAGAGATTATATTTTTTCTTTCTCCATTTTCTTTATTTAACCTCTCGGTCAACAACGTCCTATTAAAAAAATGAAAACAAATCACCTAGTCCTCGAATACTATAATAGCGTCAGAGTTGAAAGAGAACTAGACCTGATAGGAAAGATGAAAGAGATGAATCTAACCAAAGACTTCATAAAAAAGGTGTAAATCCAGATATGATACTGGGATTGCCTAGTCAGTAGGCTACTCACAACAAGCAGACTCCTGAGGAGTTATTGGTTTCAAAGATATTTGGTTTTTAAATTCGACTACCAAAAATTCAAAAATATTATTCCGAAAATCTCAATTCAGAACTCGGAACGTTGTTTTCAGAATAGATCGAGTGTAGTTAAATTTGATAGTTTCCCGCCATTACTGAGTTACTAAACCGAGTGAAGAGAATGAAGACCTGTCAGGATCTGTTTACATCACGACCTCAACAAGAGCATTTTCATACTTAGTATCATATCAAGCTAATTATGCATGGACTGTTCAATAGAGAAAGCTATTAACTATATCTTTGTCAAAGTAAAAATATACTTTAGTTAGTATGAACTCTATGTTGATGTGTTTTTTAACATCAAAGACAGTAGGCCTAGTGCTGCTTCAGCTTATTCTATGTTTTGGGGATTTTTTTAACTTGCCAAAATCGTAACATTTTAAAAATCATACGACTTCCTAAATTTACATCGTTATAAGATAATATCTTGTTTTTCTTGTTATTTAAAAGCGAAATCCCTCTCGGTCATGAAATGAAGATCAAATAAAGACCTCTAGCCATCTTAGGCTATAGTCTACTTGAATAGCTTCAGAGTCGGAAAAAGACGAACAGATATTTTAAATATTAGTATCTTATTTATTGTTTTCCATACTTTGTGAATATTGTATTATTTCGAACTAAATTCAAGAAGGAAATGATTAATGAGGTTACTTGGTGGTATGTTTGGGATCTATGACTCCTCTGTACATTTCAAGACTTTGAGTTGGATTGTTCTCAGCATTATCTCTTATTCGCACAGCTAAATACGTACTCACATTCTGTAGTGAAATTTCCATTATTTTCTTTCTTATCGAATCTATATATATATATATATATATATATATATATATATATATATTTATTTTTAAAAAAATAGAAATTAACAAATCTATTTATGTGTTAATTGAATTCGACTTTATGGTTTTTTGCATTTACAAGAAAACAAATTCAGCAAAAATTTAAGTAGGCCTAATATATTGGTTTGATTAGTAAATAGCTTAATGTACGTTCTAAATTTTGTAATAGCCTATTCGGACAAAAATGAGACCGTTGGAGGGAAAAGTCCTTATAAATTATCTAAAAATAAATTTGCGATTTTCTTATTTAAAACATTGTGAAACAAAATTATTTAATATTCTGAAAAGTGAACACAAATTACGACTGTCAAAAACAAAACAAGTAAAACAGTTTAAAACAACTTTAAGTCTATAATTTTGCTACTTTTTAAGGCACGAATGTGTCCAAGTCACTTCAAAACCTCATGTACCCTATATGTCATATTTTTTGGGCTTGTCTTAGTGATTAGCACTTTGGCTTCATGAGTGAGTTTCCGGGAACAACCACTGCGGGGTTTCAAATTTTACGGAGTTGACCCAGCTTTGTGTTGAAAATTGGGAAGCCACAATTATTAGCGAACTCTGGTTGAACAGGTTAGAACAACGGCGAAAGAAATTTAAAAGTCGTATCAGCCTAAACTACTCTTCAAGGTATGTTTCGACATGAAGATTTGTATTTAATGTAACTGCAGATATTTCTACTTGTAACTCCATATTCAATGATTAAATAAAGCAATAAAGCTAAAGTTTCAAAATTATGAATTTATACATAATACAATAAGTAGCCTACATTTATATTATTAAAATAATTTTGAAATTTTAGCTTTATTCCTCTATTTTTGGAATCTCTACCTACCCATTTCAGATTTCTCTATTGCATTTCAGTTTCCTGTCACTTGTGTTGGCTATGTATAAATAGTTGTCAATACTTGTTAATTGTCAGTTTCTCGATGATGCCCTAAGGCGAAATAATTGTTGCTCATTTATATTATTAAAATAATGTTGAAACTTTAGCTTTATTGCTTTATTTAATCCTTGGATGAAGTTTTGTTTTTTAAGTATTTGTGTTTTTGTCTTGGTCGTAGCCGTGCACAATCAAAGAAAGTTGATGCTCTTAAAATTAAAAAGTTTTAAATAATTATAAAGAGATAGAAAAAGCATTAAACAAGGGTTAATATTTAGTTATAGGTCTGGTGGCTGTGTGACGTCATTAAAAGATATTTTCCCTATTTTTCAAAATTGGTAACTTCTAAACTGGCACTGTTGCCCAAAGAGGTTGATAATTTGCATTCATTTAATGTAGGCTATAGTTTGTGTTTTTCAAATTAAGGAAAATAAATGGTTATTATTCAAAATATAAATCTTCTAATTTATAACTTATTTACTATTAGTTAAATTTCTAAACTATTTGTGTTTCAAAGTTGTCGATAAAATCTATTAATATACACATCTATCAACACAGACATTTATTAATTGTTTCCAGTCTCGTTAGAAGCGATTGTAATGCTCTGAAAAGAAACAATTACAGATAAAAACTGTTTGACTGTTATTAAGATTTTTCTAAAGGTAAATGAAGTGGATAGATGACGCAAGTCTAAGGTCAAAACACCCTTACATAGACTACAACTTGTAAGACCTTCTTTACATGATGGTGTAAATGTAAAACACCATACCTAATGTTTATTGTCAGCTGGATGTCATGTAATATTGTATAACTCAAATATGTTGCGGGGTGGACGGTGGGGCGGTGAAGGAGGTGGGGCCAATGGTCTATAACTCATACTCTGGGGATATGATAAGTCCTGGAAATGGGCCCCGCCTCTTAGAAGAACAAACAAGCACAATATTTCATGGGACTGTGTTAAGTTATCGAATCAAACTCGTGTGTGCGTTGCGTTTAGCCCTAATGACCCGTTTCAACCCCTAGTAGTATATTTAATGGTACCTTATGAGTTATTGGGGTTAGGTTAGTGAACAGCTTTTAAAACACTTTTTAATATCCCCTCCTCAATGGGAAGAAATGATTATTTAACAAATTTTACTGGAGTTTGAATATCTTCTGACCGAGCATTTTTAAGTTTTCACTGTTATTTCTGTATAGAAGTACAAAATTCAGGAATAAAATTGGGAATATTCTTCGTATGCAGAGAAAATCTTGGATGATTCGGAGAATTTTTAAACTATTAAAATTTTTCAAAGCATTTTTATTGAGCCTTATGTTTAATATCAAATTAAAGCTCTAATTCAGCAATCTAAGAGTCATACTGGTTTTTGAACGATTTGTTTTGTGACAATCATTATAAGTTCAAAATTATAGAAAGCCTCAATTATTTACTTATTGAGGCAATCCCGAGCTATCCTAACTGGATATACTCCTTTATTCACGTATTCTTGGGTTTCCTATCTGGTCTCTCTTTACTAACTCTTGTTCTTTACCGATCCTGATGCCATTAGAATGTTCGAAAACTAAGATTATTCGATTTATACAAATTTCTACTTCTTTTTTCTGAAGCGATTATGAAAGAAAGTAAAAAAGAAGGGAATTTTAGTTGTATTTTAACGAAATTTGGTATCTAAGAAAGCTCATAAAATTTGAAAATAGCTGTAGTTTTAAAGTATTTTTCCAAAGCGTCTTCTTACCTGAAAATTCGAAGTTAGGCTGTTCAGGACATTGAAGAGACTAATCCACAGATATCTTGAAGGATGCTCAGTTATGAGAAAACCGAACCATGCAGCCGTCTGCCATATAACTATACTTCTAATTTAATCGGTGTTGTTGTTATTGTTTTTTTTTTTTTTGTTTTAAGGCGAAAAATCTCTCGGTTATTATCGCTTTATATATTGAAAAAGGAAAAAGAAGATAAAATAAAAACCCTAAGCCACACTCTAATAGCGTCAGGGTCGGAAGAAAACAAGAGTTGGTCAAGAGAGAACAGACAGAAAAGATGAAAAAGAAGTATCTAACACAAGATTACGAGGAAAAAGATGAATATCCAGCTAGGGTCCCTCTGGATTGCCAATCCCGTAGGCCTACTCACTATATTGAGCCTCTGAGGAATTTAATTGGTAAGGGGCACGGATACAATAGCCAGAATGTGTTCCTAAACTTTGATACAGATAAATCTTTAATTGTCAATATTACTGATTTACGAGTTATATTTGAGAAGAGGGTAAACACTATTTTAAGTTGAAGTAATTGACAAGTTTAAATATAGATTTTAGAATAACTTCGGATTATAAATTGGTCTTTCTTGAAAATTTACTGTTGCATACATGTATTTAAAATTAAAAGTGAAGTTCTCAGAAGCAAGATATTAAGTGATTGCTGGCGATTTTCCAGGTGCTGTGTAAAGTGGAGAACCACGTCCTTGTGTTGTTTTATTCCTGTATTAGGACGCACCCATAAAGAAATGCACGTCCTGTATTATCAGCGTATAAGCAAAGTGGAGAATTATTACAATTTTGATGATTTTAAGGCTAAAAGTTAACATAATCAGAAGAAATAATACCAACTTTATAAGTTATTAGACTACAATATAGGCTATAGTTGGATTAAAACTAAATATTAAATTTTGTATGAAAGAAGTTTTTCACCTAACAACAAACTGTCATGGTATTCCATTTAAACACTAGCTAGTGAAATATCCATTATTAGTGTTGTGGAAACGTGGTATTTCGCACAAAGACTTAAGAAGATGTTTTCGGTTTTATCGGATTTCTTCCAAAACTCACACACAAATTAATGGAAGACTGGGAGAAATAAAGAGTTTTAACTCAGTTCTTTTTACACAATCACACTTGATCTATTGGACGCTACAGTTAAACGTTTTTAAAGAAGAAAGCAGAAATTTCTGGTGCTCAGCGTATTTTCGGGAACTGTAAGTGGGTTAAGGATGCTTTAGTAGTTCCAGATCTCCTGATTGTTCAGGTCAGTAAGAGTTTTCTATAAATTGTAACATGGCGGAAATACTGGAGGCCGGGAGGTAGCTAGGGTACAAGTGGCTAGTTATAAATAAATCTAAAAACTACCTATTAAGGTGTCAAAACATAGATACCACCATAGCATTAGTTAATTAATTGTTTTGATGTTGGAATGTGAAAGCGGTACAAATTTACAGGAAAATGGGAAGAATTTTGTCCGTAGTGAACAAAATGGTAAAAATGACCGAGATGGCTGGGGCAATTCTTAACGTTCTGCCACAACAAGACAGTATACTCTTGTCTGTGGTTCTGTCTATGGGAATGTCGTTAATTAAGTCAAGAACATATTCAATACCTAAAACATATTTACAGCTGTGTGACATCTTTGTATTTGATAAATAAATCATTAAGCTGTGACTCAAATGAAACAAGAATCGTAACAAAAAACCTTCTTATTAAATTCTAAATAAGTATTTTGAATCAAACATATGTTAAAATCTATAGAGAAACGTATTCACAAACAAATCAAATATTTATAAAGTTAACGGACGGAATGCTTTGTGAGGGAGTAAAGGGGAAAACACAATGTACGTAATGTAAACAAAACATACCACCCATTCCGTCCGTTAAGGGTGGATTGGACGAGTTTTCTATGCAAATCTGTTTGACTTACTGCTAAGTAAAGGAAACACGATCACATTGTAAACTGTCGATAAAATATAAGATCTTTCGACAATAGTAACTCTTTGTCATCAGTCCTGACTGAGAGAAAAAAAATATCCCATTCGATATACACAAATAGGGATCTGTATGCATAACAAAAGAGTCGAAAAGCATTGAAGGAAACAGAAATACGCAGCGCGTGTGTCTTTGGTGCGCATATATTTATCCGCGACTAAGGAAAGCCGCAAATCTTAAACAGAAACGCAAAACCCCTCTTTCTAACGACATCCTTTCCTTTATCCTGAATAGACTACAAAAAAATAATGTATACAAAAAGCTATTTCTTTGGTAAAAGCTTACAAAAGCGTTCTCAGTTTATTATTCCGAGACCCTTTTCACGTAAGATGCATGCTTTGACAAAGGCTTAAGACGCAATAATAATGTATAGGAGGTTGTTAGGTAAACTCCACATCGTGTGCAAGCGGGGGAGGGGGAGTTTTATATAAATAACATTTTTAATATATCTCCGAGCGTCTACTGAGCACCTGTCCAATAGTTAAAATGATACATAAATTAAAGAATTAGTGTGTCCGGTTGTCCGAGCGGGTTAATCCGATCCTGATTTACTCGAGTACGTGGAAAGCCTACCAATAGAGTTGTGTCGTTGCGTCTTGTTGATTTAAGCAACATCAACATTTTATTGTACGAATATACTTGACTTTGTCCGCAAATTGAACACTTGTCGTCGGATGAATTCATGGCGTTTTTCATTAGCGCGATTGTCTGTGACAACCGTTTCTCCTCTGTTATTAGTGGAGTATGTGTAATTTCGTATGTCTTTGAAAATTATTACCGAATAAATATTTTAATTTAAACTTTAAATTAACAATTTAAGGATACAACTGAAGTTTAGACTGTAAATTATTGCTTACCGTCGTACAATCGTTATTGTTGAAGATAGGCCTAATGTTGCTTGTGTATTAAATACTTAAGCTAAAATTAATTTCCTATATTATGTCTGTATCTTAAGATTATTACTTATAGTAAAGCTAGTTAGCATTGCAGTAGACAGTTGCAAACGTACAATTATGAAAAATTATTATTAAAATATTTTTTGAAATTTATAAACCTCTGGACATTGCAAAAACAGAAAACAACCTCAAAAAATTGAGGACATGTGAAAAAGCCCACTATGCAGTAGAATTGCTTTAACTGTGTGAGAACATTGAATAATAGCTCTTATAGAGAATACAGGCTTTACATTCTAGGACCTAGCTGGATGCACACATTTTTCATGTAGTTTTCTGTTAATTCCCTCTATTTCATCGTCCTATCAAATCCATTTTAACCAAATCTTGTTTTTTTTCAGATCCTGAAGCTATTAGAGTATAAGAGGGCTAGACGTCTTTATTTTATGTTATTTTCTTCCTTTTTTATAAGGACATGATTACCGAGAGGTTTTTCGTCTTTAAACAACAATAAAAAAACAAACAAAACACATTTAATTTATATCAAAGAGACGAAGTTCACTAGAAAACGTTTGTGTGAGGTTTCAATTTGTGGGTCGAACAGTTGTAGTTTTGTGGGTTCAGTTCAGAATACGCTAGTGTCGGGAGGAGTTGAAGCAACCAATACGACATGCTATCCTTCCAGTTATCAGAAGTGGACAACCTCTGAGCTTCGATGGCCTATATTGTGTAAACAATTGCGAGAGATAGTTCTGACTTCATCTCCCACTCCAGTTTCATAGTGTATACAGAAGTCAACACTATATACCTCTCCCAGAAACACCACCGAATATATTTATTATTTTTTGAGTTTAGTGCGAAACTTAATACAACGTCCACGAAATTTCACAAACAATATTTAAGGTTCTTATAGATGAAAAAGATCTCTGTTTGGAGGAATGTAGAGACGTTGATGTAGGGAGTTTTATGTTTCTTAGAGAAGTTGAACTTTTAGTCGGTAGAGATAAAACTGTCCCAAAAACAGAGGGATGATGTATAACTTAATGATATATACGTGACGTCATAAATATCCCTTATATCCTATCTACTATAACGATAAATTTTCCAAAAATGTTGTAGATTTTTTTTAAAGGCGAAATATCTCTCGTTTGTCATCACTTTAAACAAAGGTAGTGAGCGTAAAGTAGAAGTCCCTAGACTTCGAATATTCTAATAGCGTCAGGGTCGGAAGAGAGCAAAAGTTGGTCAAGAGAGAACTGATAGCAAAGATGAAAGATGAAACCCCAGACTAGATGAAGAAAGGTGTAGATCCACAGCTAGTTACCACGGACCACTCACTCACTACAGTGAGCCTCTGAGGAAAAAGGATGTAATACATATACAACGAGAGACAAGACTGAGTTAACGGATTGAGAACAAGATAGTAGGATGTACACGTACCCAAAACCTACATTGGTTATGACTAAAGTGGCAAACTTAGTGAATTTTAAATTGTTATATTGTGTTTAAATGTTCCTGTATTTATTGTGTAGGATAGTTTTATAATTAATTGTGACAAGTGAGAAGCCTGATGATGTCTCTTTGCAGACGAAATGGACGAAGCTAAATAACAATCCAGTAAGGATTATTTTAGACAGACCAATTTAGGTAAATACAAAATAAATCTATTATATCTTAATTAACATTTAAATAAGGCTGATGTAGACACCAATTCTGAAGGATGAGCTTCTATGGTAGCTTATACTGGAAGTGTAGCAGATCTGTTTTTACTTTTATCCCAAGTTGTTTTACGTTTATACTCTGACAGTTTTGTTTCTTTTCTGCGCTCTACGACCAGAAGAAAATTATGTTCAGGAATAATTGGCAATCAAAATGAAAATATTCCCAGACAGCCTCCAATAAAAACTCGATTTCAATCACATGCAATGTTTTAGGATGTGTTTATGCCACAAGCAAAGCAGGTTTTTTCTATATTTAGATAATATTTTTGCAAACCACTCATTTTAAGAAGTATAAGGTAATAGAAAAACATTTCTCACTGATCTTCACGTTTAGTGGCCTCAGGAAACTGCAAAGATATTTTCAAAATGGCGTCCGTCGTTGTTATTGTTATCGTCTCGGCCACAAAAATTAAGAAAGGAACGTAAAATTTGGTATAATGTCCTCATACAGAACCTTATTAAATTTAGAAAAAAATAATTTTTAATGTCATAATGGAGGACGTTTTAAACATTTTGTTCATATCTCGTGTGTGAGATAAAAATGTGAAGATTTCAATTCTGAATGTAATGTTTCCACCTCACCTGTCTACTATGACCAATAGCAAAGTTAAATTGAAAACTATAATTTCGAATCCTGACTTCTGAAGAAGATCTGATAATCGTATAATTAGGAGATCCGGCAAGGATTGAGTTACTGACACGAATACAACTTTTTAATACAGGGTTATCATACAGAATGATGAGGTTTTGAACATGATTTAAACGAAAACAGAATTACTTACAGCTGATGTAGTTCATTTATCTAAATCGTCGTCTGAAACAGTTTTTTTACATAACTAATAAATTTCGATATGTGCGCCATTAGTCGCTCGGCAAATGTCAAATTGATAATCAAGTTCTGCCCAAACGTTAGTTAACATGTCTTTGTTAACGGTTGTCACTGCTTCATTAATTCTGTTCCTTAAAAGTGATTTAGGCCACGCATTTTTTCTAGATAAACGATGTTTTTGATGTACCCCCACAAGAAGAAATCGCAAGGTGTCAGATCTGGACTCCTTGGAGGCCAGCGTATAGGTCTTTGCCGGCCTATCCATCGATGTCCAAACTTTTCATTCAAAGTGTCTGTGACAAATGCAATAAAGTGCGGGGGTGCGCCATCTTGTTTGAAATGAAGTTGTTGAATGTTTTCGAGTTCATCCAGCTGAGGAAAACAATAATTGATTAATATATCGTGTACACAATTCCATTAATTGTCTATTCAGAAAAGAAGAAAGGCCCTATCGACGATTTTTCATCACACCACACTAAATATTAACTTTAGGCGAGTCGCGTATTTACTCAAAAATTGTACGTGGGTTTTCATATCCCCATATGCGTGATTTATATCAGTTAACAGAACCATTAATAAAGAAAGTAGCTTCGTCTGAAAAAAAAAATCATCTAAATATGATTGGTTCAACATTTCATCAATCTTGTTCAACATTTCAACAGCGAAATTAAAACGTTTTACACCATTATCAGGTTTCAATTCCTGCAATAGCTGGATTTTATATGCGTGTAATTTATATGTCTTTTGTATAAAACTTTGTGGATTGTTGATTTTTGAATAGGCTACCTAACACTAGGCTTCGTCGAGGTATTGACTTCTTAGGACTTCTGATTGCAGATTGTCTAATAAGTTCAACTTTTTCGTCTGATACGCTTGACCTGCCAGATGATTTCTGCTTTTGACAGTTCAAAAGCAGTAATCAGTATCCAGTAGGCTATCTTCGAATTTGTTGAACAAACGTCGTATGTTATTTTCATGTGGTGGATCTTTTATGTATTCGCGTCAAAATGCACGTTCCACTGAAATTACAGACTTGAATTCAGCCAGCAACAAAACACGCTTTGCCTTTTCTTTATTAGAGAACATAATAACACACTCCACACAGAACACTCCAGGAAACACAAAACACACTACAACAATGCAAGAACAAATTTTGAGGTTACAACAGCTGTTAAACAAACTTTTGTGTTATAGACTATCAGCAATACCAATACAATACCCCAAAATTTCTCTACCGTCTTCGTATGAAATAATGAAACCCCACCATTATTTTATGATAACCCTGTATATAGGCTACACATCTACAAGGCCCATAAGGGCCTAACCGTCGTCAATAATATAGAGAATCAGATTGTATTAAATAGTTTGATTAGTTTGGATAAGTACCTTGACGGTGCCCATCAACTTGTTTTTATTTTATTTTTTTAATGTTGATAAAGACATCTCTTTTATTCCAAATTAATGAAGAAATGGGTAAAAAATTGATTTAAAGAAAATTACTTTACGTAGACCTATAATTAGGGATAAGGAGATTTTTAGTGTAATATCAAAGAATATTATTTTTAGTTTTGTAGATAGTGTGTGACAAAATTATTTTAATTTTACTATCATAGTTTAACAAATTATTATATTTATTTATTTTTCGAAAAAAATTAGTAAAGAAGCCAACAGTTTAAAATTTCATGTTGGTACTTTCTAATTTACTCAGAAACCATAATTTTTAATTACTCGCAATTTTTTTTTTAATTTAAATATTAAATCTTTTAAATATTTACTCAATTACTTGTGCCAATTTTTGGATATTCCAACTGTAAGGACGGCAAATTTTCACCTGTAAATTAAACCCTATTTTTGGTCAGTACATTTTGATTGGGTATTTAGATGTTACCAACTGGTAGTTAACGTTGAACCCATTTCTAGATTATAATTGTGTTTGGATTTTCCCCCTTCTCGAATTTTATTTGAATTCTTTACAGTTAACGAACAAACATTAAAATAATTGAATAATGAAACAATTTTAATGATAATATAAATAATAAAACAAATTGGTTCAAACATTTAGGTTGGACAGACCGACAACAGACAATGTATTTTATCCTTATTGCTTAAAGGTGAAAACATCTCGTATAAAGTAGTATAAAATAAATAGACCCAAAACCTCAAATACTCTAATAACGTCAGGGTCGAAAGAGATAAGAGTTGGTCAAGAGAGAGAGAGAGAGAGAGAGAGTAGGTTTGACAGTTAAAAGAGACGGGTCTAATATAAGATTAGATGTAGAAATGTGTAGATCCAGCTAAAGGTTCCTCGGTCTTGCCACATTCGTACTCACTATAAGTAAGCCCCTAAAGAAAATAAACAATTTTTTTGGTCAGTGACTCATAAAAATTATAAACTTTCAAAACCATGGAATTTGATTTTTTTGCCATACAAACACTTTCTATATTATTTACATACGTGAGAAAATAATAATAAAACAAACAAAAATAAATAAATAATTTAGGCCAGTTTTATAACATCAATATTAGCATACATGGTTTCTTTGATACTTACCAATTACGCCATTAAAAGTTTCATTTTGTCTCTGTCTACAATATCACTAATTATATTATAGCACATTTAATTACCTTATGTCCATTTTCTAGTCAAAACTGTACTAGAAAACAAATGGAAATAAACATACAAGCAAACGAAAAGAAATGTTCAATTGGTCATTTATAAAAAATAATCACAATCTGCTTTTAAGGATGAGATAAAATTTTAAAGTTTAAAATACGGCTTATGGGAATGAAAAGATGGAGGGTTCTGTTAGGTTATAAAAGGGTTTACGAATAATGGACAGAGAGAATGTAAAGCAGAGAGAGAACAAAACAAACTTCGTCCACTTCTGTCAACTTCTGTAGGTTCACGCCTTCATTATTTTTTACAAAACAAAAGTACAACAGAGATATTGATTCGAAGTTTAATTCAAACCTGAGAAAATGTAAAGTTTAAAACCTAAACAAAAAATAAACTTTCTTTGGGCGTATTGTACACAAGCTAAAGAAAATATAAACACCTTGAAAGGGACAAAGGGCGTTAGTTTCGCGAAGAATCAAAATACTAAAATCGTTGTTATACCTTTTCAAAGTTGGCAGTACTGTAAAAGAACAATACTAGCAAGAAGAAAGTTAATGAAAGGGTTGGAAAAATAGGAAAAAAGCAAAGTATATAAATTGAAAAGAGCATTCCTTTTAGCCTTTGTGAACTTTGCTCGGATCGGTTATTGTTGTTTGGTCTTGCTTTGTCTCTCTCTTTCGTTTGTCTATTCTTTGTTATTTGTGTCGACAACCAATGAAATTAGAGAAGAAAACTTTAAAAAGAATTATTTGGAGGGGATGGTAACAAAACCACCGAAACATATAATTTCCCCCCTTTTCCCTCGGATTGTATTAATCAGGTGAATTGATGCCACAATGCACTGAGCTCACAGATGTAGCTTCTAATCTCCATAGTGAAGTCAAAGATGCGGAAACAAGACAGGATGTACACTCTGTGCTTCTATAGACTATATAGCTTTGTGTAGAGTGCGCACCATGCACTTTGTCTTTACGATAATTGGTAATATCCACAATAGTGTAGACAAAATGTATTGCAATTACATTCAAATTAAGAACTTGACACAGCAGAATACAATGAATTAATCTTTATCTGGTGTGATTGATTTATTGAATTAGCAACTCAATCACCGGTGTTTGTATGTTT
Organism: Aphrophora alni; assembly: GCA_963513935.1. NCBI lineage: Eukaryota > Metazoa > Arthropoda > Insecta > Hemiptera > Aphrophoridae > Aphrophora > Aphrophora alni. Next base: position 70,301,375 of record OY740771.1, on the reverse strand, counting down.
CATCCGTAGCTTTGAATAGTGCACAGTCTTTACACACACAATATGACACTTAGTTCAAACTATCAACATTTGTGAAAACTTCAATTTCCAACTGAAAGTAAACACAATTTTAAACTCCTTGACTAACTACTAGGCTTTCAAGACAGATTTTCAGTAGGGTAATGTGTGGTTACGATGCTGGGTCAACACTCGAAGTTTTTGAAGTTCCACGATTGAATCCGCAACTTTATACTCGTGAAACGACAGCCCTAATCATAAGACCGGACAGTCAGAATTCCACAATTTTCCACAACAAACACTTTATTTGTAACAAGATAACGGTACAGGTACACCTTTCCTTGGAACTGAATTAAAAGAGACAAGACTAATCCTTCATTACTACTCGAAGCTGCTTTCCAGTCCTCAGGTATCCTACATTCTACGGAATTAAAGAAAAATTGTTTTTTGGCGGTTCAGCCTCCGTCTGGTCTATTGGTTAACGCTCTTGTTTCACGAGTGGAAGGTTCCGGGTTTAATCCCGTGGTGGCTCAATCATTTAGAGTGTTGACCAAATATCGTGGGAAATATTCAGAAGCTACAATTAGTAGCGAACTCTGGTTTGAATTTCTTAAACAACGTCGACAATAATTTCTATTACTAGCCTACAATACATTACCTGAATGAAAACCAGTTAAGGCTCTTCCCAAACTGTTTTAGTTTTTTATGTTTTCACAGTATACTTTTGTAAATTCATCGTATTAAAGATAAGAGGTTAAAGACCCGATAATGTCAGTTTGAATTTGGAGTTTTGAATTTGAATTTACAAGGGATGAATTTTTCTTTCTTTGATGTACTACGCGCTTGCCATGATAATGTTGTTGTTTGGTGTGTGGAAGGGGGGTAATATTTTGTTTGTCAGTTTTATTATTTAATTAAAATTTCTGCTGTTGCGGGGGATTATCGTTAATTGTGGGTGACCTTTTATACTTGTTTGTTTTTTTAAGGTTTATAGTTAATTTCGATTATGTTTTAAATATTAATTGATGTAAATCGTGATTTAATTGTAAATTTATTTCAAACATTATTTATCGTTGGCAAGATTCAGATAAAAATTATGAATTCTACAATTGACCTAGACCAACTAAAAATTTTAAAAAAAATATATTTAAATTACTCGTCTATCAGGGAGAGGAGTATTTACAGTACTTTTAAAAATTATATGTTGTAGTCAGTGTCGATCTTTATTTGAGAATTATAATTTAAATACATTTCTTTTGGCCTTGTTTACTTCTTGTTGTAAAGACAAATAAAAGTGTTCGACATGGTGGTTTTACAGCTGTATAGAAACAAAGATTTGATCTCTAATTAAAATAATAACCAATATATTTATGTCTTTAATTTGTCTATAATTGTATTATAATAGATTATAAATTTTGTTGATGTACTGTTTTGCGTGAAGTTTTATGATGTAGGCCTTCAAACGATTACTTAAAAAAAAAAATAAAACAGCCCAAAACTACGAGAAATTTAATATGATTATCATTAATTTTTACTGTTAAGGTATAGTATTTTTAACGTAAGTTAACACGCTTGTACACATTATATATGAATTTTACCCAGAGGGGCACTGAGTACGTCAGTGGCAATCTCAAGGGACCTAGCTGGTTCTACACAGATCCCTCTCTTCCCTTTCCTATCAGGTCTATCTTACCAACTTTTGTTCTTGTCCGACCTTTTTATGCCATGTGCCTATTCCAGGATTAGGAGTCTTTATTTTGTGTTCTTTTCTTCTTTTTTTACAAGGCTTAGAAGTTTTCGCATTTAAAATTTAAATAAAATAATTAAGTTAAGTAGCCTACATAGGTGCATACACAATATAGCTCATAGATAATATGATACTAAGTCTACGCGCCTCTACTACTACACTTAAGCTTATGAGTACATTTTGACAATAATTTGTTAAAAAATACACTAATTGTGGGTCACATAAATATGTCCATACCCTTTAGTTTTCTTTGATCATGAAATTGGGTTAGATGACTGTTGTTTATAAATACCTTATTGTTTGACCGCAGTCCGATAGTTGTAGGTGGTGTTACATAACTGTTTCGCCGAACACGTCGGGTTTGTTAGGCATGGTACTAACATATAAACAAACTGAAATAAAAACACAAATGATTAGGCCTACCTGGTGGACAGACTTTGAACCTTCAGTACGATAAACCAAACATCGAATTATCTATTCGGTTTTCTGCCGGTGGCAGGATGGATCTGACATGTATGTGACGACAAAAAATTTTAACAATTACTATGTGACGACAAAGAGTTCGACTCGGATTATTTTAAAGTGTTCGATGTTTGGGTTACGTGTTTGTTTATGTGTTATTATTGTGATTGACAAAGCCAACTGTGTTAAGGAAAACAATGCTGTAGCAAGACCTTTAACTATCGGACTGCGGTCAACCAATAAAGCATTATAATACTGTTACTAAACAATCTAAAAGCAAACAATATGTAATTTCAACTACCGTCAAATAGTATTGCGATTTCGTGACGATCCTGCATTATATATGTTTGTAAACAGAATAGTCACGAAACCAGCTTCCATATTTGATGAAGACTTGATTATGGAACTCTTAGAGAGTTCGGTAATCACTAATGAGCCATTTAACTATAAGTCAAATTCTTATTGCAAGGAAGGAGTCAGTTTTGACTCCATGGAGATAAATCAACAATGCAATTCTTACTTTTTTTCAGTAAAGGAATTTATTTACGAAGGAAGTTTGGTCCGGGAAAGGGATTTTTATGTTTTAGGACCTTAATACACTGGTCGTTCAGTTTCAGATTTTATAAGTGTGTATTAACGTTTCTTAGACAACTTTAAAACAAAATCCGATCTGAATCAATTTGGTTCAATGTCCACTTTATTTATCCATATGCATTACAAATCAAATATATTGCTCTATTAGTTAAATAGAAAAAGAGACATGGAAATATGATATCCAGGAACTGGGGTTATTAACACTTCGATATATATATATTTTTAAAGCAATACTGTACATTAAAAATAAGCGTCACCCCGATCTGAATATGAATGTGATACCGATTCAGGAGCCATTTAATATTATTACAAAAAAGTAAGTAAGCGTTACCACCTAAGAGGTGGGTAGCTTTCTATAATAACCTCCCGAAGAGCCCAAAAAAAAAATGTTCAAAATTATGAGTTTAAGAAAAGCTTAATACAAGTTTTACACTCTGGATCCGTACTAGTCACGAAGAGATGCTGGAGATATTTTCATAATTTACTTCACTTATATTATTTATTTATTTTATAAAACGTTGATGGAATGTGGTTATTATTGTTGCATTGTTAAGATAAAGTTTGAACATTGAGTAACTGATTGTGTTTTTAGCTATTGTTGTAAACTTTTATTTATTGTCTTGTTATTTGTTATGTTTTGTAATTTATTAAATTCATTGTGTCGTTAGTCATTGATGTAACGTTTATTTATAATAGATATCTGTTGTCTTGTTATAATATTGTGTTATGGTAGATTTCTGTGTGATACTATGATGTTATTTCGTTATTGACTATTGATACGAAGTTCAAGAAATTGGCGAACAGGATTTTTCCAAATTGTCGGTCAAAAATGTCAATTTACAATTCTATATTTTAGTGACATTTTATAGATTTGCCTAAAGTGAACTGTCAGTCAACTCTATATAAATGTGTTTGCCCTTTATCAAGATTAACCAAAAAACAAAATGTCACAATTTTTGAATTACATTGTTTATTTCCTACATTTAAATAGTTTATTGAAAGTTATAATATACCTGCATACGAATTTGCATATTTCTGTCTTTTCAGATATTTTTCAAGCATAAAGATTTTAAATATCTGTATATAACAATGCAATAAAAATAATGAAAAATAACAATTAATCTAAATAAAAATACAAAGAATAATGAATTTATTACGCACAAATTCAATAAGCAAAGAGATATTTACTCGGTTATCTAAGAGTTAAACGAGAGCATGTTTTTGTTTTAAAAAAAGTTCATGTGCTAGTTTGTAGTTCCATAGGTTCAGACAATTAATACCAATTTATTAACACCTGTTTTAGAAACAATTTTAAGTCCTAATTTATTTGGTAAGTTATAAATTTCATTAAACTTTACAGATTTTGTATATACACCATTACAACATTACTAATGATTTTTTTTTAGATTCGGAACAAAAACTTATTATAAAATTGTTTATTAATTTAACTATTTTATTGAGATTCATAATAGTGTACAACATTATATATATATTAAATTCTTATATTTTAATCTTTTCAGATCTTTTCCAACCAAAATGATTTTTAATTCAGGTTTACAACAATGTAATAAAAATAAATAGAATATATCAGTTTATTAAAGAATGAATTTATTACGTACAGAAACAATAAAGAAAGAAAAATTTAGTCTGTTATGTAAGCTTAGAACGAGAACAAGATTCAAAATTTTGTTTCATATTGAGAAGTTTCAAAATTAAGTTTATATGCAAGTTCTTAATATGTTTGGTACAGTAAATTTACAGGAATCCATCGAAAATAATATAGACCAATTTTATTTCATAAATTATTTTGTAAGTTAGAGCGATTGGAAATGTCACTTTCTGAGACAAGAACACAACAAAATCTCACAACAAATGAAATATTTGATTTATTTAACTATTTAATAGATATTTATAATAATATATATCATTATATAAAGTTGATTTATTTCAGTATTTTCGATTATTTTTCAAAGAAAGACATTTTTAATTTAAGTGTAACAATACAATAAAAATTAATTGAAAATACATTTAATATGAAACAATATCCGCGTGGAGGAAAAAATTAACATAGAGTGATTTAGTAGGTAATGTATGAGAATGATGTTTCTGTTTTAAAAATATGTTGATGTACAAGATGTGAATTTCTTAGAGTCAGTCAATTAATCCAACAGAGATCAAAGTTTAAAATTCCTAATTTGTTTGGTAGATTCTACATTTTAATGACACTTATAATTTTAATTAAAAACATTGAGATGTCGCCCAACACTGACCTCTTCTGTCCAAAAACAACAAAATCTCATAATTATAAAATTATTATGAGGTCGGCCTATAGGGTAATTTTGCTAATTAATTGCAAAAATAATCAAAGTGCGTTTTTTGACTGAGTCTTATATTTCTGTCTTTGTCTACGCAAACATGATAGAAGCAACAAAAGATATGAGAGGAATAGAGTTTGGAAGTTAAAACTTGCTTTAGGATTTTTATGAAACCTAATACTTAAAGGTCTATATCTGTTACAGATTGCAATATTTCAATCAATTTATATCTTTTTCAATCGTAAAAACTTTACATTTAATTGTATAACAATGTAACAATATCTAATAATAAAAAAATCAGTTGATTTGAAATGATATTTTATTTGAGTGTACATGTAGCCTATTGGCTTGTTGATGCAATTTATTGTCGCTTACAGCATTGAGAAAGCAATTTATTATGGAAAGGGAAAACAAGTTAATGGATTTCATCATGGTACTTACCCAGTTCTATCATACAATGAAATATAATTATAACCTATTCATTAAATGTAATATCCAACCTACGGTTTCCTAGGCCTTGTAGGAAATGTTAAATTGTATTGGTACGTCAAGGGGTCGGGTCTTTTCCAATAGGGTAACAGTTGTTACGCAGGATTTCCGAACCTCGTTCACATTACTTTCTTGACCTAAGTAGGCCCTGACGGGTCTTGTAGATGTAAAGTTTCCACTCGCTTCTCTCGTGTTGGCCCTGGCGGGTGTCGAAGAAGAAGACATATTTCAAGAAGCCTCTACTCGCTAGGCTCGTGGTAGCTACTTGGCCTTCCCGAGTTTCGTAACTATACAATCACATTTCTTTGCAAGATCAGGGGTCGAAATTAATTCGGGGGGGGGGGGGTTGACAATAACTTCTCTATTTGTCATTGTAGAGAGGTGGGTCTAATTGAAAACACGACGACCATGGTTTATTTTCACTTTTTGACTGACAATTACTGAACTGATATTTTTGGTGACGAATAGTTTTTTTATTGGGTTTTTATTTGATTTGAGAATGGCTGAGCCAGAAGTTTTTAGACATTTATTTATCTTTCAGAGTTACTTAACCTTGCTAGGACTTTAGTGTGTAGAACTTGAATTGTAGACCAACAATAAATGGAGGTGACAATACAGCATTGAACGACTTGCGTGAAATTGTTAATTTTACAAGGCTTGGTTCTATATCCACCAGACATCCAAGTACCCACCGACTTGCAGGATATTTGTTTTCCCTTATCAAACGATTGCTGTAAGAAGGATGCGTATGGAATCCAAAGCAGAGTAGGCTTACCATAAAGGCTGCTTTATACGGTTATGTAAGTCTTACAGTTTCATTGAAGCGTCATTTCCTTTGATACATACTGACTTCAATAACAGGGGTGAAACGAAATTAGCCTCCTTAAGAAGAGAGAGAGAGAGAAACTCGACATTTTTAATGGCGGCTACACACTTAACAATTCAGAAAGAAAAATAAGTAAATCCTTTTAAAACGCAGTCAACTCGCAAACTGCCTAAAAATTAAAAGATGCACCAATTATATGCTGTTTCATATGCTCCTTTGTGGGATTTCTATATGAGTTTGAATGTCTCTTTTCACTGACAAAAAACCCATAATCATAGGCTGTTGTGGGGGATGAACTGTATAGAATTGAAGTGGAGCGACATCAAATATAAGTTTTTGCTCTAAGTTATTAGAGGGAGGAGAACATATTGGGCGCAGTTAACGAGCTGGCAGACTACACCATGTGGAAGTAACCGCATACAAGCAACAAAGGACTTCCCTTTAAATTAAATCATTACTACTCTCCTACCAACCACGTATTACTTACAAAACATTGAACAATAAACAACCCCCACCCCCACCCTTAACAATATGTTCACACTCTTTTATTGAATATAGTAATTAGGCATATGTAGTGTTTCCAGTGAATAGAAAACTGATTGGTTTTAGTAATACAGGTAGCTATTGTATTAGTGAATAGCTCAATATGCAGAATGTTAGAATTGTGTGGAACGGTTTGATAACTCTCGAACAAATAAGTGCTATACTTATTGAAGTTCCTTACAGCCCACTTTTTCAAGCTCGAAATAAGGACTCCCCAAAGGTTATAAATCAAAAATGTTAAATATAAAAATTGTTTCAAGATTCCTTATAAAATTACATTTTAAGCTCATTTTATTCCGTGTTCTTTTTAAAATTGTTCTACCGTTCAAAGGATAGTTGCTCTCAAAAGTTGTTAAAGTTGTAAAATTTTCAGTACCAGAACTGAAACGAAGTTTCCAATGAAAAAATAGTTTGTCTTTTTAAGGAATCAGGGTTGGATTACTTGCAAGCAAAATTATCATTTAAAAAAACTAGATTGTCTGGATTTGTGTAATGTATTTAGGCCTATTATATTTTTATTAGAATATTGGTTTTGTTCTAGGAGTTGAAAACATTAAAATTTGAGTTATTATCTCCTTAAGGGTTGCTTTATTTTTTAAAGTACCAAGGATACAACAATTTTAAAATGTGATTTTGTATAGAATCGTGTAATAAAAAATAAAGCTTAACTCTCCAGGAGAACATTTTTGGGATTAAATAAATAATTAGGAATTACGTTTTTGAATAAATTTAATTTAGTAAGTTCTGTTGTTTTAAATATCCTGGAGTAGATCTAATAGAAAGCTACTTATTCTTTTGTTGTAATTTGTAACCTTATGCAAGTTTATTGTTTATTTTGCTGGGTTCGGTCGGCTGCGGTTTTGTCAATTTCTAGCCAATGAAAATTAATTTTTTAATGTTATTTTTCTTTTTTTATGTGTATTTCATGTTTAATTTAGATTTAGTATACATTCATTTATAAGTTTTACACATAATAAAGCCCCTAAGAGGTTTATAACCTCGGGGCAGTTTTTTATTTATTTGTAGTTTGTAGTTTGTATAGGTATATATTTCTTTTCAATAAAAATTTCAATTTCAATATTTCAAATAAAAATGTAGTTAGCCTAATTGAAATTTAATCTATTTCTTTTTTTCTGTGCTGTGTTTCGTTTAAAAATTATCAAAATGTTTCCATCTTTGTATTTAATTCCCTGTACGGATGTACTGAAGTTTATGAGAAAAGATTACGGTGAATTGTTTGTTAGGATCAAATAATATTACTTCATTTACCTAACGTACGAAAGTAACTAATGTGCCCTATACATCGGAAAATATTAAGTGATAAGAAGATATTTAACATTTGGTTTCCCATTTGATTTCTTGATTTTTGACTTCACTTTAGTCTACTGAAGGTTCGAACTAGTACTGGGGACAAAGAAGAAAACTCTCTGAATTTTGACAACCACTTCATTGACAAATTTAATTCATTTATTGAAACTTATATTAAAGTATCATCGGACGTTTTGAAAATCAAAAATTGGTTTAATCATAATACTTTGACAGTAATTACAACCCAAATCAAATATTTACCAAGCATTTTAACATCTCATTATGTTCTAAGCCCGAAAATGGTGAGGTTGCAATCTCGTGATACTCAGTCGTCTTTTATTGTACAAGTATATTAGGTGTAATCATTTATCACAAGTTAAATTAGTTTTTTAAGTAAAGACTTCGTAAGCATGCACATTCTCACAGCTCAGTTAACTTGGTCTACCCGCAGTCCTTGTTAGCTCTATTAGTTTCAGGGCCGTTAGCAGTTACAAAGAAAGCAATAATCAAAACAGTTACAGATACACTACACACTTAATATATTATGAATTTCCAGTCAGAAGCATTAAAAAACTTTAGTACATTCCAAAACTATTTGTTCACGTTTGAAATATCACTTTTGCACCTTCAGATATTTTAGAAAAAGAGGAAAAGCGTGTCATTGTAGAGGAACATATTTGCCAATGATTCATCGGGGTGAGGTAATAGTTATTTGTGTAACAAGTGAGCAAAGTGGCACTTTTTTAAACGAGAGAAAAATGTTGACGCATGAGGCTTGCCTTATGCGTCAATTTTATCGAGTTTAAAAAAGACACTTTGCTCACGAATTGCACATTATACTCTGTCTACAGTTGTTATTTTGTGACAAATAAAAAACATACTTCAGCAGTAACACAATTTAATACAATAGTGTTTAAACAAACAATCAATTACAATTCGATCTTTAATAACCGCATTATTCTTATTTTTCAGATTATTTAAAAATCTGAACTATCCATATTTTAAAACTAACTACACAAAATATAGCAGTAGTGCTAAACAACACATCAACACTGAGTAGAAGTTCTCACGTCAAAACTGAGGTTATTTATGAATATTACAAATAACTTAGGTGTATTGTTGAGGAAACGGGATTGCCAACTTCAAAACTCGGCAAACGAAAAATACTCTCCGTGTACATACACTGTCAATCATCTTCATGAATAATGACTTCCTTTATCAACTTTAAAACGTTGTTTTGTTGTTTATTTATGTTATTTTACATGTAAGAATTAATCTAACATACATACGGGACATTTGCTGTATATTATAAATCAATTCAAATAAACTTAACCTTTCGTTTCGAAACAAAATTTCGTTTTGTTCGGTTGCCATTCGGAGTGAGCAAAGTAGTGTGCAAAGTAGTGGGCAAAGTGAAACTGTTGAGAAATCAGCTGTTTTGCAAACTAATTTAAATGAACAAAATGCCACTTTGTCAACAACTGTAGACAAAGATATTTTGTTCAGTGTCATCGTTTTCTGGCAAAGAGTTTACGATCCGATTCGGCGGCTTCGGAGATGATACTTATTTCACATACATAATAGATAAGGCATCACTAATTGGTCAAATTTAGAGTTTCTAATGTTGCTATCTTACGGCCTACATCTGGTAACTTCACAGAGAGTAGGCCTACGTCGTATTGCACAGGTCTAAGCAGTATTTTGCTCTGATTATAAATTTTTTAACCAACTGGAACATTTGCTAATTTTACTGCTCCTTTTAATCACTTGCTGTACCTTTTAATCTTCACTGGTGGATATTTGAGAGATTATTAATTTGTCTAAATTTTTAATATTTCTTAAAATATTTATTTTTTGTTTTGTCTCGATTCCAGTAGGAAGATTTCGTCAAAACATTGACATTGCTCCTGTTATTCTTATCATCTTATATTTTATATATTCAGTGAATATATAATTAATATAATTATTGATAGTGGATTTATTAATAGCTTACTGTAGTAAGTTTGTGTTTTATTAAACTTACTACCGTACTACTTGACCATTTACTACACTCGGATTGTGGTATTGTTTTCGTATATATTTATTGTAATTGAATATCTCTATGTCTTAACAAAAAATGAACGAAACTATCCCCACTTCTCAGCTGAATTGAAAAAAAATATAGACTCCATTACATTCCTGAACAACCATAAAGTGAGCTAAATAAAAAGATCAAAACATATTTGATGAGAGAAACTGCCGGTCAAATAGTCGGCTTAATAATGCAAACTTAGATTAAGGTTGGAAGAAGATTTATTATTATTTTAGAATATAAAGTAATTAAGCCAGTGGGACTAACAGTAACAGTGATTTTCTCAAAATATTATCAAAAAATAATAAAACTTAAAAACAGAAAAAATATTATATTTTGAATAACCATTGTTTATAACCTCTGAATTAAACATTTTAATTGCTTCAGGAAAAATATTTAAAAAAGAAGTATTTAAAATCAAATATATCAACTCAGATGTTTGAAAACAGTTTGTTAAAACCTCCCCCCCCCCCCACAAACCCCCGACTGTGTCGTCGCGATATTATAAACCGAGGTGACTAACGTTGGTAGGATTTAAATAGAACTTCCGATGTTTCTTTTCCCTCTCGTAATATTCACATATTATACTTTGCTCACCTCCAGAGCTCCCCTTTTGTCCAGCTTCTGTCCCTCGCCCGTCTTCAAAGCTAATCCCCAAAGAACATGAATAGGACGTCCTTTTGTATAGCCACATATACTATTTATAACGTATGCTATTGTGTAAGGTGTCGCTTTGAATGCGTTTCCTTATTTCAGGCTTAAATATTTCATTCTCCAACCACCCACCACCCTTATTGAATCATGCTAAGGGGAGTATAGACTGGTTCATAACTTGTGTCAACACCCCTTCCCCTTAAAGCGTTTTACAATTTCAAAAGGACGGGATTGTTGCTTGTGCAATTATTAAAATTAAGTTTTTTTGTCTGCAGTTTACTATGAAGAGACATCGTTAGTTTCTAAGCGGTGGCTCGGGAATACAAGATTAACAGATTTAAAAATAATAAAAGCACAGAGTTTTTTTTATATATAAGCACTTCTAATATAAATAAGCTGAGAGTAAGTATGCATAATATCTATTACAAATTAAGTAATCAACGTAGGCTAACAGATGCCAAAAACCAGTTATTAGTAACAGAAATATACATGGAATATTAAAAATTTAACAGAACCCCTAATATCTGATTCTAATTTAGATAGACTTGTGAAATATATGGACATTTTTTTAAATTCACCTCCTCTAACTACAAAGTGAGCGAACAATTAGGTACTATATACACAATGTCCTAAAAATTCTTCAATAGATATTTTTTCGGGGCCATGCACATATTGTGTTTTCTTATTGCACATTATTTCTTATTGTGTTTTCTTTTGGTTGAGCAAAAAATACATCGAAATTGTATAAAATTGTTTTTATTATTTCCACCTTGACAGATTTTCAGCGGTTAAAATAAGACATTTTATGGAGATTACTTTGTGCTTTTTACAATAAATGCTCGGACTGTTTCCCTTCTGCCTTTCAGCAGCGAGCTAAGCGATTGTAGTAACAATGTATCACATTCTGTAGCATCTCAGAAGGGATTTCTATAGCTTCAAGTAATTTTGTGTTATGTCATTTGATCTAGTTTTAAAGATTATTTCTTAAGCACCCCTCAAGGAAGTAATCTAAAAGCTAGAAGTGGCACTCCGCCTTGGAAAAGTTTGGTCCAGAAAATTGCTACATCCTCCTGAGATGCTGCAGAGTGTGATAAATGGCTACATCAATCGCCTATTTAACTGTCAACTAAAGAAAGGAAATGTTTAAAAAATATATTGTAAAAAGAACAAGGCAAAACCGCTATAAATCTCGGGTGAGGGGGTAGGTAATAAAAGAAATTTAAAAACATATTTCAATGTATTATTTGTTCTACTTTAAGAAAACACAAAAACATATACATGATTAGTAAGATCTAGACGTAGAAAACAACATCATTTTATGATTTTTTTAGACTGCTTATATATGGTACCTAATTTCCAACTCATTCTGTACACAGAAGAGATCGATTCTACGTTTCTTCTTTTATTTCTCTACCTACATTAGAATCAAACAATTTAAGGCATTTTTATAATTTTTAACGCTCCGTATAATTTTCATCCGCTAAATCATCCTTAACAATGGTACTCGTACTTCCGAGTCGTATTTTTCATTCCAAATATTTTAAATGACGTGTATATTATGCTGGTCATTTTCAGTTGTTTACTTATTTGTGAATGCACTGTTTTATAGTCGTTATACAGTCGACTCTCGCTAACTCGAACCTCGATAACTCGAAATCTTCGACATCTTGAATTATTTTCAACCCCCTTGGAAAAACCTGTCTAAGTCGAAAAAATAACAATACATCACTCGAAATAATTTTACGGTTATATTTTACCTCTTTAAGTCGAAGAGACACAAATATTACCTCTATAACTCGAAGTTCAGTAAATAAGTCAAATTCAATTTGCACTTTACCTCCAGAAGTCGAAGTTTACCTCTATATCTCGAGCAACGATGAGGATGCTCCTTCTAACGAAGAAAACGAGGAAGAGGAGCCAGCAGACATTACACCTAAAGAAGCCAAAGTTGCAGTGCGTACTTTACGTATGTTTTTAGAAACAAACCAGTGATGCACCAGACAGTGTGTTTTTTTCGATTGTTTCAATCGAAAATTTGATTGACAAACGTGCTGCCAACAGTCTTAATCAGAAGAACATTACGGACTTTTTTAATCAGTGAAATTAATATATGGACTGTACTGTTTACTTATATTTTATTATGTATACTCTAAATACACATATTTTCTATTGATATAGTAATATTGATACAGTTAAAAGCTTAGTTTTTAGAGGGAATAAAGTACAGTACAGTACACTTTTCTTTACCTCTGTAACTCGATTTTTTATTTGGTTTACCTCTATATCTCGTTACCTCTGTAAGTCGAATTTAGTCAAGATTGACCTCTATAACTCGAACTATGCCTAAGTCGAACTACACGTAACTCGAAGAAAAATTGTAGTCCCATGAATTTCGCGTTAGCGAGAGTCGACTGTATATTTTACTCCAAATGTCGCCTGTAAAGTAATTTCAGTCAATGGTACTCAAAATCTGTGTAACATGGTCATTACACCAGACGTGGTTTTACACTACTTTGTATTTTGAAATGCGTATTCGTTGAATTTGAAATGGAGTTTTGTTCCCCTAATTTTCGTTGTCTTTATGTAAGAAAACTCATACTGGATTGAAGCAACAATCAACTTGTACAATTTGTCTGACATCAGGGACACAATTAATTAATTAAATTATTATTTTAATAAATTACAAATTAATTTATTAAATAAATAATACTATTTACGATGTTTCTAGGATCTAGCCCAGTAGAGGCGTAGAAGTTTTTAATCGACTTAGTAGAACGTATCGACGTTAACAGTTTGGAAATGCCAGAACGTAATAATTGATCCATGTAACCATCTGCAATCATACCATTTTTTAAAATCCAAATGTAAAGATATAGTAATGTGTTACTGTGAAGACACTCTTAATGTTTTTCTTTCTTATATCATCGAAAAATAAAACATTATATTTTGAGTTCGCAAAATTTGGTAATTTCATATTCAAAATCATTTAATATAGAAATTTAGGTTGCCTATGGTTGTTTCTTCTTGTCAAGATCCCAAGAGATTTAATCAAGAAACCAGAATAAAAAGAGGGAGCATCATTTAACAAAATATTTTATATTCACTGTTGTCATTCATATTGTGTCTTTAGCAATGGTGCAAAGTATTTAAAGTTTGCGTTATGTATTTGTGTGCGGAAATTTGGTTTGATACGTGGTCTGGTACAAGCCCGTTAACGTTTTGAATTTCCTACTTTCAATTTGAATTTCTCTACAGAAATAAAAACAACTTGATGGGCGCCATTATAATACTTGCCCACCCCGATCATAAAACGAAATAAAAGCAGTGCCCTACAGCTTGTATCTTGGGCCTCATCGGAAATGTTAAGTTGTTTGGTAGATAAAGGGTCCTATCCAATACACTATGTTTATTTAAAACAGTTGTTACCAATGTGTACAGAACCTCACACTTGCGTAGTCTACTTTCTTGATTTCGGCTACACGAAGAAGAAAACAAGGATGCTTTAAATAAGTAATCAATGCTTAAACAAGGACAAGGTTCCAGCAGTCGATATTACCATGCTTGATAATACAACAAACGAATCTGCAATATAGTCATGTAACCCATCAATGGCGTCACAAAATGTCGAATTTAGGTAGCACCGTGATTTTCAGAGCAGTTTGATGAGAACTGATGTACTTTTGTAAGCCACGGAAACGTAGGTTAATACTGGGTGTACCTGAAGTACCCAAAGGGTGGACCACAAGTAATTTATATTGATAGCACTATGCCTAGACCACCCTTTAGCTAAGTGCAAGTATGCAAATGGTAATACCTGTTTTTTACAACTATTTTTACGTTTGTTTGATTATTCTTTGCAGGTGATTCAACGCGCAAGTCAGTATGTTGTACTATTCATGTAATATAAAAATACTTTTATATTCTGGTTGTATCAAACATATAAACAGGTAAATAATAAATGTTTACACTCTTTTAGAAATGAAAATAATAATAAATTTTAAAATTATTTTTCTTTAAATCATTCAAATTGACGTATTAATAAATATGTGTTCATACTTTGCATAAATTGCTATTTATATAAAAAACTTGATCTATGTTCAAAATCATTATTATATTACAGCAATGATAAGGTTTTATTTTACATTATATAAAATTGTAATAATACATAATTTACGTTTCATATACCAAATGTACATCCTACATAACGTGTACAGAAATACATACATATTATATTAATTAGTAATAAAATTATATTACCTGTTTTCCATCAGAGACTTATTTTTTCGTTTTCCTTAGACGCGTTTCGGGACCGTGATCCCATCATCAGTATTATTCACAAAATTTAATATCATCAGTATTTAATTTAATTACAAAATTTATTGGAAGCCTACTACAACTGACGTTACGATTAATGTACTGTTATCATCCACATACACAAAAGATGGCAGCCTATAATAGCTTTGTACATCGGCTCCTCACAGTACCACTTAATAAACAGGACTATTTAGAAGAATTAAATACATCTAAACATATTGCTCATGCAAACAGTTTTAATACTTTAATGGTCGACAAATTAATACAATGGTTTTATTATTACAATATGACGAATTCTGTGAATATAACTGATGATGGAATCACGATCCCGAAACGCGTCTAAGGAAGACGAACACATAAGTCGCTGACGGAAAACAAGTAATATAATTATATTACTATTTATTACTTTATAAAGTGACTTAAATACCTTTAAAATGAATTTAAAAAAAAATACTTAATATACAGAAATAAGTTTAGTAAATTATTTATCATTGTTATTTTTTATACTGCATAATAAAACTTTATCAATCCTGTAGTAAAAATATGACTGTGTACTTAAATTTTAGTTTGCATACAGATAGAAATATTACAATATAATTTTAATGTATGAACTATTATCTATTTAACAATATTATTACCTATCTTTTTCGAGTCGTCTATGGAAGAGCTTACCAACTTGATACATGGAAAACCATTCCTGAATCCTTGTCCTACGCGATAGGGGTACTAACAGGAAGGAAGGTGGTTTTTAGTGCGTAAGAATCTCACATTATTGGGAAGATCGGATGTCTCCCTTTGTCTTTTGAAGATTTTCCACCTCTCCTACCAAAAAAAAAAAAAGGATGTAGGTCAATCCCACAATAAAATAACTAAAAAGGTATTTGTAAGGTTACCTTCTTCACCTATACAAAACTCCAACCAGGGATCCTGCATGATTGGTCGCGAGGATTTCCCGTTGTTTTGGTTTTACCAATAACACGCTAACCGACATTATAGAGAGATGGTGACCATTATGTTTTATGCAGATTTTCACTTTATTTAACAAAATGGTTTTAACAGATTTTGAGACAAACGTATTTCTACTGTTTATCCTTATGATAGCTACCCATAAATGTAAAACTTTCAGGGATATGGTTAAACATATTTACATAGACTACCAATTGTTATTAAAATCTGTCCACTTTTTTGGTTTCAGACATTAGACGACAGACAGACATAATTCCTAAACTACTTTTTTGGAATTACGCTACCTCACTCCTGCAGTCCATGGTTTTTTCACCATATACAATATCTTCTACAACACCTCGAATCTAATAATCCATTGATGTTAAGTCTGGAAGTCGCGCCGGATACTCTGAAGCACTTCCTCTATCCATCGTTCAGGAAAGGTGTTGTCAAGAAATCCTCTCACGTCACGATGATAATGGGATCTAGCCCTATCTTATTGATAGTGCACTTATTTTTCGTGATAGGGGTGACAGTCCCTTCAAAGATACATGGTCCAACAATACCTCTTGAAGATAGACAATGCTATACTGTTAGGTTGGTAAATTTTCGGACTTCTGTTTAATTATGCGTGGATTTCCTGTTCATTGTCTTGGGATGTGTGGTCTCCACTTATGAGCTTGTAAAAGTCTTTGAACACTGTCTTTTTTTACCAGTTTTACGAAAACATTGCCTGAGAAATTTCTTTGGAGATTGTAGAAAGTCTGCATTACTAAAGTGGCATTTTACTAGTTCATTCAGAAATACCTTTGTTTACATTTCTTACTGTCATATTGGTTACAAACTTGTCACGATTTTTTGTAATTCTCGTGGTGGTTGTGTTCCAATTCAATTTTACAACGTCTTTGAACCTCTACAATATTCTCAGTCTTCCAATAACACTTGAAAACCTATTTACGTTGGTAAAAAGACAACTTAACTTCAACCATGTTTATTACGCTATAAATAACAGAAATGACAATAATCAGTTATATCAAGGAAAAACATATCTTTTCAACTATCAGCTGATTTGCTTTTACCATTTCTATATATGTTCGTTACCTAGCAACCACCATTCAAATAGTGTATACATTTATTGATACATACGATAAGTACTGTGTGACATGAATTTAGAGGAAATGCATTTATTTATATTTTGAATTGTATTATGTATCAAGCTGCACAAACAAGTAAATATTTCTCCAACTGGTATCCTAACTGCTTTACATTATTAAAACACACAATCAAAAAATGTATCACAAATTGGTTAAAATGGTTTCTAACAGTGTGTCGGAGATTATCACGCAGATGTCTTGTCGGAACTATTTGGGTCTACCCAGTACTTCATAACTCCCTTATTGCGTACTGTAGCTGATTTTGTTTTAAGTTTTATCACAGTTAATGATGTGACACTCCATATTATAGTGCTTTCAAAATCGAGTGCAGATACTCATGATCGAAAAATAACTTTACATTTAATCTCCTGTAACTTACTTGTAATATTGTGTAACGCGTTTTGGAATTAATGTTCCACCTTCAGAATATCCCACATACTTCACCAATTTGTTAATATGTATATATTTGTTGGCCAACCATAATTTAAATGAACTTATGTATTTCTTGAATAAAAAAAAAAATATGACAACTTCATGGCATGTAATAAAAAAAAAAACTTGTATTAATATAAAAAAGTAACATATCATAAAGACCCGTAGTCCACGAATATTCTAATAGCGTCAGAGTCGAAAACGAACAAGAGTTGGTCATGAAACACTTGATGGGACAGATATAAAATAGCATTACCAAGCCAGTACTCACTATAACGAGCTCGTGATGAGGTTTCTTTTTCAGTCAGTTAGTGTAGCACAGATGTAAAGGGGCGGATTGTAGTCATAAAGTCGGCATAGCGTAGTTTTACTTCGTAATTTTATAATACCTACGAAAATAGTTAAATTGCATTCATATTTAGTTGCGAATTTACGTTTCCGATGCAAATTGTAGTTATTTTTACGAAAATTATGAATTTACTTAATATTTTTTAATAACAATTAATCTTTTTTTTCCAATTATTATCAAGATAAAGACATTTCATTTGAAAGGGATTATGTTTATTATTAATTGCCTTCGAGTTTTCAATAAAACTTAAACAAACATATTTATAACATAAAGTTAAGACATTCAAAAGAGGAAGAACCTAGCTGCCCAATTTTTGTAGGATCCGAATTTATTAAAAACAAAGCAAATTATCAGCACCTTATTATGAATCAATAATAAAAGTCACATAATTTTCATATTCTCTTATTTGAACACGATTAAGAAACAATTCTTAGTAAAAATAAAATCCGCGTGCATAAATTGAAATAATGAAATTACATTGACAATGGTTTGTTTTTCGTCTTTATCTAGGTTGTATTGTTCCAAATGAAAGAGTTAATTCCAGAAGAGAGCGCCACCGGATTTACTTATAACAATGCAAAGAATTAATAATGTGAATGACTCGGCGGCCACCTCAATAACAATTAAAGATAGACAACAATAATTGTGACTGCAAGTCACGCTTGTAACACTGGAGGCTCCCAACTCGCCAACAAAAGATTCAATTCTTCTTCTCTGGTTTTTGTTGTTTGCTGCGCGAAGAAAAGAAACGGTATGTCATCATTAACGTAACTGAACTACGGCTTTTCATCGTTATACATTTAGGTTACCACTAATAATTGAACCCTTCCAATTAAAGCAGTAGAAGCGGTCTCCGGTCAAAGAAAGTTCTCCAGCACGCTTCACTAGTGGCAAGGCACAACGTCTTAACACCACTCGACAACTAACCACATGAGTGTTTATTTGTTAGTCTACCTCATCATTTCTTGTGAATTGCGTATTTAGATAAAAGGTTCGATTACAACATTTCTATTGTTGTATATACAAAGTGATCGTATGATTAGTAGGTCTTACTGGATGATCGTGCGCAGAAATTTTGCGTATTAGTATCATTTCGATAGTAAATAAATTTTAAGTACTGTTATGTAAGTTTACATTTCGTTAGTGATTACTAATAGACATTATATTTTGTATTCTATACTAAGGATCTTGTAGGTTCACTATTGAAAGTTAATTCTATAGTTTGTTCTAAAATTAGGCCTCGTCCGTTGACAAAACATTCTTCTAATAGTTTACGGGAATTATATAATATTCCTTTGTTGTTTGAAAGCGAAAAAACTTTTTTATTATCATCGTCTTATTCAAAACAATGAAGGAAAGAACATAAAATAAAGAACCAAGCCCTCGAATACTCTAATAGCGACATAGTCGGAAGAAAACACGTATTGGTCAAGATGGACCTGATAGGAAAGATAAAAGAAAGGGATTTAGTCCAGGACTAAATGAAAAAGGTGTAGATCCAGCTAGAACTCTTGGGATTGCCACACCGTTTTACTATTAAACTTAATATTTTTTGAGAAAATAATTAAGATGTTGCACCTGAGCAGTGGTAGTAATAATTGATAGCATTTAATAATAATAATAAGGTTGTGGCTTTCTATTTAAACTATCTAAACGTTATAAAAAGGAAACAAATTCACGGGTGTTCAAATATTCCGATATAAAAAGGTAGAATTATCCGTTTCGTCTTTCCCAGTTTACGTTACGATAGCTCTCGTTATTAATTTGAACTTATCAATGAATGTTGTAAGTCAGTCAAAATTACATATTTAGGTTACATATTTTTCAACTTAAATTTTTTTATCAAAAAAGCTCTTAGTCAGTAATATTTTGATTTTAGATGAATTACCGTCAAAGTATAGTTCTAGGGATTAAAACAGATTTTCTTCGAACTTTGTGCTACTGTAGATGAAAATATAAGTAGATATTGTTTAAACAAATAAAGTTAACTTTTTAACTACTGTACTTGCCATATTATGGTCTAGGGTTTCATGTTTTCATTGTGGAGTGTACGGTAATTCTGCTACCTTTTGTAGAGTAAGGTAATTGTTTTTGGGTCTAGAGGAAAATAGCTCTTGTAAAGGCTACCTTAAATGAGTATTATTCATGAAATCTTTGTGTAATCTGAGCAACCCAACCAACACAGCACTTAAATTACCACATTCGTGGGTTGAATCTCACTTGACAAACCTTTTAGACGAGCCTTAAAACTACAGCTTTATAGTACAATTAACTTAGTATATTAGATTACACTAATTTAGACTTTATAACATTTGTTTTAATTTGCACAAGGCGTTACCTTCGGCCGCCTATTCAGCCATGTTACTGGTATTTAACAATTTTCGCATTAAAACTAGGCGAATACGCTGCCAATCTGTCCAAAGTCATCAGATCCAAAATGTGCTAACAGCGCATTTTGGTGAGCCTAGGTATAAAATAATTAAACACTCTTCGCAGTTCAAAACTCATCTTACCTGCTTGATCAATCCAAGGCCGGGAAGTGGGGGAGTCTTAAGATAACAAATAAAAAATAAAGCTCCGGTAATCTGTAACATAGGCAATTCTACATTCATGTATTTGAGGTAAACTCCGCCTATGATGGAAGGCAAACCATCACAATCTATTTATGAACGTTGGAAAAGGCTATCGAGATTAACTAAAAATTGAGTTTAATTTGTAATATCATAAGCAATAATAAGTGCTCCCGTAGAAACACATAGAAGTTGACAAAAAGTTGGATTTGTGTAAAAAGTATCCATTTTTAAAGGCCAAGAGTTGTCTGAATAAATGAACTTGTGTGATTTTTTTGGTTTCAATAGAGTCAGGGTTTTACAGTACCTACAAAGAAACTTGATAATTTACAGCTAAAATGTGATAAAATAAATATCTAAGAGAGATTCTTCTGCCATAAAATATTTTTTATCCACAGACAAAATGTTTAAAATGGAACCCTCAAAATTGTAAAAATTTTCACAATGAAAAATATCCTTTGAAGTAGATAATTCAGATTAGATATTATGACCCTTTTTTCAATACAATAACTGTTATTGGTCTATTTCTTTCAAAAGTACACAAGTTGAGAAATATTGACACCAAATTTAGGAAGACACTTTTTTCGAAAATACGAAGTATTTAGACCACTTTAGAACTGAGCTTAAGAATCACTCCTATTAGGAGTTGAGAAATTTTATCATTACATTACTTTAAATTTGTCATTGTGGGTTAACAGTACTTATTTAGTAAGAAATAAGATACGAAGAGTGCCTCCCTCTTATTATTTTGTTTTATCAATTTGGGAATAAATTATTAGTTTACACCTGATTCATTTTATTAAGGTTAAAATGTTTAGTGCTACTTCTGAAAACGTTATAAAATTTACCTTTTTTAAATACTGTAAAAAAGTTAATGTTTTAAATAAACTATTTATAACATATTCTACATACGACTTTAATGTTAACCTCTGTGGAACCTGTTTTTTTATTATAATAGCTTTGAAATAATTAGTTTTCAAGATGTAATGGGATTTTTTAAAATTAATGGCATCAACTTGAATTATATAAATAAATAGAATAAGTAAAGAAATACAGGTTCTACCTTTGAGATGAACATTGAAGCTTAGTGTCATGTGTAACAAATAGTTTAAAACATTTAACGACTTTATATTTAACATTTGTTTTCCTGATTTAAGAAACAATAAAATAAAATTTCACAAACGATTGAAATAGTTTTTCATGAATAAATGAAAAAAAAAAAAATTGGTCATAAAAACCGATTCTGTCACTGAACTAAGTGTTTTAAAACAATATTTAATCTTGTACTACAAGACCATGTACCATTTTTTTTTTAAATGACTCAAATCCAAGATAAAGTCAAAAAATTATAAACATTATAACAATTAGTAAGAGGAATTAGGTATAAACTTAATTTGTGATATGATGTACACTTTTTAGTTACTTGGCATATAAAAATAATTATAAATTTTAACTAGTACCCCCCCCCCTGACAGAAGCTAGTTAGGTGAATGGTTTACTCTTGACTTGTGATAAATTCCACAATTTTACGTTCAGAGTTCGTGGTGTCACAATAACTATAGTTGAAACATATCAATTAATCAATAATTAGAAATATTATGCCTTATAATAGAATTATAATATTAGCCTTATTATTTTTTTAAAGTATTTCATGTTTTTTCCCTTCAAATTTGGTATTTCATATAGAAATGTTAACCACCTTGATATATACTAATACACTTTTGCATTAAAAAGACCTGTTCTAACATATTGTTTGAGTTGGCATTATCTCAAATATGGATATCAAAATTATTATTAAAAAAAGAAAATGTTATAGTTTACACAGTACTGACTATTCAATACAGTTCAGTTGGCAGAGCGCCCGCTTATTTCGGCGCAGTTTGGACTAGTAAGCAGACATAGGTTACACAAATTGAGCCCGGTAGATGGTGTTGCTTTTTTCGTCTGTTAGCAACAATAGCAACTCTCTCGTCTTCAATAGTCTACGTTAAATAGGCACAAATATTAATATTAATAATAATAATTTTACTGAAATTCAGTGCACACATTGAAACTTGGTTAACTTGTCAAGAACACTGCAAGTTTTTGTTTAATGAAATATTTACATATGTCAAAATATTTATACCACAGTAATTTAAATAGTTCTCTCACAAAATTGAGGTTTTTCCGGAAAACGATCATTTTTAATAGCTTTCATTGTTCCAGTTGTGAATAATAATTTTAAAATATTTAATAGACTTTAATTTACATTATATTAAATTTGGTCAAGTTTAACGTGTTTAATTTATGCCATTTGACTTACCAGAAGACAGGAGAGTAAATAAACACACACAACCCCCCAGCAACCGAGCGCGAACTTGTACCACCTTTGATGGTTCACAAGCCCGATAAGAGTATTGGAAGCTTATAATAAATGCAATGCTCAGTACTGACACAGTAATGCTGAACTTATTTATTGAACATGTTTTTTTCCTGGTTGAGTTATTTGTTAATGATGGTTTGTTCATATTATTTATTGCAAGAGTCTCGAAAATTCGTTAATAGGTTTTTGTGTACACAAATGATGGAAAATTTTAAATTAAACTATATCAATGATGTTTTTTTTCAATATCTAATAGTTGTAAAAACATTACTATGTAATATGTTAACAATAAGTTAGATATTTATTAATTGAACCATATTTTTTATTTAATTCGCTAAGGATTGTCTGAGCCAGTCGCGTATTTCTTTATTATAGGGCTGATTTTAAATGATTGAGGTTTTAAATTAAACCTGCAGACTTGTCGAAAATTATTAATTTTCCTTAGAAACACTTATTTTATAATAAATTTATCATTTAAATAACATGTCTGATATGGGTAAAGAATATGTTTCACAATACAAACTATTTGAAATAGCTGATATAAATTTTATTAATTAATTAAGTTCTAATAAGTTTTATTTTACGGTTTTGTTTGATAAATTCTAACAGCGGTTTTAAATTATTTTTAGGTTAACTTCTATTGTGCTTAATTTATTAGTACTGATTTAAATTATGATGTGATTATTGTTTACATCTCGAAAAACTTAACGTTTTAAATTCTCAAATATGTTTTGTTGTTGTTTTGATTGAGGATTAGATTAGTTAGATAAGCAGAAATATCATATTGATTTCTTTACATTGTTCTCAACTTACCTAAACATAGTCTGTTTTAAGCCAAACAAAATAGGATACTTATTATTTGATTTGATATAATTAATATAACATTATTAAAACATATTTGATTTGATGAAATAACCACACAAATGTAGTTATTTTTAACTGGAGACGACTAGTTATTTAAGAAAGTTATTAGTGATATATTGTGCGTAACAGGACAGAACATTTATTTCATTATAAGACTGCGAATGTGTTAAAAATATTACATTTAAATATAAATGTTTAATATTGTGTAAGTATATAACTCTTTATATATTTCAGTATATAGACGAAGAAAGAGGCGATTACTTACTTCACAGACACTTACTGAAACGTTTTTAACACAGACAAACATGTATACAGTGTGAAGAACTTACTGACTAATAAAGTGAAGAAATGAGATCTAGCCTTATAACTTTATTTCTATATTAGTACTTACGTCAAGCAGTGTATTTTGGATATTTCTTTTGTTACAGCTGTTTACCACCATCAGAGAACAAAACATTTTGAACATGTAAAAACTAATACACAATGCAGAAAAACAGAATAGGAATTGGTACTACCTAATTATTACACGTCAAATTTAAAATAATGTTTATGTGGCCACATCCTACTCTTGCTGTAGGTAACTCCAAATATATTAGTAAATTTGAAGCATAAGTCATACAGGAAACAAACATGTAAAAGGAAAAAAATAATATTAATTATAGTGTAGAAAGAGGGTATTATACTATCAAATTTATTAAATTGTTTCCTCCTATTAAAACAAACGAAGAAAAACACCCATTGGTCTAGAGCTTGTTGTCTTCACCCCTTGCTCGTGTATGGTACGTGTGATGCTGAGGTGGCTGCAGCACAGAAAACTCTTAAAAACTCAAAATCTACTGGACTAGAGGGTGTACTTTCATGGTTATCTAAAGAGCTAATTAAGCCACTGACAATTCCTTTAATCAAGGTATATTTCCATGCAGTTTTAAAGAGGCCAAAGTGATTCCCATACTTAAATAGGTGACAAGGAGCTGGTAGACAACTACCGTCCTATATATTGTTATCAGCAAGAAGGAAAATATTTGAGACACAGTCTTCTTATTAAGAATATTGTTACGGTATTTTGCAGAATAAATTTTAAAATTAGCCTATTTTGGCCTATTTTCATACCAACTATCTTATAGAATTGGTCTGTGAGGAAACTCCATAAAGCGGATGACCTTGAGAATCTTTTGTTTGTAAAAGCAAGCAATTAAAATCAGAGCTCGTTTGTGCCATCATGATTCTGGTAGATATGCATTTAAAAACTCCGGCATCCTAACCTTTTCAAATGTATGTGTATCCTGGAACTAATAGTAAATTAAAATTTTAGAGCCTAACGTTTTGTAATAGTGACGTACATACGCAAAACACCCGAAATAAATATGACTTCCAAGGACAAAATCACAGATCACCTTTAAATAGAAAGTCTCTCTCTGAGGCTGGTGTTTTCATGAACAAACTCCCTAAGGAGTTTTGCAAAATCTCAGAGGTCAGTAAGTTCAGAATGAAATTTAAAAAACTGTTCAGGTCCAATGTTTTTATTTGGTTGAGGCATATTTTGAAGCCACATTGTAATCTCAAACACTGTTTCTGTGTTAGTTTTTGGTCCGTCGGAGAAAGTGGAGATGATTATGTCGTATGGAAAAGCTAGAAGAAATTTACAAAAAGCTGCGTATCTAGTAAAATCAGTTGTCTAGGTATATTTAAAATGATTAGTTGAAAATTTCACTACCAATTTTAGTTCAAAGATACCTCAAGATACTCCCTTCAGTTGCGCTAGAAGATGTTCAAGTTAGAGTTTTAGGGGAGTTTGCAGTAAAACAGCATTAGACAGTCTTGATGATCTAAAAATATTGTACACAGAGTGTGAAATTATTTCACCCGTAGTAAGTCCATGTTCATCAGGAAATTAATGATGATGACTCTGACGAAAGACTTCAGTTTGTGAAGAACTCTTACAGGAAATTGATAGTAACATTAAATTCACTTCACAGCCTTTTTTTTCTTTACACGAAACAGTCGATTCCTATTATTGGTCAAATGAAAACCACAGAATGCATGAAGTCTATTCATAAAATTTAAAAAAAAAGAAGAAGAAAAAAAAAAAGAAAAAGAAATTGAAATTGTCGGCAGGAATTTTGAGAAATTCTGTAGTAGGACCATTTTTTATTGGTTGAAATTTGAACAGCGATATTTCAAAGACAAGAGTCACTACAACATGCAAGTTAGAAATTTCCTGCATCAACAATTTCCAGAAAGATGGATAGGTTGACATGGTGCTTTAGGGTGGTCAGCTCGTTCAGTCGACTTCACATCATTGCACTTTTATTTTGGTGGTTCTTCAAAAGTAAAGTTTACGTAACAAAACCACAAAACCTAAAGATTTAAGAAGATGGGTTGGAAATTCCAGCAAACTGGTCACACGAGAATTTAAGGAATAGTAGGCGGTCCATTAAGTGCAAATTAAAAGTAAATTAGTGTCATTTCGAACATCTAATCTAAATTTAACAATTAAGTGATTGCAATTTTTACCTTATTTTAACTTCAACTCATAGGGTTAACATAAAAAACTTTAATTTGCATCTCTGTTCTTCTTTTATCAAAACTTTTCATTTGATGGTTTACCACTTGATGAGATTTTATATTTAAAACTTTTTTAAGTTACCCTTCAAGACCATCATTTTGAGGGGACAGATGGAAGCGTTCCACATGGAAAATAATATTTTTTTTGTTCTTTTGGGACACCAATTATGGTGCAATGAAAACTAATTGTATACAAAACATAAAAACCCCTAAGTTCTAAAGTTTTAAATTAAGTAATAAAGCATAGTTTAAAATTCAGGCAACTGCGTTACTGTACCATTTTGTTATAGTTATTATAGTTTGTGTGATAAGGTGATTATGATAGTTTTTTCATCTAAGAAATAAAAAACAACAAGAAACACTTGTAACATAAACCAAATTCCAAAACTTCAGGATATGATTCCTTGGATGTAATAAATAAAAAAGTACCTATGAACATATGTCCTAAAATGCTTAGTTTTCTGTCTGTCGGCCATTTTATGTTTTTTTTAAACATAATATTTATGACAATAAATTAAATATCCAGTCCAAATTTTATATATATTTTATGTGATCTTTAATAAATGTACCAAAAACGAGGACTTTTGGCGCCGGTTAAAATTTTTTGTGTGTAATTTAATAGTTTTTGATATACTCAACTCGAATTTTAAACGGACGCCATTTTTAATACATGCAAAATAAAGTTTCGATTTTTGTGCATTGATAAAAGGTCACTTATTAAAATAGTTATACCAAATTTGGATTCAATAGTTTATTTATTTCCAAAAATAATATTTTTTGTAATAATAACAAAATGGCGTACAGACAAGAAAAAAAAAACATTTTAGGACATATGTTCATAAAAGATTTTTTACTTATTTTCACAACAGGAACCATATCCGAAAGTTTTTGAACGGTGTTTTGAAACATTCTGTGTGTGTGTGTGTGTGTGTGTGTGTGTGTGTGTGTGTGTGTGTGTGTGGGTGGGTGGGTGTGTGTGTGTGTGTGTTTTCACCAAAAGATAAACATAAAAATTAATTACGTTTAATTACGCAAACAAAATTAATTCAAACAGTTTTTGAGATACAGCCTATATTTCGATTTCAACCTTTTGTTAAGAAGAATCACCTCCAATAAATTCTTCAATAAAATGTAAAATTACATCCTTGTTTTTATCAAATTAACTTTTATTCTTAGATAAATTTAATTTATTCAACAAGAACTGTTCACCATTTTAAATGATAACCCATAACAATGTTTATAACAGGTATTATTCCACTCATACAAAAAGCTTTAGAATTGTTAAACATTCACAGAAACAAAACAAAAAGAAAAAGAAAAAAAGCTGCATCCTCTTAAATGGCCGGTCCTTCATCAGACAGACGTAATCCTACCCTTCTCGAATAATACATTCCTTGTTTCCTTTTCATTCACTTCCCCTGTGTTACTATTGTTAAGAAAACAATACAACTGTGTATCAGACTCATTATTGTTGAAGTTCTTTGTTGGAGTCAATGTGTTAGTAATAAGGTATTGTTTGAGTCTTAAGAAATAATCAAGTGAAGGAGCCGCCCCGCGCCCCGGAGTTGGACCAAATTATTGTCATTTCGTGTGCAACCGGTGATTTCCTTGTCAAATTCTCGCCCTATTGGTCATGTCATCATTGTGAAAGCTTTCTCTATACAAACTAATCATTTCAGCTCGATCAAAGAAGTTAGAATGTTGAGCCAAATAACACTGTTAGTTTGATTGCGTTCACAATCATTCTCATTTCATTTCTATTCTTACAAATGGAATCAACAAGATTGCTTTAGTTGCTGCCTACAAATGGCGCTTTAAATGAAGCCACTTTCATATAAAAGACAAATTGAATACAACAAACTGTTTACACTTTTCACATCCTTGCAACAACAGATTTCTCTTTGACTGCAATACTAATGATATTGTCATTTACTGGGAACTTCATTGGAAACTGAATGTTATTAGAAATTGATCTTTGGTGTTTTACATATGCTTTCCCGTTCCTTTTAAAGAAATAAATTACTTTTGTGATTTTATTTAGTTGCAGTTTAACTTTCTTAAATATTGCCGATGAGGGTAACTGCAGCAAATTTGAGATATTAGAGGGTGATGTGCAAATGTGGAAACCCAGTTTGTTTTCATTTATAAAAAAAATCAGTGAATCGTTATTTTAACCTGGAAAATTGCTTTAAAATGTCATATAAAGTTAGAAATAGAGGACCATAAGTCATAAGCGCAAAAACAATTTACTTAAAAATTTTAAAAAATATTTAGAAAACTTACTACATGTTCGATTTTTGAAAAAAGTGCAGGTAATGTGGAAACACCCTAAAATTACAGTGAATCTATATTATTGTAAACACATAAAGATGTAATATTGTACTTTAAGCATTATATTCTTTTTTTAATATGTATTTATTAATGGAACACATTATTCATTGGTAAAAAATGAATACAACAACTTTTTAATTGATTACAAAGTTACAAAATTTAAATAAGTTAAAAGTTACATTTTTTATTGATTACAAATTTACAAATGTTAAAAAAAAATTAAAAATTACAAACTAAAAAAGATTTTAAATAATTAAAAGTGTTGTTGTCAACAGGCAAAGATACTATGTAAGTCAGAAATCGCAAATATAAACGTCTTTTTCAACACCGGCACACAATGGAGTGGCTCTATTCATCACATAATTGACATTGAATCCATAGTTCACCACTGACATCTTTCGAAAATGGATACCCACATAATATGCAAAGGGCGTTTTCTTAAGTGGGCCTTTCTAGACTGACGTTGGAACTCTAGATTGGACTCTTCTGAAGATGTGGATTCGTTGGATTCTTCAGCATCCAACTCTTTATTTAACTGCTGGCGTTTTTTGCAATTGTTTGCACGATGGGGAGATTGGGCCTTTTCCAGTCTTATTTCCGGCTGCAGGAGACTTCTGTTTAGGTGTAGACCTACTCTTAGATAAGGATTCCTCAAGCAGTTTTTAGAACGGAGACGATGTGAAAACAGCCAAGAACTCAGCTTACGACCTCTATTGGAAGTCTTCCTCAGCAAAAGAATACTAATTTGCATTGGCATTATTTCATGTGGTGACACACAAACTTGTGAAGAGGTGCTCGGCAAGACGAGATCATCGTCTCTCTCTTTTCTAATTGCATGCGCTGAGGGAAGGAAATCGACAACACTGATGGTCAACAGTGTGGTTACATGGAAATATTCCAGTTTCAGAAAATCCTTTGCAGCGATAGAGTCGGTCTGGCATTGTAAATAAGCTTTCCCAAACAACTTGGTTATGTCGTATAGCCCTAAGGAGCTGTTGCTGTGAGGCATCCATTGATTCGCTGTAGTATGTCTTTAGGGTGCCCAAAAATGGCTGAGTCTTGTGCGAGGTGTGAGGTGGGATGCTCATAATTGTAACATGGTTCATCTTTACACGTTCGAAGGCATCAAGGTTTCTTGCGTGGCTGTTGTGTCCGTCCAAGACTAGCAAAACAGGTGTCTCCGCTTTGAGATGCGTCTTAGTAAGGTAGTGTTAAACCACTCAGTGAAAATCTCTATTTGTATCCAACCATAAGGATGGCATTTTCCTATCGCTCCAGGAGGCGCTTCTTTCGTTAGAGTTTCTGTCCAATTATTCCTGGAAAGATCATCATTGGTGAAACAAAGCCTCCACCGGCGCTCATGCAGGGAACCTCGCTCTGCTGATTTGATTACACAGACTTGACGTTTAAATTTAAGACCTACTATGTGATGTATCTGGCTCTGGACTATAGTGAGCCCAATCTTGGGCACGTTGTACACACGTTCAGCTGTGAAATTGTGCTTGTCGTACTCAGCTTGCAGCATGTTAAAGAACTTGCCCCTCCTCTACTAATTTTTTAAATTGTTATTCTAATTCAACTATCTTGAGAAATGAAATACATAAAAGAATATAATATAATAAGCCTTTATTTTCTGAAGCTAGTTAGGACCAAAAACCTATTTTTGGATACAAATTTCTTCTATTTAACCCAAAGAATTTAAAAAATATATATTAACAATTAAACGTACGTATCAAATCAAATTACAGAATATAAATTTAAAAATTGTTTACTTATTTATTAATAAAATAATTAGAATAACTCATAACTTATCAATAATTAAGGAAAAAAGAACACGACCACACACACAGTCAATCTATTTCCCCGAAACAGTCCAAAGGCCACTTACTGCTCAACACTATCAACCAGTACTTATAAGTACTATATTTAATAGAAAAATGTATTTAATAATTAATGAAACACTCTAATTTTCATAACAAACGAATCCACCAAGACGCGTTTTAGTGACTATATTGTCATCTTCAGAATTTACTTGTACATTACCTAACCTAACCCTGTACAATTTCTTTATGTACATCGTCTACACACAAGTAACATCTGAAGATAATTCATTGAAACGTCGTCTTGAAGTTATGTTTAATTGTTGTGGAAATTTGAGTATTTAACTAATTATTGATTACCGATTTGCTCAAATATTTTATAGCGATAGGCCTAAGTTGTATTATCGTGTTATTTACTTTATCATATCTACAGAAATTACATTTAAGGTTTAACTGTGATAGACACTTAACCTAAAATGATACGCAATAATACGTTTGATAAATTAAAAAAAAAACATTTATAAATAATAACACAATTAATTAATTAATTGAATGCATATATGGTTATGTATTTTTTTATGTTCATATATAAAAATGTTCAGAAAACTCTTTAAATATGTTTGAGCTAAGTATAAACATAACATTAAAAAAAAATTATAAAACTCAACCGTTAGAAAAATGTAAACAGACTGTTTACATCTAATTTGTATAAAAATACAATTAACTAATATCAATTACAAGGTATGTAAAAGTGCCAAGATTTTTCATATATAGGCTAATATATTATATTATTATATTACAGTTTATAGTTATTTGCCAAGATTTTACATATTTAGTATATTGCAATATTAAGTTATTAGTTTTTGAAATGAGTTACTATTTTTGATAAACCATTAAATATTCAAATTTTTAGATATGACGGTTTTAATTATGCAATATTTCGGGTTGGAGAGAGATATGTTTATTTTTTTTAAACCGAACATGTGCCATATTGAATAAAAACTCCTTTCATACTATCTTTAATTTTCTCATATTTCTTTTACATTAACGATGGCGGAGAACACGTAAACTGCATTTTCTTTTAAATTTATGGTCGCCATTTTGAAATGATATTGGTTTAATCTTTCTTTATACAAGATATTTAAAATAAGATCTCTGTATCTTTATAGTACTGTATATGTTGCTTCAATATATATGATCCTAGGCTGCAGTACACTTTTGGACTGTCATAAATTAATTTTTATGTAAATATTTACTTTATGTACAGTATATTAAATAAATATAAATATAACAGACCGATAAATCAACCAGACACATTTTTCCAGGTCCAATTACTCTTTAACGGAATAAAATACCTTTTGAGCCAGGTAACTCTGCAAACCTTTTTTAAACTCAACAATAGATTCTCCCTTTTTCAAAAATATTATGACAGTAAGCCAGAGTAGAGGACACCACGTTCAAATAGTGGTAGTTTTACACTATGAATTGGTTACTGAAGTATTTCCATCTGCGTGGAGTACCAATTTTGACGCGATTGTCGAAATATCATATTACAAATGATTCTTATTATTTTTTTCCTTTAGACTGACTGTACAGAACTGTGTAGTTTTGACAGACTCTACAGAATTACTCCATTTTCATACACCACATCTGTGGTGCGTATGTGTACGTGCGCGTGTGTGTGTGTGATTGAGAACAGACTTTTACAGATTTTAAAATGCCGTTTAGGTACATCGAATAAAAAAAAAATCATAATTCTTTATATTTGAAATTAGTAGATTAATCATTTTAAGCCAACTTTATATTTCCACGGTACAAATGAGATGATTAGTCTGGCTCAAATTGTACGTAAGAGGAGAGAAAGTTTGTGCAATATGTTCAGATATGGTTCCTGTAAAATAAAAATATCTAACTTTGTTAAATAACTAGTATTCATTTTACTTATGTGTACGTATAAGTACCTTAAAATCCGTTTGCAATTTTGTTGTGTTTCTCACTACAGTTGATTAGGACGGCATCATCAGGTGGAAATTACAGAACTTTATACAACATATACGTACACTAACACAAACACTGGACACTTTAATTAGGTTCTGTTCGAGCACGACAAGATTTAAATTTGAATAACTTGACGCGCCAATTTAAGTGTCGCGTGTTTGTTCATTTAACGTGCGTTATTCAACTTATAATACAATAAATTGGATACAAATTTAGAGATTTCAACTCAGCATATAATAATACCAACACTTCCATGACAAATAGCGAAGTGATTGTCAAAAATGTAATTGTGAAATTTGACGCGCCAAGAAAATTTGTAGTAGCAGGGCCGAGTCACAGACAAGAGCGTAAACGTGAGGCTCCTTTACATATGTACAGCTGCGAAGAGCCGAGTAATTAATACGAGCGTAGCAAGTGAAGACTTTTAATATTTTTGACGTTAGGACCTAGCCGACATCAAGCAAATAGTGTTATACTCAATTACGAAGTTTGTTTTAAACAAACTTATCTCCACTACATAAAGCCCCTTGACATATCTACTTAAATATTTAAACATTTTCTACAAGGCCCAAGAAACATATTTTTGGGGACTACATTTAGAGTATCTACTTGTATTACATTGTATTATAGAACTGGGTAAGTACCATGATGGTACCTATCAATTTGTTTTTGTTAAAAAATATTTCCAAATGTCCTTAAAAATCATCCACTGTTAAATAGAAACACACACGTGTAATATTAGATCAATAAAATATAAAATTCAAGGCACGTTTTAAAGAATCACTCTCCAATACAAGTTGGCCCCATTACACTTGTAAAATCTTGCATTATTAAATCAATAAGGGCATGACAGAATATCAAAATCAACTCCTTACGACATTCTGTCTTAATGTAGGCCGCCAAATTAAATATTATTCCAAAATTGAACGTGTTCCGGCAGTCATCTAGAGTAGGGTTAATTTGTTATATTCAAAATGGCAAGTGCTTATAGCCTCTAATCATTTTGTCCATATTGGCAAGCAATTCATAGCACACACGTTACGGCTATTGTATTGTACTGTATTATGCTATTAGGACAATGGAAGGTGAGGAAGCTATGTTTGAACAATGGATATGGGAAAATTGACAACCAGAGTCCCAAAGGGTCTGAAAGCAAACATTCTTTACAACCATTCCAAACGGAACAATGACAACTATGATATAGTAACAATAGAGATGTTATGGCTATTGCCATATGGTGCGCGACATTGTTCCCTGAACTGACCGTTCAGTCATATGTAGCGTTGCCAATAACTGACTGGATTTATTCGAATTGAAATGGGTTGGATTTTTAAATATGACTAAAGTTATTGACGTCTGATACGATTTAATATGTTGTATGCAACAACTGATAAAGAATTATTTTTTTCGATCGTTTTCTGTTTATCTGTTCTTTTATCGATTATTATCTGGGTATAAATATAATTGCAATTTGTTAAAATAAGCAAAATGACGTATTATAGGTTCATGTAGATAAGAAGGACATCCGTACTGAATTGAAAGCATAAATAAAGAAACTTTACTAAAATTTAACTTATATCTTTATTACTAATATTCAGATTTCAACTTTGAGGTTATTTTTACAATTTTTTTTTTTTTTTTTTTTAGTAATAACCTATAAAATACAATCGTCAATAATTAAATGCAGATTTTAAAACTGAAAAGAATGAGCTAACATGTGTAGGGCATCCAGGTGAAAAGTTATGTATAAAAACAAAATTCTGAAACTTTAAAATCTGTCACCCTTGTGAAATTTATTAACCTACTTTTTAAGTTAAAAAATTCTCTAAACTACGTCTAGAGTAAATTAGGACAAAATTATGTTTCAAAACGCTTACAGTACACACACGCAAACGCTTGCATATATATATATATATATTAAAGTAATTAATTAATGAGACAAAACTGTTTTCGCTATTGAACTAAAAAAAAAAAAAAATATTATTACAGAAGGAATGTATGTAATTTATGTAAGTTATAAATAAAATCAAAATTGTAAACGTTCTTTAATACGGGTTGGGTGGTACACCCAGCATCTGAAATCGAGTTTAATCACTGCACTCGTGTCGTGTGCTATTGTGAGCTATTGTGAATTTATTACTTTTGAAGGAATGTAGGCTATTATTACTTAGTTTATAGGCCTACTACCTAAATAATCCCTCTTTCGGTTTGGTTTTGTAATTTGATTTAGAAATTTTTGTGTATACAAATGTAACACCTAGAATTTCAAAATTGTCATAACACGTACGATTGCAACGGGTTGGTTTTTTCTTGTTCTTTAAAGGCGAAAAACATCTTGGTCATCATCGCCTTATAAAAAAAGAGGAAAATAACATTAAATTGAGACCCCTGGGCCTCGAATACGCTAATAGCGTCAGGGTCAGAAGAGAGCAATAATTGGTCAAAAGAGACCTAATAGGAAAGATGAAAGAGAGTGATCTAACCAAAGACTACATCAAAGATGGTGCAGATACAACTAGGGTCTCTCGGGAATGGCAAGACCGTTCTCACTATAGTAAGCCCCTGGTTAGGTGCTCACAAAGTTTCATATTGCACCCAAAGCTATATATCACTTAGGTGTATTTATAGATTTGAGACCTTTATTTTTGTAGTAAGTTTAGTGGATCGATTTCACTGATATCTCACGACTTTGATTTTTCGGGGTATTATTGACTAATATGTTTTGTGTGGGTCATTACAAAGTTTAAATGTAAACTAATTGATAGTGACTGGTAGAACTGATTTTTTATTCTCTCAAAACAGAAACCTACAATTTTTGAGTAATCAAAACTTGTTTATGATTTACCTGCTCATTTATGCAGCTTTGAAATCAGCACTCAACCTATAGTCATATAACTTTATTACAATCAAAATGAAGAAAGTTATGGTTAACAAATAAAAATAAAATTTTGGTAACCTAATCCTAATTCAGTTAAAAAATATTGTTTCCCTATGATTTATTAAACCTTAAACCATAAGTCACATGTGGACCGACAGGTTTCACGTAAATAATATTCCTCATAATATACAGCAGGAAACCCACGAAATTCTTGTCATACCACCAACAAAACTGATACTAACTGCCATATAGAAAAACTATTTTAAGCCTGGATTTTTATTAACAAATAAGAGAAATTATGTAGTGAATTAGTTTAAGCTGGTCACACTGTTTGGTGGAACAGACCATACGTATACGACTAATCCGGTTTTTAATAAAATAGAGAAACCACAAAGGGTACATTTATAAATGTAATAAATCAGGCTAATGAGTTCTGAGAATTGAGCAATGAACTTTGCAATCTTGATTAGTCAGTAACCGACTCCCCCCCCCCCCATACTCGATATTTGTTATCCACTTTCCAAGGTTTCTATACACTCAGTGCTTGTTTGTACGTAGTAAGGCATATTTTGTATTGCTATAATAATACTTGGGCCCATAATTTGTTTGTTTATATGATAGTTAACATCAGCATGTGGACTAATTGTTGTGTTACGAACCCTCAGGTCGGCCGTATAGAAATTGTAGAACATGGGCGATTACATGGACACTTGCT
The DNA here is from genome assembly GCA_963513935.1 of Aphrophora alni. Lineage (NCBI taxonomy): Eukaryota > Metazoa > Arthropoda > Insecta > Hemiptera > Aphrophoridae > Aphrophora > Aphrophora alni. The sequence goes on along the minus strand of OY740771.1, from coordinate 70,265,072 downwards.
TTTCTGTAATTTTGAGTAAACCAATTCTTGTCGAACTACAAAAAATCTATTTTGTAACATGTCTTAATGTTATTTTTCTAAAGGACCTTTTTCGTTTTATAAAGTAAGTCTTCATTTCATATTTGACCAAATCGAATATTTCGTAACCTCTAAGTTGCTGAATTGTGGCGTTATTTATTAACGTGAAAAACGTTCAAATAATTTTGGTATATCTGAGAGAAGAATCGATATGAAATAGTATTATTTCATCTCTAGGACCAAAAGAGAAGCTTTTCGATATAAGCTCAAGTTTAACGGAAAATGAGAGAGGATCGAAAAGCTTCTTTTGGTGCTAGTGATGAACTATATTTTTTGTTATATTGCAAACAATATAAGAAAATATTTTACAAAAACTAAAATGTTATAACCTATTTACTTTCAAAAATTTGGATAAGTTACACAAGTTTGCAGCTATTACAGCTGTTTAGTTTGTGTTAGTGGTACTTATTTATAAAATCGATGGTAACAGCTGTTTTATCTGTTATTTACAATCGAGAATATCGGCTGTTTTTATAGATACTTTAAATAGTTAATTAATTCGTATAAGCGAAGTAACAGCTGTACTTACCCTCCTCGACCTCAGCTGATGTTTTTAGGTAAAAGACGTTTTTAGGACTAAAAAGAACAACTTTAGCATCTTAATGCATATATTGAAAACAGCTGTTTTCGAAGCAGTATGTTTTTGTTGTAGTTTGATTGGTGTGGCTCGTGTGTCACTGGGGGGGACGGCCTTGTCGAAGAAACGCGTCGTATTTTTTGTGAGAATTGTGTTCTGTGTGTTTGTTATACTGTAAGCAGTATGACGATAAAAACATTATGAGACAGTTTCTCAGGTTTAAAAATCAAAACTATCTCTACCAATTTTATTATTTAAAATGTATATATAGTAATTTCTATCTTTACATTTTTTCTGCAAAAATTAGTCTACTTCAGTCATATTTTCCACCCATTTTAAACTTTAATTTTATTGTAAATGGAAGTCTTAACCAAATTATTGGAGAAGTTAGATTATCAGTAATTGATTAATTATATAATTTTTTTTAAATTTCTTAAAATCAGGACAATGTTATATATTCGGGTTATAAAGTTATTTGATAATGATGAATTGTTCGCATTATTAATACGGTGTGATAGGACGGTCTTCCCTACTTAAGTTATAGATTTCTAGCCTATGCTGATGTTTTTTTATTTTTATATTTTCATGCTATATATAAATAAAGATTGAGTTTGACTTGTGAGGTAATATTAGATAGAATAAAACTTGAACACAAAATCTATCTCACAAAAATTACGCTTATTTAATCAAACGTGTTTGAACGACAATGTCGCCATCCTCAGTGATACATGAGCTACAATAACTAAACTATAATAACTATATATAAGTTATAGTTTAGTTATTGTAGCACATGTATTACAGAGGATGGCGACTTTGTCGTTGAAACCCGTTTGATTAAGTAAACGTAATTTTAGTGAGATCTTGTGTTCGAGTTTTATTCATGCTCTTTGTTTATCATTTGACAACGGGAGTTGACTTATACTCTCGAAACGTCGTGTATTAGTTTGTATATACACAAATGATGACAAAAATCCGATTAATGTTGGAGTTAATTGTAAGTTTTAACAGTTACACAATAACAGAAAAAGTGCCGTTTTTGTACTCTGTGTGGGGGGGAGGGGAGAACAAAGTACAGTGTAGTAAGTCCCTCCCGGCAACTAACGATCCCTATCTTTTATTTTTAAAAGTTTTGAATTTTTTGGAATAAAAAAAAACCATATTTTTCATATACGTATTCAAAAAAATACAATTGGTTCAAGTATTTTGACTGTAGAGACGTAAATCCAGGGGTCAGGACTTACTTCAACTTTTCAAAGATTTGATATTAGGTCTGAAAATAAGGGCATTAAATTATTTTGAAATGTTAAATATTATTCACAAACTTCGGAACATAATATGCTAGTAAACTATACAAATGACAAATGTAAAAATTTAATTGTCCGAATAAAAATTGTTTAATCTAATGCGGGAATAATAAGATTTGATTATTGTTGGAAAATTATTACTTCAGACAACCGTAAGAACAACATGTAGTATATTAATACCTGATAAAGCGTCCCATGGAATGATTCTAGCACGAAAAGGGACGGGGGAACACCAAGGTTGGTTTAGTGCTCTCGCTTTACGAGTGAGAGGTACCGGATTCAATCCCCGAAATAGCTCGAAAATTGATAATGTTGGCATAATTGGGATGCTAAAATTGGTAGCCAAAAAGAAAGAAGTAGCAACGGCTCAAATTTGGAAAATAGCGTAGATGAGAAAGCATTTCGTAGCACAATTTCACAATTTTGATCATGGAAATGTCAGAAATCTGTGTCACCGTGAAAGAGAATTTTTTCTTCTCCAACTAGCTGTTTTTGGGGTAGCTGTTTCATCAATTCACTGGTTGTTTTATTGAAATTGATCAAAAATGAACCATAAACTGTCCTGGTATACATTTTGCTTTTTTTGAGATAGTCGATTACGCTATGCGAATCCCAGAAATTTTTGTAATGATCTTTCCGGCTGATTAAACTGTTTTCGCTTTCTTACATATTTATTTATTTCCATTTAATTTCTCTAGGGTAGAAATAGATTCACGTTTCGTCAATGTTAACCACACATTACTCGACTGAAAAAGTTGGGTTAGGACTGAGCTACTGAGTTAGTTAGATAGAGGAAGGGGACAAAATGATCGGCGATAGAAGGAATAATTTTGATATTGTTTTTTCAAGAACAAATAGAAAACGTCGTGCTCATACTTCAAATATGACACTAAGTAATAATACACTCTAATGAAGATATTAATACCAAATTACTGTCTATATAAAGACAGGAATTTATAATTAATTGCAAAACAATAGTGTTTACGTCAACTGTTTCTTACTCTTTTTGTAAAATATTTATAACACTTTTTTTACTAATCATTACAACTTATTGTAACAAAAAACAAACTAAAGTTGAAAGTTTGTTTAAGTCGAGTAAAGTTTGAAGACAAGAATGGCTTCGGTATGAATACACGTAGATTTCCATATAGATTGGTTATTGTGAGATTGTGAGATTGACAGGGCGTGCTTTAGACAGGCCTACTAAGAAAATGCAAGAGGAACTTTTGACAACTGAAAGCAGCCATACTAACAAGCTCCTTATATATATGTCATTGTTAAGTAAAGCTTTATGATTGGCTTTCCCCGGACACCCTGTTTCACTTGTCAACATAAAGAACGAAACCTAAGTTCGATTCAATTGTTACAAATCGATTTTCATTTGAAGTGGTTTCGATTCTGTCGGCGATGTATTTTATTGAATATATTCTACGTAACTTCGCAACTACCGGAAATGATTATCTTTCAATAGTTTGCAGAAAGTTCAAAGGCGAGTTGAAATTATAACTTGTGTTGTGATGAATTTTATTTGTTTGATATAAATTGGTTATATATAAGTGAAAACTGTCATTAGTATGCACAAACGTAATCAAACAATTAAGCTTTTTTAACGATATTTTAATTTTTTTAAACATTTTAAATTAAATATTTATCAAATAAGGTTTAATAAACCTTTTGTAAACTTTCACTTATATCCGAAATCTACACAGACGATCTAACTATAGTGAAACGTCAATTATCCGGCAGGGGTTTTATAGTACTGAGAATAATTTGCTTATATTATTACCCTCGAAACTTATTATAATTATTGAATTTTTAATTTATAACTTTGTTTACTTACGAGTTCAAGGAATCTTTAGGTACTTTGGTGGTATCCAGTTTGGTGGTACTGTATCTCCAATTTTAATAAAAATTGTAAAGCGGATTTTGGCACCAAAATTAAAAAATATATTTCTCTTTAAATTAAGTAATTAACTAATTTCCGTTTATATTTAATTAATTATTGAATAATTAATTTATAATTTTGCTTAAGTACAAGAAATCTATTGGTACTTCAGTGGTCTCCAATATTTTTAAAAACCGTTAGGCGGATTTTGTAAAAAAAAACAACTTATATTTCCGTTTTTGTTTTATATCAAGTAAGACTTCTTTTAAAAGCCACAGCTAATATTAATTGTATCTATCTTTAAAAATGATACAAGTAAAGAGATGTCTGCATCTCGTAGTATCCAGAGTCTACATTTTTTGTTGCTTTTAAGACCAAAACTCAATAGCTAATGTATGAAATTTTTATAGCTAATGTATGAAATAATAAAAGGGTAAAGTGTTTGTCCAAACTACGCGACTAAGTTTCCTTAAGGACAGTTATTTTTATAAAGTTGAAGTCATTTAAGCTGTCTAGCGCCAAAATATTAATAAACATACATAATCAGAATAATTTCTAGTTTAATTTGATACCTACCACATAGTTATTTTTTTAAAATAAAATATTTCATCTGTTTTGGCCCCATATTTACCCCAAGATCATTTTCTTGTTACCGGTATTTTTTTTTCCATATGTGGGACAATGCAAAGAATATAAATCCAAAGTTTTGAAAAATATATAATTTATAGTTTTATCTGTGTAGATTGGTTGCAACATAAAGAAAGAGAAAACGTACACAAATTTATTTATAAGGGTCCTTAGTTTTACTTGTGGTCACTAATAAAGAGAAAGCAATGAAAATGCAATCTATATTTTAATGACTTTTGAATTCTTTGTCTCGCATAAATTGCTTTTATAACTTATATGGTAGGTATGCATTTCTCATTGTGTGGTTAACTTAAGTTGTATTCGACAAACAAGCTACTATAATTATGATTTCGCACTGCAATTTAATTTCAATTTCTGCAAATTTTCAGATTTGTTGGTCACGCCATGTTCAAGTTAGAATAGTGGGGGGGGGGAGATACTTAACATTTTAAATTTGACCTAAAGCCTCATTTTCCCGTTAAAGCAACTTACGTATTCGTAATCAGAATAATTTCTAGTTTTATTTGATACCTCGCACATAATATTTTCCAAAAATAAAATTTATCGTCTTGAAAATTTTTGCCCTATAAACTACACCAAGGTAATTTTCTTGTTACTGCTATATTTTTCCTACATGTAAGACAATACAAAGAATATAAGTGCAAAATTTGAAATATATAGGATTTATCGTCTTGTCTTTGTAAACGGATTGCGATTTAAAGAATACGCGCGTGAACTATAAGGGTCCTTGGTTTTATCTACTTAGGCCTACCCTAAAAACACAACCAAATTGCATACAATCCATGGAAAAAACTAACCCATAAAAAAAATAATTGACAATAATTTCATCTATTTTTTAAAAAAATGAGTTGACCTAGTTTAGAACTGTATTTTATAAAATAATATCTCTAAGCGGCTCGACTGCTAAGTTAGGTTTTGGCGTCATTTATACTCTTTGGAGTTACATCCCCAAAAAATGTAATTTAAAAGTATCAAGTGTCAATTTGAAATTAACCTGAAGGTACGTGTAAATAAACATACAACCATACGAGTGTATAAAAACACAATCCAGGTGTTTCACGAGTCTCCGTAAGCCTTGAAACATTGCTTGTGGCTATCGTTATTATTTTAGATTCGTGATTGTTAAATCCAAGTACGTCAGCTAGAAAACTTGGTTCGAAAATAGAAAAAAAATCAGTATTACAAAATTTGTAATTTTTATAGAGTCAGATTTGTATTCGATTTTAGAGTAGGTTTTTATTGCAAAATAGTAATATGTTTTGTTCCCAGTTTTGAAAGTTTGTAGACGACTATATAAAATTTGAATACAAAAACTTTTGTTTTCAGACCATTCTAAGATAAAATCGCAAAGAAACAGGATATCGGAACATCTATGAGTCGTGTCTATAGTCCACAGCAATTTTCATATTGTTTTCAATAACTTCTTCTTTCAGTTGTTTTATTTATGTACTAAGATGCTCTAATTTTTTGTTTTTAAATCCTGAATAAATAAAGTCTAAATTTGTAACAAAGTGTGGGTTATAAGACTCTTCTACATCTACTTTTGGTTCATAAGTAATGAAAGGTGAACAAGTCAAAAATGTAGCCTAATTACAAAACTATCTGATGCAACTAACTATTTTTCAAAAAATATTTTATGATGAAAAAATTATTGTGAAATTCGTTTTAGGATTTTAATAATCATCAAAATAGGTTGACAAACAGAAATTCTTTTTTACTTTGTCAGAATTTTTTATTTTATTTCTTAAAGGTAAATATTGAATATATGATTCCCTCCTATCAATTTGTTGCGAAATGTCTTTATTAGTTTTTAATTTTTCAGGGTTAAAACAAAAAATGTGAAATAGGCCATCGTAGTGCATTTCTAGATTACCAAAAGACGATGCCAGTGAAAACAGGAACAAAATCAGTCCATCTTGGCTAAAACAGTAAAACCTGTTTTAATGTCTGCTGGAAAATATAGGCCTAGTAATTTTTAAATTCTGAATTGTTAAATTTATAAGTTGTTTTGAAACCTGTTGGTAAAACTATTAATTTAACACAAAATTCCTAACAATGCTTTATAAATATTATTATTTAATCAGGGCATATTTATAAATAAAGAAATGTTCTAAATTAACGTTACAGGTTCTTATAATTCGCTGAAAATTATCTTTTTCATCCAAATACATAAATTTAAATTAAAGCAATAATAAATTACTTATTATGACGAGGAAAAACAATTTTCCTTTCATCGTTACTCACTGATCGTAAGATAGAAGTACGGTAACCTTGGAAGCTTCAATAGAAACACCCTGTCAACTGACATCATCAATACCATTGGATGCCAGAAGAATGGGCGTTCAAAACGCACAGAGCAGTCAGAAAATGTTTAATTTCTGCAACAAGTCAGAAATCGAACCATTCTGCCTTCACATTTAAGAGTGGTTCAAACATAACGTACATCGTATACTTTATGTCAACCCTAGAGACCTCGGTGCACTCGTAGCTATTAATTTCTTAATTATGCTTGTTTAGATGACGGAGCGCCCTATTAACAGGATCATTTCTTAAGATTCTATTTACCCCGATGAACAATTTCCCTCGGGCCTCAACAGGCCCACTCACTAATCGACTAAGCTGCCTTTCAACTGTCATTGTATTTTTGTTTTGTTTTTCAACTCAACAAATCTCTCAGTCATCATAGTTTTATTTAAAAAAAAGAAGGTAGAATAAAGACCCCTAACCGTAGAATGCTCTAATAGCGTCAAGGTCAAAGAGAACAAGAGTTGTTAAAGAGTGGCCCCGATAAGAAAGACGAAGAGAATATATATAATCACAGGAAAAAAAACACAATTTAAGTTGATTTTATTATTAGTTCTTTTAATATACAACTGCGTAAGAGGTAGTGACTAACTCATTTCAATTCTAAAACTAAAACGAACTTTCCGATTCAAAATATTAATTGGTCTAAAATTATAATCTAAATTGAATTATTACTTCTGCAATTTTTGTCTTCCTTGTCTTGGTTTACCTCGTCCTCACGTTTACAACGCATAGTCGGAGCACAGCTTCTATTCCTTAGGATAGTCCAGTAACCTATATGTTTGGTGGGATTTTAATTAGTATAAATAGAGGATATTAAAAAAGTTTTTTGTTTTAAACTGCTCGTTCACAAAAGATATATAATATTTCGGACGTTCCGCTTTATTTCTAGTCGTAGCAGCCGTTAACACCCCTTAAAACCTTTTAAAACGAAAAATTGAAAATAAAAATGGTTCCAATATTGTTTAGCCCAATTGCAGAGAATGTTATTCCTAAACTGCATTACGATTGGTTATTTAGCCAAATTCTTGAATTGCCTTTCTGACTTGGTAATAATATTTGGGATATATTATTAACATTTGCGATAGTTAAGAGAAATACCAAAAAAACTACCAAAACAATGTCCCATTTTAAAACCTCAATAAAAGCTTTATTCAAAATGTATTTAAAATACTCACGAACCTTAGGTATATAAATTTGGTATTACGAACTAAAACCTACATGGTTAGATAGCCTAATAGGCCTATATATTATCAGTATTCTATGAAGGCTAAATCTCTAGATTTGCTCCCCCTCTCCCTCCTTTTTTTTAAGCGAAACCTCTCGATTATTATCGCTTTATAAAAACGAATGATAAAATTAAGACCCTTCGAAGAGTTGGTGAAGAAAGAAACTTATAGGAAAGATGAAAAACAAGAATTGAACTACAAATATATGTCAACTTGAACTATAATTTTTAATCACCCCCCCCCCTTCACGTGTAAATGTTATTACAGAATTTATAAAATCGCATAAAAGATAATTTTATTTTTGGTATGTTTGGAAAATTGGAGTTGAAAAGTTTTTAAATTATATAATTTTCAACTCTAAAACAAAACTAAGCTTCTAATATAAACTAAAGAATAATAGAATACTATATAATCAAGCGCTAAATCCAGCAGATCTCTTTAGACATTTTTTAAATGATAAATTTGTTTGTGAAATCGAACCTTGAACAAGACTAAAAATTCAACTAATTATAATGTATAAAATTTTCCTAAAATATATTCCCAAGGAACCAAATAAAGACGATCGCCTTTAAAAAAATTCCTGGTCAAGATTTATCTGTTAAAAAATTGAAAACTATTCATCTTAGATTTTATGGTAGCTCAAAACGAGCTTAGTTATTTCGATCAAATTAGGTAAAATGTAAAGGAATGCAATAAACCGAAACAAAAGTCGGGAGTGAAATTCATAGGACGTACCATGTTTTTGGCATATCAAGAGGGTGATTATGCAAGTCATCACCACTCAAAGAACACGAGAACATTAATATTTGGAGGAATATCTGATGTTTAAGAATGAGCAAACCTCTCATTATATAAGGATAATGAAGGGAGAGTGTAGGGTTTATACAGGACACTGCCATCTAGAAAAACATATGATAAGGATGAGTATATTCACAGCAACATCTTAGTAGGAAATATAGCCTTCAAGAGAGAAAGCCACAAAGCACCTCTTCTTCGAAAGGTCGGGAAAGGGACGAGACCCTTGAATCTTAGATAAAGGGAGAAACAAGACAACTTTATCAGGAAGATTCTGAAGATCGTGTAACTTACGAGTCATTTTCAGGTTATCTAGGAAAACCCATCTATGATTCCAGGAGCAGCCCTTGTGGCTGGCGGGTTAAAGGTATACAGCTTAACTGAATTAAAAAATAACCCAAAAGAAATTTCATTTCACAATAAAATGGAAAATCAACTGAAATTAATTATTTTTTAATTTGAGGAATTTTGAATTTCTTTATCTGTTTTTCCCTGTATCTTTCTTTTCTCTCTTAATAAATATATTAATCGTATTCTAGAGAATATACTTTTAAAATCCAACAATTGTCATTTTTAAATATCATTTCACAAATAGCAATGAAATTTGAAAAAGGTTCTAACAGTAAAAACAATAACGTACATGGTTTTCATATATATTTGTATTTACTTTTGTGGCACATTATCTAGGTTTTAATACATAATATTATTGATATGGCAAAAGAAATAAGGAAAATTGGTATTTGGAATGTTTTAAGAGAAAAAAAGAAGAACAAAAACAATATTTTCGGGAACAACAAATATTTATAAAACCAATATAAATGTTGACAACAAGTTATTAAATATAACAAAATAATATTATATAGAACTAAGTATATAACTACAGAAGTAAATAATAAACTATTTGTAATGTATAATATAATAATATAAATATCAAATAATTTTCTTAAACAGTTTTTATTTTTTGTAAAATAATATCACAATACGATTTAATGTAGTAGCTTACATTAATAATAAAGTAACCTTAATTAAAATTTAACATTGAAAAAATGTAAAGCAAATACAGTGGATTGAATAAAAACAACAAAAAGTTGGTTTTCGAATATAATTGTTAGTGGAGACAACTAGAATCAATTCTGATAACGTATAAATCCTTTATTTATTTTTTCTTCATTGATTAGTGAAAATACTAAACATATACTCTTTTTTGACTGACAAATGACAAAATTTTAGGGCCTAAATGATTTTCAAAATTAATTTTCCAACTGCTTCCAGTCTAATATTTTCATTTGTAAATTGTTAAGTCTTAAAAAAATACTTTTCTTTTTAACGGTGCATCTATACATTTTTGTACGTATAAAGAATTACATACATATTATAAATAATAAGTTATCAATCAACTTCTTTTATGTACCACCATTAAGTTCCTATTTTATAACTTGCATAGTATTAAAAAGAAGCTATGATTTGCTAGAATTTGAATCTGATTAAAAGTACGTTAAGATTTCACATCTAAAGAGAGAGTTTTTTACCTCCCAAAAGTACGATCTTGATATTGATACAAATCCGTTCAACTTTGGTAAGAAATCCAATTGAAACTGACAAACAAAAGTATAGAAATTCTAAATATACAGGGTGACTCACGAAGATATGCAGAAACTTCGGGAGCTCATTCTACATGTAAAAGTAAAGAAAAAAGTTATGTTTCGTTAGCGAGTTACGGCTTAACGAAAGATTTCGCCCAGAATTTTGTACCCTGGGTTAAATAAGGGCCTCCTGGAATTCTCCCACAACTGTAAGTTAAGTAGTTTTTGAGAAAACCCGTGTAAAATTTAAAAATTGGAGTAAAAAACACATTTTTTTACATTTCCCCACAAAAAAATTATAAAATTTGATCTGTTTATTGGTAAAATAACAAAGTTATTGTTGGCCAAATGTAAACAAATGTGAGTTTTGACTCCAATTTTTGAATTTTACACTGGTTTTCTCAAAAACTACTTAACTTACAGTTCTGGAACCCATTTTATTCAATTTTTCAGGTTAAAAACCATAAGAAAGAATTGAATTTTCCTTTTAATTTACCTTCTGAGAATTCCAGGAGGCCCTTATTTAACCCAGGGTACAAAATTCTGGGCGAAATCTTTCGCTAGCCGTACCTCGCTAACGAAGCATAACTTTTTTCTTTACTTTTACTTGTAGATGAGCTCCCGAAATTTCTGCATATCTTCGTGAATCACCCCGTATAATCAATGAAACAAATCATACGTAATGATTTAATTTATATCATCACAAAATAGTAAATCAAAAACAAAACAAAATAAACTTCTGAATTGTATTAATATTTACCTATCATTTGAATTATTTTACAGTGTTCTATTAATGGCATTGACATGTAACTGTACTATAAAGGTAGATAGCTATAGAGAAAAGTGAAATTAAAAATTCTACAATTATAAATAAATTAGACATATTATTTAGAAATAAAACCGGTACAACAAAATCGCTATTTCTTTGAATATCATGCATAATAAATATGTAACTACTTTCATATATTATAAGTTTATTTAAAAAAAGGTCACATGTTGTTATTTCTAAATACATTTCTTACAAGTAAAGGTGTTGTTTGATGGAGATAAATTACTACGAAGATAGTCTTTAAATAATACATTAAATATATACAATGCTTTACCATGTAAAGCACAAAATTTACAAGTCATTATATTTAATAATAGAACACACTAATATGTCACATAAGGAAATATTTGTTCGAGTTTTAAAGTTTATGGCACTAATAATTGCATTAAAATAACTAACACTATAAAATTCAAGGTACCACAATAAATGTAAAATTGTATAAATCATAACCTATCTAAGCAAACATAAAACCTATATAAGCAAACCTGAATTAGTTAAAGATGAGTAAATTCATAAGATGACATAAAAATGTACAGGGATGTCTGTGAAGAGTTAACAGATTGCAGTTCAGTTTTAATTGGTACAAAACTTCAGAAAACATAATAAAGGAATGTTACGGAACTTGAATATGCGTAACTATAAATAAAATTGCACTTTTCTTAAATGTATTTATTCTATAAATAGTTTACACTGGAGGAGGAGTGAAGGGAGTGTAAATGCTTTATTTGCGCAGATTTTCATGAGTTTTGATTTTATAATTTTTTTAATTATTTTATTTTATTTTTTTTAAGTTTCTTCTTTAAAATAAAATAGTTACGTTATGTTTGTTTAATTGATTATTATTTTTCAATGAACTTTCAACTTTCAATTTATCTAAATACATATATATCACTCAATTATAGTAAGTACATTTTTAAATAAATACAAGGTAATTATGTCTGATACTGAGAAGTACATTATACAAACTATGTACTGATTATAAGAAGCACTTACGTGTGGTAATATTACAAATTTTAAAATCATGTAGACTTCAGCTTCAAAAATAATTATAATAAACATCATAAAATATAAAAGTAACGATTAAATAATATCTCTGCATGCGAGTTTAAAAAATGGTTGAACATAAAAACCCTGACTTGTATTATAAGATTATATAAGGGACCATATAAATATTTGTGTTTTCTTAGTTGGTAGGCCCTAATGGAACATTATTAATTTAAAACTACCACATGAGTAATAAATAAAATTAAGTAAATGAATTATTAGTAGACAAATTATGACTCTTTTACCAATAACACCTTAGGTGAAAGAGACCTTCAGGATGTTTCTGGAGAGACATAGTTAGTTAGTATTCCCGATGTTTTCTTTCAGGACACTCATATGAAGGGTTTCTCATAAATGATATTGTACAACTAGCCCACCTGCTGAAAAGAATATTGTAGCCTACTATAAGGTTATCATAAAAAATCAAATAATTGTATATGAAAAGGTTTCGTTAGCTCAAGATCATGCTTGATATTCAGAAGATGTCTGTTTAATTATTGGTGAGATGTTTCGTTGTTGGTAAGTTGGCTGCACTTATCTGAACGTCAACAACCAGATACCAGATTGGTGACCCAGACGTAGTTAATCAAAAATGTTATAATTTTGATAACTGTAGCCAACATATTTTATATATTATTGTGGTGACAGTTGGTAATATGATTGTTTCTGGTAACCTCCAATTATTACCTTCATTAGTTAAACTCAAATGCTGATATGAGGGAGAAGTCTGCAAGTTGGCATTTTAAATGTTGGCAGAATAAATGCGACCCTTGTAATAGGCTTACTATTTCTGATTTTAGAGAGTTTGTATAGCATTTTTGTTCTGTTTGATGTTTGAGTTTCGTAAAAACTATAAGACGGTATATAGAGAATGTACATGCTTTGCTACTACTATATTTGACAGTTTTATTTCTATGAAGCATAATTGAATAGTATTTAAATTAGACGTTTTCCATATCTATTGAATGTTCTTCAAATGCTAATATTTACAGTACAACACCGATCATAATATTTACAATAAAAATAATATATTTTTATACACATAATTTACCAAATTAAAATAATAAGCTTTTGTATAAAACTATACAAAGTAGGTATACATACATAAAATATAGTCGTGGAATTTACTAGTAGAAAATGTTAGGAAGATAAAATTAGAGGATTTAAAATATTTACAATTATACATTCGCATAAATTGATCGGAAATACAATAAATCTAAAATTACAAATTATACACGGGGAATTAGATTTTGTCAGGTCAAAAAATAACAGTCAACGGTCTTCTAAAGTCAGGAGAAGCCTGAGCAGGGGCAGGTTGATGGTACGAAGGTACGGGATATTGCGTCATGGGGATGAGCCCTGAGGGTTGGTAGTAGCAAGGAAGACCGCTAGGAGATGCAGAGCTCGTGGACGACGCTGAAGAAGGTTCGTGATCACGTTCGCTCCTTTCTTCCGGAGTCTGCGCTGAACTCCTTTGAGATTCACCCGCGCTAGTCGGCACGGGTTCCGTATAAAGCTTACCCAAATCTAAAGGAGAATATCCGTGACTCCTTGGACTCATTTCACCGTTGTAAGCCTTACCGGATTCCATGTACATTTTAGAAGATTCAAAGTAGGCTTTGGTAAATGCCGGATCAAGATAACCGTAGTTTTTCGGCGTGCTGTCTAGGTACTTCGGATCCGAGTACATCGACATGGCCAATGTAGAAGGAGGCATGTAAGCGTTTCTGTATTTATCAGCTGCTTCCATTGAGTATTTCATAGCATCCATAGAACTCACCACCTGTAAACAAAAACTCAATTTAAAATGGCAGTTTGGGTGTGGTCACGTGACGATAAAGTTGCGTGACAAGTTTTGAAAGTTAATGCATGTGATTTATGTGACATATGTTGTTAATTTACCATGTTCGTGGGACTTTATTCTATGTTAATGAATTGCTGACTTAACACTAATGTATCCCACCAATAATTTATAATTTATTTTCTCGTATTTGTGTATGTTTTTATCTTTGTTAACTTGATTATTCAGGCAAATTGAAGCTAGTGTAAACGTTGTACAAACTTTACGTATGCTGTCGGATTTAATCCAAAATCATAAATATCTGTAATAACAAAATAGGTGTATTTTACAGTAAAAAACATACACAATTATTTTTCAGTGCGAATTAAAAATATAAATTTCATTCTTTATATCAAAAAAATAACTTAAACTTTCTACACAGCTATCGACTCGTTTAAAATACATACACCCTATAGTGAGTACAGGCGTGGCATTCCCGAGGGTGGATTTACACCATTATTCATGTAATCTTGGGTTAGATACCCATATCTTTCTTATCAGATCTCTCCTGAACAACTCTTGTTCTTTTTAGGCTATTTAGTACTCGAGGGCTAGGGGGTTTTCCTATCCTTTTTTATTATTATTTTTTAAAGGCAATGATGACTGAATTTTCTTCTATTTATACTTACTTATTCTAACAACAAGAAAATATAATAACACATTAATTTTTACAAGAAACTATAATAACCCTATAAAGTTACAGATCCAGTGAATGTTTTATGTAAAATTAAGAACCTATTAAATACACTAGGCTGACTTGTGGAGTTTTATCTTCCCGATGTACGTAGTAGACTATATGTTTTTAGGTTATGAAAGATCAACACGGTTTAGTATCAAGTATTTTTCTTTGTAAGTATATTTTTAATTATTAATCGCTGTACTTAAAAACTGATTCTGGACACTCAATAGTGAAAATATATAGTCTTATTTGTATTAAAATGTTTATACTATGTGGTAGCCTAAGATTAAATTTGTATAACGGTGTTGATAACTAATTACCTAATCAAAAATAATACAAACTAGTCAAAGGTTTAAACTATACAAAAGAAGTTGCAAAAATAATCTCTTTCATCTCCTGGATGAAGTTCCTCTGCAGAAACGTGTAAACACGTACTTTTTAAATAAACAGTTTGATGAAAAATAGATTGGTCGTAGAGGGCCTGTTAGTTGGCCTCCACGGTCTCCAGACCTCACGCCTTTGGACTATTGCTTCAGGGGTTGGATGAAAAGTGAGGTTTATAAAGTAAACACGGGATGAACTAATCACTCGAATTTTAAATACCGCTGCTCTCATAAAAGAACGGTAAGATGTATTAAGAAAAGCAACACAAGCTATAGGCAAACGACTTAACAAATACTTTGAATTTAATGGTAGAATGTTTGAGCATGTAAGCGCGCTCCTGAGAAATATTGTATGCTGTTTGTTTTCAATACAAGACCCACTGTCTCCGAATAATGTCGGATTAATGTTAATACCTTTTAGACATATTGGACAGAAAAATTAAGTTCTTGGAAAAAAGAAAAATAAAAAACCTATAAATTACACAATAAAACACTTTACACTTACTTTTAGAGACCCAAATCTCGACAGTTTCTTATCTAGATAAGATACAAGTGTAGACAAGGCTATATTTATTTATTTTGTTAACGCCCGCAAGTCTAATGAAGACAAGGGAAAATACAACGCTAACAGATGTAATCTTTGACAGTTATTTAATTGAAACTGTAGAGAAATAAGCGTACGCTTAAACCAACTCCCACTCCGCTTATGGTATTGTGAAATTTTTTTTCGTGTAGACGTTAAGTTCTAATTTTTAAAATAATAATTATTATTTCCCCAAAAAATAATAACTCGATAAAGTGTAAATACTTGATATGTAAGTAGGTTTAAATTATAATAATCTGTAGGCGTTACAGTAAGATTTCATTAAAATAAAACCTGTGATATTTTTAGCCAGAAATTTACTATGAAGATATTTCATAATTATTATTTTACAACTAATCATAGAGTTTGAGGAAATATGTTATTTATATATCTTCAAGTATAGAACTGGTGCTTATATATTGCTGTCCGCATTTTGCAATTCCTTCTCTTACATTGCTAAATCATTAGGAGGTTGCAGACACTACAGTTCTGTTGTAGGCCAACTTCTTCGAGATGATAAAAGTCATATCAAAGATTTTTCATACAATACATTAAATAAACAGGATATTGTATACTCAACATATTAGCAGGAAGGATCCACATAGGTCTAGTGTGGACTCCTGGATGGAAAGGAATATTATCCATATTACCAGGAATTATTCCAGTTAACTTCATATACCTTAATAATTTTACTATTATAAAGCAGTGAAATTGCAAAGCTGATTGAAGTTGGCTAAAAAGAGTAGATTACCTAGTTTGCCGATTATCAGAAGCTGTACGCAGTACCGGTACACTATTTGTAGAATAGCTAATAATGAGCACCAAAGTAGAGGGAATGTAAGGACAGATTATAGGCTAGGAGTCTCTGAGAGGAACCGATGAGGCAAGAAAAAGAGCATTCGTCAGGTGGAACAGAGGTGATTTTCAGATGGGGATTCGTTTTTGTTTTCTTTGTTTTTCAGGGCACTGTTCCTTTAACTGACATCCCAACAAAGAGGTAAGAAGGGTGCAGGAAGATTGAAACAAGACCCGGTTTTGAGTGCGTTTAGTAGAAGGTGTTTGAAACTGTGGAACTGACAATCGGATCAATAGAACATGGAAATCCTGGGACATGATAAGGTTTGCGACACACCACATATAGGTTTGAATCAAGGTAAGTGCTCCATAGTATGAAGACCTATGAAAGACCAATGGTGATTTTATTTCGCAATTTTTACCTTCCGCAAAATAATAAACCTTAATTTTTATAATTTTACAATTACGATTTTTTCCCCTTCGATGAATATTGTTTACCTTATGTATAACAACTATTATACTTATAAAATCAAATTGGTTGATTTTGTAGTTTTTAAGATCCATCATAAGTAGTCAATGGAAATAATTCTCCCTCCAAAATGAAATTTTAGATTTTAAATTTGGCTACTAAGTCCATATAACGATTAATAATCAATTTTGCAGTTGTAGTAAAATGTTAATAGAATTTCGGTGTTACAGTCAAATACAATATAACTAATGAAACATCAAAATGGTTGGACTTTAATTTTTTTTAAATAACTCAATATATGTTGACCGATATCTATAAACCTCATTTGACATATTTACTTTTTAAATATATCATTAATTTATCTAAATAGTAGTTTACATGTAATGTGAGGAATAATTAAACCGAATGTTATCTTGAAATTATAATTATTACTTTTTTTAAGGTTATGTTTTGATAATTCCATAATTTTATATTGATCAAATTGAATGCAAATTAAAACGTGATAGGGTAGTTAGAATATTAAACCATGAGATAAAATAGAGAAGACAATAGCGTCTAATAAAATACAGAATTGTGTTGGACAATAATAATAGTAAACAAATGTGCTGCCACAGCTTACCGTATAATATTGGAACACTGTACTGCGTTATCAGTCCAAGTGGCCTTGGTTCGTTGCCAGTCCCACTTGTATTGTCACTAAATCTAGTTCGCCTCGGAATGTTGGTACCGCTCAGTTGTTTTTATTCAAAGATTATGTCGTGAAAACATACTTTGGTGATTCAGTAAGTACAGTATATTATCTTTGCTTTAATAGAGATGATCTTATTAAAAGTGTCTTCAGTTTATGAAAGAGTATTGTGCCATGTGTTTAAAATAGTTTAACTCTAATTCTGTAATTTAAGAAATGTTTATTTGAAAAAAGTTGGTGTGACATTAACCTCAGGCCTACATTTGCTTCCCAAGCTAAGATTGTATAACCAAGGTAAGTTTTATTAGTCATAATAATTTTTCATTCAGACTAATATCTATGCACATTATATCATTTAATAATTTTAGACATTACCGCCATAATAGCCCATTGTCTCTATAGCTTCTCCAAACAATTAGTCTACTTCATTTACTTTAGGCCGTTGCTTAAATTTTTTTAACCTGTTAGATTTATTATGAACAGTAAATTAGAAGGTAAGATCGTATTCAATAAGAAATGTGTCAATAATTATTATTGTCATTTTAATTCAGTTTTAATATTATATTTCTGTAAGCTTTGATTCATATTGTCGTTTTCTTTATAACTGTGTTATGCCCATAACACAGATTAGAATCTGTTAGGATAGGACTCTGTTGTTGAAGGGTTTGCAAAATTGAGGCATCGTTTTGGGGGGGGGGGTTTAAGAAACAGTGAGTTACACATAACCTGTGTAGGTACTGAAGAAAACATACAAAAACATAACTTAATATGGACTTAATTTAACTTAATATGGACTTTATAGTGTGTAAGGTAAAGGATGATCAGGATTCCATAAAAATATATATAGATTACCTATGTTTTTATTAATAACAGAAGTATTTTGAAAACATGAAACTTTTTTAACTATTTCGATTTCATAAAGGTTGAAAGACTTCTCACATGTTAACCTCGTAAAAAAAATAAATAAATAAAAATGTTACGCCTAAGAAATAAATAATCCCTGACCACTTCTACATTTTAGAAAAAATGCGTGTATTCCAAAATCTCTTAGATGGTTTTTGTATTGCAAATGTTCTGTGATATTTTTTAATTTTGAATTTTCGAGCATCTACCATAAGAATAATAAAAAAAATTCAAATATTAACAATTATACGGTGAGGAGTTAGATTAAATTATTCTCAAAATAATGACATGCCCGTGTACAAAACCAAACACACTCAGCAATATCTCACAAAAGTATTAAAACTGAGGCATTTATGAAAAATACCAACATTAAAGGAAGTATTTCCAAAAGGATTCTAAATTTTGTATCTGATTTTTATGAAGAGTAAATTTTAATGAAAAATATATAAATTGTTTACTAAGTAACGGATGGCCTACGTTGGCCTACGGTATGAGAGTAGCCTAATGTGATAAAATGAAATTGTCAGTTCCCATCATAACTCCCTTCTCGAATAAAAAAAATTATTTGGATTAGTATAGTACTTGTATTTACAACATATATTAGAGAAAATATTCTTCAGAAAGTGTATATTAGATTTTTATTTATAATATGAAATAACAGAAAATTGTTTAAAATATCAAAGATCTTACAGTAGTCTATTGTAGAGTAGCATAACCGACTACTCTCTTCCTTTCTAAAATTCGGACTGGTGATTTGCTTTGTTCATGCTTTAACGCCTAACTGTAGGAGAAGGAACGTGTTGAGTCAAGTTGCTTTTCAGTTCTCGTTAGATTTACCGGCATAAATAGTAAAGGGAAAAGGAATCAAGTTCATCGTCAATTACTAATACAGTACCACCGAAAAGCCTATCTATCTATTTGTGTTTGTTGTATCTATCCGGCAATTTGTATCGTACATATTTTGATTCGTAGAGTATTTATGCAAATGATCTTGCATATTCTTGAAAAAATGAAGGTTTAGAAAGAGTAGAGATAATATCTTGGCAGAATACATATTATTTTGTATATGCAACCTGTATGGGGGGGAGGGGAATCGAGAGTATGAAAAAAAAAACCTGCGTAGTGAAAATGCCCCGACATTTTTGGTACTTTTGAAACGATGAAACTGCCCCGCTCACTAAAGAGGATTAGGTAGGGTCGCCTGGCAAGACCAGAAATGCTGAAATTGCCCCGAGCGCCCGGCCAAGTAGCCGCTGTGGAACTGGGGAAATAGGGATTTATAGATTTATTAAGTTGGAAAGTTTCACTTCTTTTAGGGACAAAGTGTTCATAAAAATATACAAACAAATGTCGTATAAATACAAATTAGGATGAACAATATAAGTAAGATTAGGAAAAGGAAGTTGCTTTGAAGAAAATGTATTAAAATATAGAAATAACCTAACCTTAACTAACCGACTTTCTTTTTTGTTTGACAATTTCTCCTGAGTTCCTAAGTTTAAACACAGATTGTATCACTATATTGTTTTTAAAGCCCAACGAAGCGGTAGTTTATCAGCTAGTAATTCCTGATATTGGTGGTAGTTATTAGAAGACTGCAGTCACTGTCAGGACGCAGGGACAAAAAAAAATTTCACCAGTCCCGTAGCGGCTACCTGGCCGGGCCTCGGGGCAATTTCAGCATTTCTGGTCTTGCGAGGCGACCTTTCCTAATCCTCTTTAATGAGCGGGGCAGTTTCATCGTTTCAAAAGTACCTAAAATATCGGGGTAGTTTCAATGTCCCCCGAGAAACCAAAACAATATAAATATATATTATATATATGTATAATAACAAAACATAAAGAAACCAAAACAATATATATATATATATATAAATATATATATAACTTATATATATATATATATATTATATATTTCATATATAAATTTAAATCGGAATAAGAGGTAAAAAAAGAGGCAAACGTCTAAAAAAATAGAGATAGGGTTGAGCTTAGCTAACTTTAAATTCAACGGAAAAAGAAATTATTCCAGTAACGGGAATTGTCTTGGATAGGATTTGGAGTAATTGAAATTCGATTATTTGAAATTAATTCTACTTAAAGAAGGTTTCTTAGTAATGTAACACTATTGAAGTTGTAGACTCAACGAAATACAAATTCTACTTACAGTTTTTATAAGAACTAAGTAAGATATAGTATTAAATACACTACTATTTAATACTAATAATTTAAATAAAATAAAAGCATGTAAGTTGTAAAATATTGCATTACATTTGTTGTTCCACATTTCGATTTAGACTATATAGACCTAGATCAAAGTATCAAAACTTCGAGTTGTTGAGGAAATTTTTCGATCTATAGAGGTTATTTTTATTTTTTAACAAAACTAGAGTTGATAAATTAAGTTCATACTAAATTTTCGAGATAAATTCTGATTATTTTTCGAAATACGAAACTTATCTCATGACAATAGAAAAAACTTGCGAGTTTGAGTTAACATGAGAAGATTCAACTTTACAAACAATCTGCAATGAATAGACTACAAAGCGTGCAACATTATCTTTTAATATGTTGTAGGTCATATTACCTTTTTTTAAATTCGATGTACAATTTTACCCAAAGAAGTAATAAATAAATACTAACCTGAGCCTGTGCTGAGAGACCTTGCATTGAAGACTGTGCTGCGGCTGCTGCTGCTGCCATGCTTGCTGCGCTCAGAGAACCGTATGCTGCTGCAGGGTTATAGAACGATCCCACCTGACCAGCCATTCCTGAAACGTACATAAATATGTATTACTTAATGCACAATATGTTCTATTAACAGCGGGACCTATAACTGTTTAGCACCAAAATTTATCTGTCATATTAAACTTGATCAAATAAAAATGTATTGATCAAACTGGTTCAAGAATATTTGCAGGAACTAGATAATATAGATTTTTTTGAATTATTTTTCTTAGACTGAATGTAGTGTGTGCGCTTATGGGTGCGCGTATTTGTGTCCATGTGTGAGGTGAGGAGTGCTAGGAACAAATTACTATTCAAAGAAATTACAAATATCTATTCAAACTCTATGTTTAGGTTATTCAAATAGCATTAGGACAAATTTTTTTAAAATGAATGAATATATATAGTTTATATTTAATGCAAAATTTGACATTTTATGTTTCTTAAATTGAAAACGGAAGAAAATATTTTATCTATCACGTATATGAACATCTTACTAACAATTTGTAAATCGGTCAGCCACTTTATCCCATCTTGAGCTTTAGGTTGCACAATATTATTGATTCAAACTACCTCACACAAGTTTTACCTCAAATCAAGTTATATGTTAGTAAAGTGTATGTCAACTTTCCAACTGTACCTAATGTACAATATGTTCTCATTTCATTTCATATTTGTCATCGTAGAGAGGTGAAGTGGGTACCATGCTAAATTGAAACCTGAAAATTGTTATAAAATTTAGTGTCTTAACACACGAAGTATGGACGGAAAAGTTTTTAAATGGCCACCATGACATTTTCAATTCGATCTTTAAACATCCTATAGTCCCTTATATGACGATGGACGATGGCATTTCGAAAATCTTTTTTAAAAGTTTCTTAACGTAAAGGTCAGTCGTATAACGGAGGTCAGAATTACACTATACTTCGTATACTGGGTAAGTATTAAAGATAACACTTTGTTCGACATTAAAAGATAATCAAAATCAACAGTACTCTAGATATTTGGCAATAATTTAAATTGGTCCCATTTAAAAACGGTTCTGTGAAAAAAATTGATTATTTGTGGACATTCAGCGTTGTCTAACTGGCGGCCCGCGGGTTACATGCGGCCCGCGATGGCGATTTGTGCGGCCCGCGATGGCGTTTTGTGCGGCCCGCGAGAGCTTATTAGATAAAAAAAATAATCAGAAAACTACTTTGAAACATCTTCCATTTGAAGGAGATTTTATAATGTAATATAAACAAACTTATATCAAATATGATGGTTTGTAATTTAATTAAGAAATTAATATCAATATTAATAATAGGAAAATTAAAGGATATTAAAAATTTAATTTAATTATTCTGGAAACCCTATATAATCTAGCCAGCAACCATTTTCAATGTTTAATTTTGGCCCTTGAGGCTTTGTTGGACACCAGCTAGACAGTATGATTCAAATTAGTTTCACTACAAAAAGACGACTTTAAAAATGTATTTTTACGGGATAAATCCATAAATTGACGGACAGGCGCTAGGTGTGAAGAAACATAATTTTATAATTTTTTGTTTCATGATTTTTTAGTAAATTTTTCTGGCATTCCTAGAATTGTTTGAACTTCTGACGCGATTCGGATATCCGGCATTTTCAAAATTTATGTACATATTTAATATAACAGCAGATATTTCATGTTGAAACTCCATATTAAAGTATATAATAAAGCAATAAAGCTAAAGTTTCAAAATTATTTTAATAATATAATTGAGCTACAATTGTTTCGCCTTGCGGCATCATCGAGTGACTCATAAGTTGGCAATTATTTCCGCAAGGCAAAACAATTGTTGCTCATTTATATTATTAAAATAAACTTGAAACTTTAGCTTTATTGTTTTATTTAATCATTTATGTACGTACCTGCGGTAAACAGGTTTTGAAAAAGAAGTTCATCTGAAACCCGTTAGTACAGGTTAGTAAATGGAAGGAATGACAGTAGAATGTCTACCATATTACGTTCCACCAGAACTAGAATATCATACTTTTTTAATTTCAATTGATAAGTAGAAAAGCAAAACACCTTCTTTGTATATCAAAAACATTTATATATATATATAAATATTGGGCTTGACTTGTGAAAACTCGAACACAAAATCTCACAAAAATTACGTTTAGTTCATCAAGCGCGTTTAATTAACTAAATTGTCGTTGAAACCCATTTGATTAAGTAAACGTAATTTTTGTAATATCATGTGTTTGAGTTTTATTCTATTTAAAAACATTTTTGTTGGCAATATCAACATTTCTAATCCATACATTTTAAAAACATTCCAAAACAAACAAAATAGTATCCCTAGTGTTTATTCATTGCAACGGCTTTTTGTATTCTATTATTACAGACCAAAATGTATTACCAGTGGTTAAAATGTCTTAAAAGTAAACGTCACGTCAAAGGTAAAAAATTTCCTCTCGCGTGGGTTTGTTTAAATATGAATTGTTATTCTTTTTATTCATTTGTCAAAATAAGTAGCCAAACATATGACCTATTGTTAGAACGAATTCCGTTGAAGACTTAGCTCTGAATATATTGTCGAATAACCAAAATCTCGAAACTCTAATCCTCTAACCTTATCATATAACTCAGTTTAAATTATACTCGGGGCTTTATGGTAAGAAACGAAATAGCTTTCCTTACAAACACGTTATTTATAATCGTGGGGGTAATTTACACGTTTTGGACATGCTATAGCTGGGTGTCAAACGGACTCCCGCTGGGTACCTTCCTCGCAACGCGACTTTTGTTTTCCATCTCTTCGCTCACGTCATACGAGCGTAATTGGCTTTTTGAAAACACCAATTCACCTGCCTAATATATAGTCGTTTCAGCGGGGACACTAGCCTAATATAATATACCGGATTATGCTTGGTAGCTATATAGCAATGGATACAATTAAATCTTGAACAGTTTGTTTATGTGTTATGCTATACACTGGAATAAGTATTACGTGCTTTGAATTGTATGTAAGACTAAACGCTTTTATGTTAAATTTATCTTTTACTGTGGTCAATTTAAACGTTTTATTAAATCGAACAATCTATTCATAAGTGTTTATCTATAGCTTTCATATTTCAGTATATGATTACTAAATGCTTTCCTAGATGAAAGCCTTTATAAGATAAATATAATTGACGTTGGCTCTTGAGTATGCGTTTGATATTTATTTTTAAATCAAGGCAGGCAGTTGGAATACTTGTCCAGTTAATAATTTTATTTTACTCAAAGAATTATTATTCGTTCAATATTTTTACTTCTCACATATACGTAGTATAAAGAAAGTTATATGGTGAGCAAATGTTTTTCAGTCAAAATAAATTTTTTTTACATATAAATTCTTAGCATACAACATTATTTTCATTGCTAACTTCTTTCTTTGACCAGGGCAGTGTTTTAAGTCTTTCTGTAGGATCTAATCGTATTGTTTTACTAACTTATGTCCTTTCTTGCTCCATCTTTGATCTACTAACTCTTGTTGACAACAATTCAACGTTTGATGCACCTTCTAATATCCTCCATGTCTATCACTTGTCATATGTTTGGGTTTCGCTGGAATTCACCCATTGGACCCACACATGATTAAGATTTTTATCTCGTTTACAACTATGATGGTGACAACTGATTGTGTTAAGTGATCTATCAGATAGCCTACAGCTAAAACATACATCCTTGGAACTCCTCAGTTCTTATTCCTGCTTTACTTTCTATGTATTTTTTAAAATGTCATACTCCTTTTGAAGATAAAACTGTTATACAAAACCAACATTGTCTAATAATTTAAACATTCCTATGATTTCCTAATCAGTTGGTACAAATATTTCGAAGTTATCTCTAGGCCATGATAAAACTAGTTTCGGTTCCAACCATGTAAATGGGGTAGTTATTGTAAATTCTTTACACTAAACTAATATCGGCAGTGAATCTAAATATTCAGTTTCTTTCTTCACTATTTCCAACAAATATTTCGAGGTTATACCTAAACTAGGTCTAAAAAATGTAAATTAAATAGTTGTTGCAAATACGTTGTACTAAATTACCATAGGCTAATTACTCAAATTATGCGGATTCTTTCTAAATGAGATTTACAGAAATATTTCGATATTATCCCTAGACCACATTTGTTTGACAAGACTAAACATAAAAATATCATGTAACAGGTAGTGTTCGTAAATAAGTTACACTAAACCATCATTTGCTCAAAATCAAATTATTCAGATTCTTTATTAATTAGTTGTTACACACATTTTGAGGTTATGCTTACACCACATTTGACAAGACTAAACATTTCATGTACTGAGATAGTCGTCTTAAATATCTACGTTATACTAATCCACCATCAACTAAAAATCAATTTATTCGGTTTCTTTTTTAATGAATTACTAGAAACATTTCAAGGTTATTCCTTAGTCACATTGACGCCTAATCATTTAAATTAAGTAGCCTAGTTGTCGCAAATCGTATTCACTAATCTCCCACTAGGTTAAAAATCAACATTATTCGAGTTTTTTTAAAATGAATTGTACAAAACATTGAGAGGTTATACCTAGGCCATATTGGACAAGAATAGATCTAATCATGTAAATTAGGTATCCTAGTTGTCGCAAATCGTTTTCACTAAGCTACCATCGGGTAAAAATTACATTATTTGAGATCTTTCTTAACGAATTGCTACAAACATTTCGAAGTTATACCTAGACAACAATGGATAAGACTAGACCTAATCATGTAAATGAGGTAGCCTAGTTGTCGCAACTAGATTTCACTAATCCACTATCGGCTAAAAATCAAATAATTCGGATCCTTTCCTAATGAGTTGCTACAAACATTTCGAGGTTATGCCTGCGCCACTAGACCTAATCATGTAAATGAAGTAGCCTAGTTGTCGCAACTAGATTTCACTAATCCACTATCGGCTAAAAATCAAATAATTCGGATTCTTTCCTAATGAGTTGCTACAAACATTTCGAGGTTATGCCTACGCCACTAGACCTAATCATGTAAATGAGGTAGCCTAGTTGTCGCAACTAGATTTCACTAATCCACTATCGGCTAAAAATCAAATAATTCGGATTCTTTCCTAATGAGTTGCTACAAACATTTCGAGGTTATGCCTAGGCCACTAGACCTAATCATGTAAATGAGGTAGTTGTCGCAAATCCGGTGTAACGTGACATCCCAGTGTCTTGGAGAATGAACTATCGACTCTTCACATGCGATAGTCGAGCCTTGTACCAACATCACCTTCCTAATAAGTTGAACCGATTTATAACCGGCCCAGCGTCAATAGGAGTACAATAGATAGTATTTAATTTATATTGTTATTTTAATTTAGTATTGTTATTGACTAAACTTTGTGTTATTGATCCCCTAGCAAAACAGTTTTTATAAAGTTGAATAAATAAATGATGCTTGAACATTACCACATGGTAGTTTACAAATTATAGACGCTTAAACAAGACTATATGCTAATAAAATATACGTTGGTGATGATAATCTGTATAATTAATTTTATTGAAACGTAAGGGTTAATAATCTTCTTTTTTTTTCTTTTTATGGTGGAGGAATATTATTTCCAAATCTCTAATCTCTTTTTACTTTCATAGAGAAAGTTACGTGATAGATCAAAAATATACATCAAGATTTATCGAATATATCCTTTTTGAGGTCCTCTGGAGTCTAAAAAGTAGTTTTTGATTTTGTCTGACTGGTGTTTATCGTACCCAAACACGTAGACCGATTTTAAAGAATTTTAATAAATATTTTATTTGTGATTATGTGAAGATGTGAGTATCTTTAGGAACTTGTGTTGTCCATTTATTTGATAACTTATAATTTGGGGGTTAAAATTTGAGGTTATTATTATAGCCTAGATATAATTTCTCAAAATCTATTATGGCCATTTCCATTAAATTTTAGTGGAATTTAACCTAAACCTGTTTCAAAATCGGGCATCAAAAAATATTACCGTTCAGGAATATTTGGCAAAAAAACTAATAAACTTTAGTTGAGTGTGAGATTTAATTTTCCGAGAGCAACTAGGTGACCATAACTGTTTTGAATGTTTGGTAGAAGTAGAGCAGAACAAATATGAGATCGTATGTATTGTAGTGGGTTTATTAACTGATTTCACTTTTGGATAACAGCTATTAAATAAGTTTATCATTTGCAACCCAGTTACGGAGAATTTTAACGTATAGACTACCTGTACTAACTCACACAACACCATTTCAATTTGAAGATATATTAATTTACATACAATATTAGATAGCCTATACAGTATGTAACTTACGGGACATTTCCAAACTACGTTCTATAGTTCGTTGTGTCAAAATAAGAAGAAAAGTTCCTATGAACATTTATCCTAAAGTGCTTAAATTTCATTTATGATGAATATTATTACATTGTTTGTCATTTTATTGGAAACATGGTGACACAATACATTTTGTAGGTTAATATTGTCTTTATATATATTATATATATATATGGGTGCGTGAGAAAATGACTGGAATAGTTTTTTTACGGTTTATTATAAACTCCTGATAAATTTGAATAGTTCTTTAACTCATTGAATGTTATATTTTTTTTATAAATTCTATTACATTCGGGTGATTATTTCTTTAAAAAATGGGTTTTATATAAAAAACTTATTTATATAGGTTTCTTCACATACTATTTTCAGAACACTTAGGTCTACTACTGGTAAAAGTAAAGGAAAGTAAAGGAAGTTCTTACACATAGGTCTGAAAACGCTTAGTTTACCGTCTACACCCATTTTTTTTTTTTTTACGAAACATTATAATTTGGAAATAAATAAATGATTAAGTACACATTAAGTGTCCCAAAAACAAAGATTATAAGGGGTCGTTTAAAATATTCAAAGTAGGATATTTAGAAACTCGTTAACTGTAAAAAATATAGTACAGTATATTATTTTTATTAACACAAAATATTAGATCAAAAGATTACCGAGATATCAACAAAAACTGAAAAGTTCATTTCTAGGTAATTGTCTGAAACCCACAATAGCGTAAAAACATTTTTTCCTAATTCTATAGATTTATCTGCAAGTCTTTTATTGTAGGCTATTAGAGTGTAGATTCAGATATTTGAAAATACGGTTTAATAGTACGAAAATAATTTTACCCTTATCAAGAAATTAAATTAGTTCACCTAAAAAACATGTATATCATTAGTTCGTGCACCATGTTCGTGTTCTGGAAGTCATAAAAACAATGATAAAAATCTTATCCTTGATAAAACATGAGTTCTATATAAAGGAAAAGTGTTAACACTCGTCTATTACCTCTGCAACATAAAGATGTCTGTCCTTATGCAATCATATCTGTACAATACATGAAAATCATAAAACATAATTCTCTATTGTCCGAGTTGTTGATGAACCCAAGGTGTCTGTCTGTCCTCTAAGAGTCGCTTAATTAAAACACCGCCAACTTTCAAAACCCATTGTGAATGTATTCTAAATTGATTGTTAGTGAATAATAAATGATATATGTCATTGCGTCAATACTCATTAGACCAGAGGAACGTTCAATAGTCATTTATCACCAAGGTTATGTAAACAGTTGAGATGAAGTGGGGGGGGAGTCATTCATCATAACACACTCTGGTGTCACTTTGCTGAACCTAATTTAAGATTCTAACGTGTAGGTTTAGAGGTTTTATGTTAACATACATGTCTTGTGTGCCAGCAAAATAATAAACAATAATCGTTTCAATCTACATACATGACAGAATATAACACAAGTTGATGGGTGGTATCATGGTACTTACCCAGTCCCGTTATACAACCAGATCCTCTAAATATAATGACCTAAAGTTGGTTTCTTGGACCTTCTAGGAAATGTTAAATTGTATTATGTAGTTCAAAGAGTTTTTATTCAGTAGGATAAATTTGTTTACAACAGTTGTAAGCTTGTAATTCTATATATCACAATTACAGAGAGGTCAGGTTATTGTACATTTTAAACAATAACTTCCAGTAACTATTTAAACATAAATTGGAGCATTTGGTATCCGTCCCCTTATTTGTATGTGTGGCCTACAAGGTACAAGGTAACAGTAATTAGTGATTACAGTTCCTAAAGATCTCCTTAAAGAACAATCTTTAGTTTTTTTTCCAAAACACAGTTAACCATTTTCAAATTATTTTATATCTTCAGAAGGGTTTGTATCTTTAGCAAAAGAACTGCAGGTATGTAAATTACAAATTCATTTATCAAAACTTTTTTACAATAACTTCCAGTGACCATTTAAAAATAATTTGGAACATTCGACCTCATTATTTACAGCATTTGTTTGGTATCCATCCCCTTATTTGTATGTGTACAAAGTACTTGGAGATTTCTACAAAAGTAGTGAAGTAGTAAATAGTGATTACAATTCGCAAAGATCTTCATAACGGAAAATCTTTAGTATTTTGCCCAAAACTAAAATAACTATTTTAAAATTATTTTGTATCCTCAGAAGACGAAAAACCAAATTCTATAACAGAATGGTATTTTAGATAATGATATTGAATTTTTTTTAATGTGGAACTATATTGACACAGAAAAAGTTGAAAAGGTGCATTTTTCTGTTGTTGTGGGTGCCCTAAACGTTTCAAATTTATTTCTTAATATATGAATTTATTGAAATATAAATGTTTATAACCACTGAGCATTAAGAAGAAGTCCCATAACATATGATAATCAATGGGTTAAACAGTTTTAGTTTTGTAGGATTAGGTTGAGAATGCACTGGTGTGGAAATAATCGGAAAATATAATACAACATGCTGTCTTTGAAGTTACTGTTAGATAGCAGCACTAGAGCAGGTTCATGTAGAGTTTCAAAAGTGAACTAGTTACTAGAACTAGAAGGGCGGCGTTACGAATGCCTTCCGGCCTACCACCAACCCCCACTCAAAAGAAAGAGTAACTGGGTCCAATCTCACCACCAGCACCCCACTGCCACCACGAAACCATTCCTCAACGCACGCTCCCAGAAGCCGAAGCTTCTGGACAGGCCAAGCATGCTCCCATGGTACTCATGTCGGCAAGATTACTCAAGCCACGTTTGATGAGTCACCGTCGGGTCGCTTACGCGATACCCTCCCTCACGCACTCACCTACTAAGGGCGGCGCCCGTTACCTACATACATAGGATTGGGTGGCCTTCCCCCAGTTTTCTTGGGCCGGCACCGTGAGGTGAAATACACGACCCGAGTGTAGGTGGCACCCAAGTTCACCTATACTCATGTTAGCAAGGTTCCCCAAGCAACGTTGGATGAGTCACCGTCAGGTCGCTCACGCGTCCCTTACCTCACATTTATTCCGAAGGCGGCATCCATTACCCACATTCATGGGATAGGGTAGCCAACCCCCGGTTCTAGGGGCCAGTGACGTGAGGTACACCACTGACCCAGAGCAACACTAGAGCAACTAAATTCTTAGCTTCAAACCATACCATGGACATGGTCAAACTATTTCAATTGTAGAATCAATACTTATATTTATTTTTTAAACAACGTTTCACAACATGGTGACTAAAACTGAATTTTAGGCTTTCGGAAAGTCAATAAACACCAGATTAATTTCTCTTTTTGTATTAATCGCTTTTCTATCAACTGCTTGAGGTGGAATCATTATCTGAAGAAGTTTTCAGCTCGAAACCCACTTTGTTCTTCTTCTTCATTTGTTCTATCAGACCCGTAGTCTGCTCTACAACCTAAGAATTAGTTACCGAAATTTTTATTATTTTATCTAATCCTTTATAAATAAATGACACCTTCTAATATATGACACCTTCTAATCGTCTAGTACCATATATCAATTTAGATAGTTCTGTATCAGCCATGTTACAACAGTAAGAAGAAGGTCCTTATCAAATTCAAGCATTTAGGAACTCCATTCAAGTCTTCTGAACTCCACTCAAACCAGAAGATTGCATTTTTTAATTGTGTTACAGCATATTTCACTCTGTTATTATCAATAATTGTGATATCTTTTCTTTCCACCAATATGTCTCAAGGTGAACTTAGATCAAGTTATATTCAAGAATTACTCATAATAGTTTCCTTTAGAATTGTAATAGTTACAAATTGGAATTAACAAGTTCTGTCGATTTTATCTATGAATTCCCAACTTTCTGTACATTGTCTATTTAGTATTTAAAATCAAAGAAGACTCCTCTTCTTGTTTGTGGTGTAAGTTATCAAAAGTCAATAAACTAATACTTATATATTATTATTTTTCAGAAAAAGCATTATTTTAGTTTTACTTTCAACATACAAGTAACATAAAGGAAGTTTTTAGATAGCTCAATAAGCCCTGTGTCCGGTTTTCTACCGAAATATCAGTTTCTAGGCATTCTGAATCCAAAAAGCTGATTTAGGAGTAGTGTATGTCTATCTGTATGCAATGCTCTACAGTTTAAACTAGTGGACCGATTTTAATCAAAAATTGTATGTGAGAATATTTTAGCTACATCTCGGGACATTTTTCATTTAGTTTTCCATAACTCAACATTTGAGGGTATCTGTAATAAGACAATACAACATTTAGATTTCCTCAACATCGGCTCAAACGATTTTAACGAAATGAAGCCTCTAAGTACTCAATCAAAAGTATTGGAAAACGGCTCTAATAATTTCCAAAAATGAAAAAAGAATTTTGACCGCCGTAATTTAAACTTGATTTCGTTCGTTAAGAAAGTGAACAATAACTGAATCGGTTTTTTTTAAAAGGGCGTAAGTCATATTTTTTTCGAAATTGAGATAAATTCATTTTTTTGAAGTTCCATCATGGGGCTAATGATTTCACTTAAAAAGGAGTTTCTAATACTGCTATTTGAGGCATTATAAAGACATTCAAAATATTGTTTTCATTTGAAAGGGCGTATGTCATTTAGATTATTTTTTAAATGGGCGTATGTCAGTAGAAAACACAAGGAACAGCTGTTTGACCAGATGACTTACGCCCATTTAAAAGAAATCTTTCAGTAAATACAACTCATCACATGTTGGCAATAGTGTTTTTAGTTAAATTCAGTTGCATTGCATTGCATAACAGCATAACCTCAATTCAATCTATCGTTGCAGTGATGTTTTAAAGTGAATTTAGTGAGTTAAGTTTTTAATTATGGATGAAGTTGTTGTTGGAAGCCCTCGGAAAAGAAAGGGAAAGAATCCAAGTTCTTATAAAGTAAATCAAATAAAGCAATCCCGCTTAAAGGGACAAGCCTATGTGAATCACTGTGGAAGAGAAGTTTCAGCTAAACAACCAGAATTTCATTGCAGGTAAGATTGTTCAATTGATTAAAAATAGAAATAAAATTTAATATATGCTTACGGGATCTATATTGTCAAATATAAATGTATAAACTTTTGAAAAATATGAAGATATCGTTGATAAATTCCATATTCTCCACACTTTCTAACCTAACATTTAGCCTAGCTGCTACATCAATCTGTATAAGCTATGCTATAATATTGTTCTGTGTGTAAAGTAGGCCTAGGCCTACTTTAGTTGCTGGCTGGTGAGTTTTGTTTCTTTTGTTGAAATTTGAATTACAATAAATGTATCACTGGTTTCGGACACGGCTTATGTATTTGTTGTTGTTGTAGATGTTTGAACAAATGTTTGGAAAAAATTGGAAATGACAATTCTCTGGATATCTTCACGAAGTTTTACAATATGCCGTCCAAGAATGAACAGGATTTGTATCTTCAGGGATTAATTGATGCTATTGATGTCAAACAAAGACGCCCAAGTAAGAAAGAAGATGTTCTGCCTAGGGGAATGAAAAGCGCATCATTTTCTTACCATGCAATTGTAGGAGCATCTAGAAAAGAGGTATGTTTCCGTGCTTTTTTGTCAGTGTTTGCTGTGAGTGAAAAAAGAATTAGAAGAATTCGTCATTTAAAACTCTTAGGACGCACTCCCGAGGACAAAAGGGGGAAATCTATCAGTAATACTCTGTCCCCTGAAATACATTATGCTGTTAGCAAACATATTAAATCTTTCCCTTTGAAAGAGTCCCACTACAGTGGAAAGAAAACATACTATTTAAGTGCTGAACTCACATTGAAGGGCATGTGGAAACTTTTTAGAGCAGAAAACCCACAAATGAAAGTTAGCCTAGTTACTTATTGGAGAATTTTTAGAGAAAATTTTAATTATAGATTTGGGCGTCCTCAGGTCGATGTATGCTGCCTTTGTGAGGAATTAAAACTTAAAATAAGAAGTCCTCATCTTAATGAGGTTGCTAAAAGAACAGCAGTTGCAGAGTTGCTAATACACAAAAAAAGAAGCAACAAATTCTATTCTGCTCTGCAACATGAAAAATCAGAGGATGGCCTAAAAGAGAAACATGTACTATCACTAGCCTTTGACTATATGAAAACCATGAGTCTACCCAAAGTTCCTGTGCAGGAACTTTATTATCTAAGACAGCTGTCTGTTAATGTATTTGGTGTACATAATATTAAAGATAACACATCAAACATTTTCCTTTATCACGAGGGGATAGGAAAAAAAGGCCCGAACGAAGTTTGTTCCTTTCTAAATGAGTATCTCAAAACAGTCCCTGATAAATTTACTGAATTAAGGTTATTTTGTGACAATTGTTCAGGACAAAATAAAAATCAGGCCTTATCAAGGTTTTGTTTGTATTTGACAGACTCTGGACGGTTCAATAAAGTGGTACAGTATTTCCCCCTCCGCGGGCATAGTTTTATGCCTTGCGACCGGGATTTTGGAACTATTTCAAAAACATTGCGATATCACGATCGTGTGTTCACTGTTAATGAAATAACAGAATTAATCATTAGGAGTTCTTCCAAACCAAATAAGTTTACTGTTCATGAAGTTCAAGCAGATGATGTGTTGGACTTCAAGAATTGGCAAAAAATATATTACAAGATGTCTTGTGTGTCAAAAGAAACAAAGGGGAAGAATGTACGCAAGGAGGATAAGGTATACTTCCAAATTAGTACCCTATTCCAATTTGAATATGACAGTAAAATGAAAGGGTACGTTAAAGCATTCCCATACATCAACGGTATTGTTTGCCACAACTTTTTCATGAGTAAGAGTAATGCTCAAGTTCATCCACCAACCGAACTTGCATGTCCAGCACAAAAATGGCCGATAAAACGCTGCAAGATTGAGGACATAAAGAAGTTGAGGGCGTACGTACCCCACGAGTTCACACATTTCTTCGAAGAAATATGTAATTGGCCCATAACGGATGCAGATGGACCTGACAGTGATTTTGAGGGAGAAATTGAGAACGAAGGCGCCTAAAATTGTTAACTTAAAAAATGTTTGACTGTTTCTGTAACATAACCTAAAAATTATGTTTTTTTAAATAAATACTAATTTTTGGAGGTTTTTCCTATTTTTTTTAATCCTTTGATTATGATTTTTTTTAAAAGGGCGATTTTTCAATATTTATTATTGCTAATAAAATGGTCATTTGTTACCATAACAACTTAATTTATTTTTTTTATCATGCAAAAATAGCAGTTTTACTATATATTACAAAAAAGTTGACTACCCTAAAAAAATTAGAGATTTTAAACAGTTTTTTGTTGCTCCTGAAAAATTTAGTATTGTTGACTTACGCCCTTTAAAAAAAAACCGATTCAACTATGAACGCCATCTTAAATTACTATAAATTATTTTCAACAATATTTACTTAAGTCCTAAACCTGCTTCACTTGTCTCATAAACCCCTCTAAGGGTAAATCGTATTTGATGAATCGAGTTTAAATGAGATCAGTCAAGGTATTTTTTTAATTATTACTGGACGGTTAAATACTATTTTTTGTAATTTTTCACAATACTTTGGGTCTTCAA
This sequence comes from Aphrophora alni, assembly GCA_963513935.1. Lineage (NCBI taxonomy): Eukaryota > Metazoa > Arthropoda > Insecta > Hemiptera > Aphrophoridae > Aphrophora > Aphrophora alni. The sequence continues at coordinate 70,229,840 of OY740771.1, read as the reverse complement.
ATTTGATCGAAATCGTTTCAGACAATTTAGAGAAATACGTCATTTATATCACTACTATGGTTGTGTTTAGTGAAGGTGTCACTTAATGGTATTCTTTGGGTCCTTAAAGGCTAAAATTTGATCAAGATCGTTATAGCCGACTTGAAGAAAATCGTAATTTTATTTTGTTTATTATTTTTTTGTTAGCTACCTGAAATTTCAGTAATAGCAAATTAAAAAAAAAGTCCGATAGTCACGTGAATGATCGATATTCCACAAATCATTTTTTGCACTGAAGGAAATGCGACAACGTCTTTTTTTTACCTTAAGTTGTGTTAGGGAGTAAATAACCCCCCTCCCCCCAGCAAAGTTTTAATTAAGAAAACCCACAAATTCACGATAGTCAAATTGATATTGATAACTGCACCAAAGGTTGTGACCAAGTTAGACTAATGATCTCGGCAACATTGGGTTCCGCCGATGTAGTTTTGATGATGACATATAAATCTAGAATATTTTTGTCGGCCTAATTCGAAGACAGCTAATTATAAAACCGAAATCTGACAAGCTTTGTTAAGTCGTCTGCCAGTGTCAAACCATCAAGTATGTTATTTAATAATGGTTGTAATTTCACAGGCAATGAGAATCGATAGAATTCTACATGTTCCTCCAATAACAGTTTTTATTCCCTCCCTTATAACCAGTATTATTTAGTCCTGCCTATAAGAAAAACTTCTTTTTTTTTCATCTTCTTTTTTTCTAAACGAAAAGTTTTTTTCTTGGTAGCTACTTAAGGTTAAAGCTCACTAGTTTTGGTATATTGTTTAATTTAAAATAATTTAATAACGATAAAATAATAATTTAAAGTATATTTCAAATTTTGGGCGAAACATACCGAAAAAATATGTTTTTCTCGAAAACAGCTATAATTATTTCATTAAAATATTCCCAATAAAAATTAACGTTTAAGGAATTTGGTTTAATTGAGTGTAACTCTAAGGTCGCCAATAAGTTTTTGTATCGAAGAAGAAGAGGTATCTAACTCAATCACACATGAAAAAATGTCTACATCTGTAAAAATCGCGCAAGAAATTAAACTAAAAAACTTGCTAAAAAATAGGTTTATTAGACCTTATTAAACCTTTTTTTTTATAAGGCGATGATGAACGAGAAATTTTTTGCCTTTAAATTACATGAAGTAAATTTAAAAAGAGTTTGCTCATTTTACGGAAATTGGCAGAAATATTAAAGTTTAAATATTTATATTTTAAATACTTTTTGTTATCTATAGACATATAGATAGTTAAAATTTCAAAAGGAAAAAGTTGTTCGTTATTAAGCTACTAAAATGTGAAATGATTTGCGTTATAATTAGTTGTTCTTTGATATGTTTTGAGGTGCTTTTAAACTATTACTTGACTAAAGTTTTTGGAAAATTACCAAAGCACCTTAAAACAAACATGAGTGCTACAGAGATATAAATATAGTTAATATGACTTTAGTTTTAATCAAAAGACGTTAAATCGGATTCAATACTAAATAAGTTTTCTTTTCAACAATTCTTTAAACATTTGTTTTTAAATAATAAAGGTGTTCAAGAGTCTATAAAATCACACAAAATTAATTTTAATAATCAGTTATAAAAGATGGAAGTTCACACAATCGGGTTTACAGACTTCGTTCAAATTGTATATTGAAATATCAAGTACTCATGTACTCAAGCCCGTTTGTAAAAATCGCAAGTAGAATATTAATGGTTATAGAATAATTAACAAAACACAAAATTGAACCTTGACACCGTCAGCTCGATTTTTAATCAAACATGATTTAGGCTGAAGATGCCTTTATGACACGATCGAAGCAATTTTAGGTCCTATTTAAATATACAGAGTGTAATGATAAAGGTGAACTGGCTATTTATTATCCGATTATATAGACTACATAAAAACCAATCAAAAATGTCAAATAACATATACTAGTCGAATTCCTCTTCATTTTCCAAAAACCGTTATAACTGAAGAAATAGTAATGATTTTGAGTTCAAATTTATGTTACGTATTTATGTTGAGTATTTTGTATGTTACGTTTTACAAGTGCACCAAAAACCAAAACTTTATTTTAATAATTTTCAAAATGGCGACCATTTAAAATCTTGAACGAACGATGTCCCAAAAAATCGTTAAATTATAAAAAACTAACTAGATAAAAAATATTTTTCTTTCAAACGACAAAAACAATTTTATTTTTTTTTTACTTTATCTGTAGGTCAAAGAATAACCAAGTTATCGACAAAAAAACAATTTCTTGGCGATTGTCTACAACAATCAAAACTAGTCTAACATTTTGAAAAACAAAATGGCGGATAGACAGTAAATGGAAAAAGAATTCGACTCTATGTGATTTGACATTTTTTTATTGGTATTTATGTATACAACCCGAAAATGAATAGCCAGACCACTTTTTTTTTACACCCTGTATAAATATTTGTTGAAAGATAGCGTGCATGGTTCATTTCATTTATTGACCGACAGTAACCGAACTGAGCTTTTAGGTGATGAATAGTTTTGGTTAGATTTATTTGGTTTAGTGGGTTGGCAAGTGAGAAAGTATAATATTTTGTACTTTTTATTGTCTTTCCTTATATTTATATACACTTAAAAATAAGCATATTTGACCAGATGTAAAGTCATACTACTAAATGTAGTTGTAATAAAGCTGCACAGATAGCGTTTTCTAGTCTGTCCAAACCCTGGGCCATTTTTAAATCAAGATTTAAACATAACCTCTAAACGACGTTTTAAAAGTTTGTTTTTCAACGAATAAATTATGCTAAGTAGTCCATTTTATTTGTTGTGATCAAATAGATATTTTATTTATTGAAATGTTAAAACATAAATAAATAATTGATTAACTGATTTATCATTATTTTGCATCTATCCGAGATAGTCCTTCTGCGTCAAATAACTGAATATTGTATTGTAAAGAAAATATGTGCAAGATTTAAAAATATTAAATGGTAAAACAAAATCAAATGTAATTAAAAATTCACCAACGCATGTCTATTTCAAAGAACTTCTATATTTTTTTTTACAAACATCAAGTATTGTAGCCAGAAGAGTATGTATAAAAATCTAAATGTTCCAACTATATAGCCAATTCAAATGTATATAGAATAAAACAAAGTTGTCGCACAATTAAGACGGAAGTGCGAGTACGTATTACACTATTACACGAGGCAGATGGTATTTTAAAACGAATAGTCATGGATCCAGTCAAGTGTAATCAGGTCCGGACAGAAGCGGCCGGCCACACACAAGGGGGGGCCAGGTGGTCGCCCTAGGGGGTGGGGAAAAGAATGCCACAAGCATACCGCAGGTGTGAACCGACTCAACATGACAACCATGTTTAGAAAAAAAAACACGAAAATATGAATGTCAAATTATGGGAAGTGGTATCGGACACGTGAAATCCCGCCTTTTAAACGTCAAACTCCATTATGCATCGGCTTGCTAGAGAGAGGTACTTATCTGGCGATCTTGGAAAGATAACGGCTTAATTGTCACTGACGGTTTATCTCAGGTATTTATCAGATGCCTCGAATGGCCTTTAGTCTCAATTAGAGAAAGCTAATTTAGTCGTATTTAGATATTAACACAAAATTACGTATTTTAATGTAAAATGACGGAGCGAATTCTGATTGCAAAATTCCAACAAGTCGGACTTTTTTGAATTAGTCAGAGTATGGTCGACTTGAAGATAGACACCTATCTGAGTGGTGAACTTTGTAAATATAACAATGAACCGAGATATGTGAAATTTGGTGTGCAGGTAGGGCCTACTACTTTATGTGAAAGAACCTAAACACGTTGATGAGCGTCATCATGGTACTTACCCAGCCCCATATAAAGAAGATACTCAAATAGTAATATCCAAAAGTTGGTAAGAATTGATAATTGTATTGTAGATCAAAGGTTCTTATCCAGTAAAGTTGGTTTAAAACAGTTGTTACAGAGGTTTTACAAGCCTATATGACACTTTCGTACATGTGTATAAATTAAAAGGTCTCCACTCGCTTTGCTGGTGTCATTATCTTTCCTCGAAGCGGTACAATGTGAAGGAGCTTCCGCCCGTCTAGGTGATCCTACCGGATTCCGTAATACATTTTCTTGTAAGGTTAGGTCTTCGAAATTAATTTTCACTATAACTTCGCTATTTCTCATCGTAGAAAGCTGGTATTGCATGCAGAATTAAAATCTGCAAATATTTATCTAATTTAGAGTCTTATAAGTTGAATACAAAAATATCAACAACAAAACTGTTTAAATGGCCGCTATTTTGACATTTTTAATTAGATTTTTCTAAATTTGAATAGTGTTATATAGGCTACATAGTCACGTATACCAAATTTCATGTTCCTATCTTAGTTTGTGTAGCTACTATCGTGCTTACATATACTGTAGATGACAACGACAAATGGACGGTAGCCTATGTCGAAAATGGCTTTTCTGTTTTCTGAGGGCACGTAACGTTAAGATCAGTCAAAAAATGTCAAAATTTTGCAATTACCTGTACTTCTTATACTAACCTTAGCTATAGTTTTCGATAAACATAGTTTTAAAAGTTGTGTAGAATATAAAATGAAATTCATTTGTTCTAAATTTAGGAATAATACACATTTTTTTTTTTTACATTTTTTTAATTTTTAAAATGTAACTATTGTAAGATTAGAAACTATAAAATGTTTACATTCTTAGACTTAGAATGTCGAGTTTTTGAGAATATATCAGTTTTGTGCAAAATAGTATATTTCATCACTAGGACTAAAAGTGAAGCGTTTCAATACAAGCTTAACGGAGTTTAACGGAAAGTGAGGGAGGATAGAAAAGCTTCTTTTGGACCAAGTGATGAAATATATTTTTCGTTATACTGCAAATAGTATTAGAAAACAATTTCACAAAAACTAAAATGTTATAACCTATTTACCTTTAAAAGTTTGGACAAGTTACACGAGTTTGCAGCTATGGCAGGAGTTTAGTTTGTGTTAGTGGTAATTATTTATAAAATTGATGGTAACAGCTGTTTTATCTATTATTTACAATCGAGAGTATCAGTTGTTTTTATAGATGCTTTACAATAGTTAATTAATTCGTATAAGCGAAGTAACAGCTCACCTCGAACTGTGCTGATGTTTTTAAGTCCTAGGATTAAAAAGAACAACTTTAGCATCTCAGTGGATGTATTGAAGCAGTTCTCGTCTGCTGTGTGACCTCTATAGGCCAAACGCGTGGAGCGATATAATCAAATTTGGTATGTGGGTACATATGGGCCATAATATCTAGGGACTTTCATTTGTTTGATAACTCAAAATTTGTAGTTGCTGCCATAAGAAAAACACAAAATTACAATTTTCACATAATCACTCTACAGATTTTGTTCAAAGTTTAGTGAAATGTAAAGATTAATGACTCAAGTGCAAAACTCATTACATACAGATTTGAAATCAGCATTTTTTTTTTATCTATTTTAGTGTGTCAAAAGTTGAATAACACAAGAGATATGAACAAAAAACTATTTAAAACATTTTGCTATTTTCAATTCGATTTTCTGAATGTCAATAGTATATGAGCTACAGTATATGAGCATCTATAATCCAAATGTCATATTCCTATCCTAGTTTGTGTGGCTGCCACCGTGCTGACGTACAGATGACGAGACTGACGGCATATCGAAATTTATTTTTACCCTTCGTAATATACTTAATTAGTAAAAATTTAAAAAATAAGAATTGTAAATTACAACAAAGCTTAGTTATATTATCATTTAGTATTTCTGTATAATTAGCAAAACTATAAAATATGTAAATATAAATGTCTATACAGAGTTTCTAAAGTCTTGTTCGTCATACTGCTTCAATAACAGCTGTTTTCGATACATAATTAAGATGCTAAATTTTTTCTTTTTAGTCCTAGGACCTAAAAACATCAGCTGAGGTCGAGGTCATCAGCTGTTACTTCGTTTATACGAATTAATTAACGATTGTAAAACATCTATAAAAACAACAGATACTCTCGATTGTAAATAACCGTTATAACAGCTGTTACCATAGATTTGAAGGTAAATAGGTTATAACATTTTAGTTTTTGTGAAATTGTTTTCTTATATTATTTGCAGTATAACGAAAAATATACTTCATTACTAGGACGAAAAGAAAATTTTCCGTTAAATTGAGCTTGTATTAAAAAACTTCAATTTTGGTCCTAGTTAAATATACCATTAGAACATTTTCTAAGCACCATGATCATCATTTGTTTTATAGTAGCAGTTATAGTTCTTGTACAATAAAGAAATATCAAAACCCTACTTAAATAGTATTTTTTAAATATCCTTAAAAAATCAACAGTATTTCTCTATAATTGTTAACAATTTAATATTTATGACATGTACATCAATGTTGCACGACATTACTTAAATACCAAAACATATTGTAGACAAAACGCACAGCTCAACAGCTACCGGTTATGGGCTACAGTTAATTAACTGAGTAGATGAAGAACAAAAAACTAGTTTTCTGTGCTATATTGGAACCTGATTGTTGAGAGAAGAATTTTGATTAATAAGAGCCGCCACTGGTGTTGTTGTCTTGTACTCTGTTTGTTTGCTAATTATTGGAATGCGATATTCCACTTTTATTTTGTTTTCTGAAGTATAGGCGTTTAAAATAATTTCTTACGTGTTTTCTAACTGAAACAATGTATGTATTTGTTATATGTGAATATTTATAGTTTACGTTCTCAAATATAGCTTACGTTAGGAAATTACCGTATTTAATAACAATTCGATTGAATTTTATATTTGTAGGAGACAATAATTCAGACCATTCTATTTCGAACACGTTTAAATATAAATAAGAGAACGTTTTGTACCCCTTGCTTTTAATGACAGAAAATGAAGAAAAGATCATAAAAAATAATGACCACTAGCCCTTGAATAGTCTAATTGCATCAGGGTCGGAAGTAAACAAGAGTTGGTAAAGAGAGACCTGATAGGAAAGATGAAATAGAGAGATCTAACCCAAAACTACATGAAAAAAATGTGTATATCTAGCTAGATTTCCTCAGGATTGGTATGCTTGTACATACTATAAGGGTACGAACAGAACAAATGGGTCGCGGTGGATGCTACTAGTTAAGTCGCTGTCGATGTCGACAGCACATAGCAAGGAGGTTACCTGCACTGCTCAGTCGAGCTAGGACCACGGTCAAGTGAAGTAGTTTGATGAAATTTGATTGACAAAAAGATTGTGCTTTTGCGATGTTTTGTGAGTCAAGTGATGATAGTGATGAAATGTCAGCTCTCACCAAGTGGTGGCTGATAGGTAATATACCCAAAAGACGGTTATCCGTGCATCCAATAAATTTGAAAAGAAGCCGTTTAGGGAAATACCATCATCTTTTCCTCGAACTTAAAAATGACCGGTTATGATGTTGTCTTTGGGTCTTGTCCCACAATACGGGAGTGAGCTGCATAATTGCTATCAGATCTTCCTTCATATTTAACACTTGAAATTCAAAAATGAACGTAATACACAAAAGAGATTATAGGTAGCAACTAGAGTACCCTTGCGCACGGAATGACAGACGCCAGGCGTGTTCTATGCGAGCTGCTGTGGAGGGTGATGGCAACTTGGTCTTGAACGCACCAATCACAGGGAAGCATCCTTGTAGACCGCGCAGTAGGCATCCATGTAAAACAAACTCATTTGATTTTCAAAAGCATCGATGAAAACCTCCTGGATGGCATCGCGCTGAACCTCCACCGCGACTTATCTGCTCTGTTCTCTTCCATTCACTACAATGTGTTTGTTTTACATGGATGTCGACATCCACCGCGACCCACTTGTTCTGTTCGTACCCTAAGGAAGCCAGTGAATGAAGAAAGTGAAGCTACAAAAATTATTTTGAGTTTCTCCTAGTGTAAGATTCTGGTTTCTAAATATGTTTTTTTGGAATGATTCTGTGCGTAATACGTGAACTCCAAACGAATAGATCTATTTTAGCCGTTATCTGGAAGCATTAATTTTATATTTTGAATAAATCCAAATTTGAGGCTATCTGCCATAAGAACAAAACACAATATCCGATTTATTCAAAAACGGTTCCAAGGTTTTTTCTTAAATGTCAAACGCCAAATCGACGTCGAGTTTATTTCAATTTTATAAAATTTATTCCCTAAGTAGTTGCTAGATTGTATACTCCAAGGCGCTACAGCCTCGGCTTCCTTTATAATTTTCCCCACTCACGTCTATCTCTAGCCCTCGAGTTTCTGACTCCTATCCTTCTCAGATCATTTTCCACTTCATCCAGCTATTGTTTTCTTTGTCTTTCGACACGTCTTTTTCTTAGGAGTACCAAACAAAATTCCTTTTTCTTGCTGTGTTTTAGACATAGAAAAAGTCTATGGTATGGCTTGGCGAAGAGGAATTCTAAATAGTTTAAAATCATGGGGTATATAAATGGCAATTTTCTTGCTTTTATAAATAAATTCATTGTCAACAATTATTTCAAAGTGCGTGTTGGAACTAAGTTGTCAGATCCTTACAACTTTGAGAATGGTGTCCCTCAGGATAGTGTGCTAATCGTGACCCTGTTTGCTGTGACAGTCAACAGCATTACCGCTAGTGTCCTGCCAGATGTTTCCTATTTTTTGACGATATTGCTATATACGTAGTCTATATGTAGCCATCAACCTATTATTTCTCGAAGGAACACAACTTCAAACTACAGTAATTGATAATTGTTAGGCCTATTATTTAATCATAGATTTTCTTGCATTCCATAATTAATTGTCAGATCTTAAAACACGGTGTAATAAAACACTTGACGTGTTCTCAGGGGTTCTTGGCGAGGAACCGATAGGACTCGTATGTTGTAATTTTACCGTGATCTTATTCGATCACGGATTGGTTATGGCTCCATAGTCTACATACTCATTCCCAAGACCATCAGCCATTAAGAAGCTTGACGCGATATATAACTCTCCACTCGTATGTTATAACTTGGTGAGACCGGTGAACAATCACATTCTCGACGAAGACAACAACTGCAAATAACATATTATATTTGGAACTGTACTTCAAAAAATCAGAATGGTTAGATTCGTGGACTTGTATTTTCTCTAATGAATGAGTATGCTCCATATTTATTCCTCCATAGCTCATTCAAATCCCCCTTTTTGATTTTTGCTATCCAGATTCATGAAGTACAACATTTCTGATGTAGTGTATCGTCAGGAGTTTCAGTATGTCCTTCATGAATACCCATCTAGTGAAATTATTTTCACAAAGGTTCTAAACTGGACAATAAAATCTCTTTTGAAAATTTCTCATCTTGTCGTGCATATATCTATGGATTACCCTCAACCTATAGTCTATTTTCTACCAAACTCTTTGCTATTTTGAATTCCATCTAGTTACGGTCACTATCTGTTGTGTTCCGATTCCAAAAGTGCTTTACAGGCTATCCAGGATATGTATTCTAAGAGTTCTTCAGGTGAAGAGTTCCAAACACAGACTCCAGTTACGAGACGTCGGAGTATCATTTTGCTGGGTACTTGCGGAATTAAGGTAAACACATCAGCTGACGAAGCAGCGAAGGAAGTTCCTAGTCAGATGCCAGTCACACAGCGTGTTATGCATCTGACTTTGTATCGACCGTTAAATTCGATTTCCATAGCTAATGGGGAGAATAATTGACTAATATAGAGACCAATAAGCTGGGAGAAGCAAATTATACTGTCCGTTCGTGAAATACATCCTAAGTCGGGAATCGTTGAGAGTAAGTGTTGGTATAGGTCATTTCAAACTCACTCATGGATTTCTGATGGAACACAAGAATCCGTCACAATGCCCATTTTGTCAAGATGTATTGTTAATTAAGCACGTACTCATCGACTGTGTTGTTATAAAAGGTGTGCGTAGGACATTTGCTCTAATCAATTCCATTCAGGAGATGTTGGGGGATAATGCTCAGATCCTTGATCGAGTATTGTGCTTTTTGCGTCGTCTAAAAATTTTCAATAATATATATAAAAAAAATCAATTTTTCGATTCCATCATTACAGAGCCCCTTTACAGACGTGTAAAATTATGTTTAGTTGTATATTTACTTTGTTTAAATTTTATTTTTCTTAATTCATTGCTTTCCCCATTTACAACCCCGTAATATTTGTTTTTAATTATTGTTAATTGTATTTACCATAGTTTTGTACATGTTGTGTTGTTGTTTATTTTGTTTGTTAACTAGTTTTAGTCTTGTCCATGGGCGTCATCGCCGGGGGGGACGCCCCCCCCCCAATATTTGAGATGTAAAAATATTTTTGCTAAAAACGAATGATTTACTTAAAACTTAAAAGGTAAACATCGGACTTTGTCTTTACTAGGGTTTTTAACATTACATTTCTGTTACAAACGCATAAATAAATGCATAAAATCGATGTTTTGAGAAGTTTAATTTAAAAAAAATTCCATACCCCCAGACCTCCGGCATATGCCCCCCCCCCAAAAATGAACTGGTGATGACACCCATGGTCTTGTCAATGGTTTTTCGCTCTATAAGAAACAAACAAATATCCTTGGGTAGATCATTTGCCCCTTCACTTCGCCATCTTGTCCTCTTTCATTATTACTATTACTCTACTGATTGGAGTTTTATCCTTTTGATTTCTGTTAACGGGTCTAAATTGTTATACGGAAGTGTTAATTCTATATTTGCCTTTCTTGCACACAGCACAATATTTTCTCAGGATCTTCCTTTTCCAGATTCTAAGATTTTTTTTTTTTAATTATTTTAGTGACCTAGCTTATGATCCATCAAAACAACTGGGTTTAACTTGATGTGGTATATTTCGACTTTTCATTTAGTAAATATTAGTCTTACTTAATACTTGACAGTATCTATTTTCAGTCACCAACTGAGAATATATTTAATTCAGTTTGTATGTCGTATTCCTCGTCGTACGTTGCTAGTAGATACTTAAATTCGTTTACTCTTTGGAATACTTTTTCATTGGAAACTTTCGAATTTAAGTATCTATAAAGTAGCCTACTTTTGTTCTCATACTTTCGTATCTGGGTTTTCCTTCATTGAAAGTAATCTGGGGAGCATCGGAGTACAAAACTGCACAGATGAGAGTGGGGAAAAAATCACGAGGCCGAGGCTCTTCAAGGGTTGTAGCGCCATGGAGTGTGCAGTTCTTCACCTATCTAAGGGAAAAAAATGTTAAAAAATCAAAATGAATTGGACGTTCATTTGAAGTATGGGAAAAAACGTTAGAGAGTTTTTGTAAAAGTTTAATACTTTATTTTGTTTTTATGGCAGATATCCAAAAATTTATTTTTATTAAAAGTGTGAAAGCAATGTTTTCAGATAACGGCCAAAATAGATCCTTCCTTTAGGACTGCACGTTTTAAACACAGAATCATTCCAAAACCATATTTTTAAAGCAAGAGGACTTTAAACATTAATTGTGTAGCTTTCTCTTACCTCAGCGGCTTAACTATAGTTTGTACTGGTTATAAAAATCCCAAAGGAATCAGGTCTCTATTGACCAACTCTTGTTTCTTCCGACCCAGACGCTATATTAGAAATAACCGAGAGGTCCTTTAAACAACAAGAAAAAAATTGAAGCATCATAAAGTTCTTTTGGTACCAAATGGATATGACGAAAATTGTGGAAGAAGAGGAGGGGATTTCTAAGCATCCCGGTAAACCTATATATAGAGTGAGCCAAAAATGTTGACAAATGATTATTTTAGACAGGATCGGTGGATATTCCGTAGTCAATATTTTCATGGAGAAAATTGCAATATGTAAAAATCAAAATTTAATCTGTTGTTTCTCTTTATTTATATTTAATGATCAATCATATAAAATACATAATATATCTTAATAAGTAAAAATGAAACACTCCAATTTCACAATCAGCAAATATACCAAAAACACGACGTTTCAATCGTCCGCAGTTAGTCATTGAAACGTCGTCTTAGTTGATTGTGAAATTGGAACGTTTTATTTTACGAAGTTTTACTATGATAACTTATCTTACCTGCTCTGAGTGCGTCTATAGGTACAGATTGATAAGGCATTGTGTAAGGATAACCTTCTTTCCTCAATGTTTTAGGCTTCCTCCGTGGCCTGTACTTGTAGTCAGGGTGCTCCTTCATGTGCATCGCTCTTAACCTCTTGGCTTCGTCAATGAACGGCCTCTTTTCGTTCTCACTGAGCAGTTTCCATTCAGCTCCTGCAACCACCGTAACTTTCAACTCCGCCCTTTCTACCCTTAATGGACAAACTACCCTCTAAACATTGTTTGCACAACTAGCTTAACAAAGCATCTATCTACATACCGTGAAATATTTTGTTTAATGCTACTATTGTACTTTATTTAATAATATTAATGATGAATTATTTAAAGAAATATAATGAACAGAGTGAACCTAGAAATATTATATATGTACATACATTTTACGTACACTCCCACTTGTTTGTAATGATTAATGTAAAATTTTTACCACTAACTTGAGGTTGATTTTAAATTGGGCATGAAATGTTCAATGTAAGATTCGTTGCCAACTTCCCAAATACTTCCACATTTGGTTTTTCTCGCCTCCCCCCCCCATTAGTTTTTTAATCTGCTTATAATTTTGTATTTTGCTTCTTATTTGTATCAATCAACTTTATCTCGTTATTGTTTATTTAAAAATATGTCTATGTTTGTTTTTTAACCTTCTATTTATTTGTTTTTGCTTAATATCTTCCGAGGTGTGAAGTTGGTTTCTTTTCATAGAAAAATATTATTGTGCTATGGATAAATTGTGTTCCATTTTTTGTTTTCAATGTTCCTTGGTTATGTTTTAGAAAAAAAATGTGTTGGTTAATTTTACAGCTAAAATGTTTATAAATATGCTTATGTCTCAATATATATGTCTAATATGGGTGTATATGCATTTAATATCAATGGTTTTCACTAAATGTTTTTAATAATTATATATCTTTAGTTTAAGTTGTTGCACTTTTAAGTTTATATAAAATGTATATATTATTTAGTTTTCCTTTATTTAAAAGAAATTATAATTTAGTTTAAGCTTTAAAATTTTTATTTTATTTTATGAACAGGCATTCTGGTTTTTGTTTAATTTTAATTCATTTTATAATTTGTTTTTTATATTTTCTTTGAAAAGCAGTAAATAATTTAATAATAATAATTTATGAATTTACATGAGGGGGAAATCCTTATTTTAAAGTTTTTCCTTGTGTATTTTTTATGGGATATAAGATAATATAGAAGAAGAATTTCAACTTTTGGTAAAATAATGGAATATTTATTTTGAAATATATTTCAATATTTAAGTTTGTTACTTTTGTGGGATAAACTTGTACTAAGAGTAAATCCTATTTAATTAAAGTCGAATATTTTTAAAGACGGATATAAATAAAACACGCCCTTTTGTTTGTAAAAATTAATGAAATTTGTAGAAAGATTTTTCTAATAAAAGGGGTTGACTTGAATTGGGCTTTTTTGATTGTTTTTTCATATATTGTCATTTTATATCAGAGCCCTAACTAACTATCAGAAATATTGCACTAACTCATCCACAAACACAAAATATTTTTTACAAATTTTCAAAAATGTCTCTAATAATACATATAATCGTTAGAAAAAAATTATTACCCTATTCCTTATTTTCTTCTCCTATATTTCTTATCGGAGATTTGCAGTTTTTCCTTATCAATTTTTTTATAATTAAAAACTTTATTTTTAAATATATTTGTATATTCAAATAGAGCCTGAGTGCTATCACACGACTTTGGGTTATTAATCATCACATTCCATTAATATTTAAGCAATTATTTATTTTGAGAAATGATGTATTGAATAACAACTCGATGTACGATTTTGTTCTTTACCAATAACCAGTTATTTGGTGAGAAGACGAAAATTACGTTGGGTTTGGGTCTTTAGAAACTACGTGATAGCAAAATTTAATAAAAATTGTTAAAAATAATTTTAAAAAAAACGTAATTTTGAGTTTGATTTTATAATAGCTGCCTTTGAATTTTGTTTAAAAAACTCCAAATATGCTCACATACCAAATTAAAATCAACCACTCGTTTGAATTGAGAATATTATTTTCACGTCAGTTTTCACCCAAAGTCTTGATACATCACTTGACTATAAGCCACACTTAACATATTTGACCTACCAGTGCCCCCTAATAAAATCGAAAAATTTGCCCTCTTAAAAATAGCAATAGTGGTTTGATATGTTACAATTGTTCATTAACCGCGTCCCTCTAGGCTAGGTTGGGTAAAAATGATGGTGCAAATATTATTTAATCTGTGATCATAGACAGAATGTAAAGATTGAAAACAGACATATCGTAGTAGAAGATTTTGTTGTATTGTTAACACCATAGACACCATATTTATTTCGTATTCTGTGCATCTCCGAGTTATCTTAAATTATTAATCTACGTGATTTAGAATTACATTTATCATTTTTTGCATTACCATAGCAACTTATAAATAGTGACGTGATGTCAGAATTATTCTTACGGGTTTTAGTTATTTCCGACAATTTGAAATTGTCAGCAAATCAAACTAACCCCTTCCAATATGTTACGAAAACCGGCCCTAATTCATCCTGTGTTTTTCATGTCCACCTTTCAAAAGTATTTTTCATCCTACGAATTGATTTCACTGGGACCTTAATAAAATACCAAGCCATCATTTTATTATCCAATCCAAGTAAGGATAATAATACTTGTAAATCACATTCAACCCTTCATTATATCCATCCATTCATCTTAACCGATTTTATCCAAACCATAATTACGCCCGATCAACTGGAAAAAAACAATTAAAAAAAATAATAATAATAACAATATTTTTCCACTATGTTTTTAGAATATAATTCACTGTAACGCCACAACTCTACGCCAAAGTCAGTAAATAGTGCACCTTTATACCAAATTTGTTTTCAGTCCGAATCAACTCTTCTTGAACAAACGGTAAACAAACGGATGAAGGGACATCATTTCTTTAAATCGGCTTAAAAAGTCTAGTAGTCCATGTCGAAACAGTTACATCAGTTTTTGACTGCACAGTACTTTTCTTACTTCTTCTATTACAAGTTTTTGAAATTTGTCTTCTGTTCTTTACTTTTGAAAAAAGTTTAATTATAAATGGAATTGTAAAGTACTATTTTCAGAAATAATTAATTGGAAAATAATGGCAAAGAGATCACGGTATTTTGCTACGACAAAAAATAACTTCTCAGTATATAGATTAGAGCTGCAAACAATATACAAACAATAACGAACTTCGGGAAATGATTTAGCCATCAAAAAATTATAAACATATGATATGTCCGAAAACGGATCGTTGTCCGTCTGTCGACAATTTTGTTTTTCGAAAAATAACTTCAGAAATTATTATCATTCCAGTTGAAATTTGGTGTACACATTTTAATGCTGTTTTTTGTTACCAGTGTACCAAGAATCAAAACCTTATCTTATAAATTGTCAAAAATGGCGGCAGTTTGAAATTTTTAATGTTAAATATCTCTAAAACTATTTACAAAAAATTTAAATAGCCACCATTTTACAAATTATAAGATAATGTCTTGTTTCTTGTTATACTAATAAAACTTAGTACTAAAAGGCGTGTACCAAATTTCGACTCAAAATCTTAATATGAAGTTTTTTTTATTTTTTGACAAAACACAAGTCCGATAGACTGATAACGAAGCGATCACTGACATAGGAACCGATTCATTTGTATGCTTTAAATCACTTCCCGAAGTTAGGACGTGTATTTTTAAAACATCCTGTATATATATATATATATATATATATATATATATATTAGTTTAGCAAAATTTAATTTTACAACAAAACTTAAAAAATATTCAAAAACCTTTGCACAAGTTCTCATAAAAATTACGTTTTTTAACCAAACGCGTTTCAACGACAAAATCGTCATCCTCGGTGATACATTAGCTACAATAACTAAACTATAACTGTTATTTTAGGTCATGTTGCTTATCACTGAGGATGGTGACTTTGTCGTGACTTTGAAACGCGTTTGATTAATAAACGTAATTTTTGTGAGATCTTGTGTTCGTGTTTTTTTTTCCTATCTAATATTATCTCACAAGTCAAGCTCAATATTTATTTATAAAAAAAAAACTTTTACCTTTTGACATGATGGTTGAAGACATTAAATGACGACATGACAAATTTTATATTTAAATTGACGGATTAAAAATGGCTTTTCCGATTATTTTGATTAAAAACTTAGCTACACAATTCTAAAGGTATAAGCTTATACCAAATTGATAAAAATTCAGGCAAAGTCCAAAAGTATATACCACACGTCAACTATCTGTTAAATTTTACTGGTCCTATTCTTTTAGCTAATGAATGTCTATTTGCTTGTTAGAATAATTATTTTTATTCCCTTAAATAGTTATTGCTTACTTCTAATATTGAATGCAGTAAACAATAAATTGTCAATATCTCAACTCTAATTCAATTTCAGTAATGGCATTTCAAAATTGTTTTCCTTTTTTATCCCCGAATACAAATTCTTTTTCCTTGAAATAATGAGGATTTCATGCATGAAATATTTAAGTGAATTGAATTCGAACTAAAGATCCTGTTTTGCATTGTGTCGAGGAAATGAGAAAAGCCCGAGACTTATAATAGTCTTTGAATGAAACCTCTAAACAATACGTAAAAATAAGTCAAACGTGGAACAAAGACGGAGAACGTATACTTAGAGAGAGACAAAAGCAGAGGACATTGTTTCAATGAATGCCTTCTCTTTCCCGGGGTCGTTCAGTTCAACTGGAGTGTGATAAGTTGGAATTAATTAAGATACAAGCAACCCCTTTCAAAACCCCACACCCCTTCCTACAGGCAACTTTGCAATTTCATTTTACTTAAGATATAAGACAATGGTTACCTGCAATTGCTGTCTTGTGATAGGCCAATAGCATCTTCCATTGTCTTATGCAAGTCTTCATAATCAATACAACAATAAATAGATTTTTTGGTGTTTTTCTAACAGACCTAAGTAGTCTTTGTTACCCTTTGCATGACGTATTGTGTTAGTGAAAATTGATTTTGATATTTTCGTGAATAAGCCTATATCGATTTTGAGTCACCCCGGGTGCAAACAAGGGGTTTTCTTTTTCAAATGAAATGTCTGTCCGTTAGGCTAACTGTATTTATAGATAGCGTAACTATTTATGTCACGTGGAGGCCCACTTACAACCAATCCTGTTGGTGTGGGGCGGTACAACCACATTCATCATTGGATTAGTGGTGCTCACATTCATTTGTCGTTCAGTTCGGTACGAGTTGTGATATTTTGCACCGTGTCGCTATTTATTGTTATAACTGGTGTCCTTGTATTCGTTTCATTTCAATATTAATATATTATCAAGGAACTTATTGAAAAGTTAAATTCTTGAAGTTATTTACAATGTCGTGGAAAAGAAAACAATTTAATGAAAAGAAAAAGAAAATAGAGTTGTGTGATAAGACTTGAATATAATGATAAACCGATTGTCGGTTGTTATTAAATTCCAATAAACTTAAATCTTCAGATCAATAAAGAAATGCAGTAGATGAAGATGAATCACTTTTGTAACTCCAAACGAAAAGAGAAAACTTAAATGGTGACGGGGCTGGTCGATTTCAATGAAGTTACGAAGAATTATGGTTGAAAGACAATGAAAGCTTATAAAATTCTGTAACAAGAAAATTATTTTCAAGCAAATATTGAAAAAGTATATTTCACCTCACAACAATGGTCATTGATAATGACACTGGTTACTGATAACGTGCCATAAGATATTGAATGTTGCTTCTAGTCATTGTCTACTTTCATGCTAAAATTAATCCTTCTTCAATAGCAAACAGTTGCACACTTGTACTCCTTTAACAGAAAATATCTGATATTGACCCAAAGTTAGAAAAAAATGTTATTCCTATGGGAAAACATTTGATGAAAGAAGGTCTGACAATTTGCAAAAGTTTTGGAAGGTTTTATTTAGTTGAGTTATATGAAACGAAAAGTTTAAAGTTTAATTTTGAAATTTTAAATGACGTCTAGGCCTATATATATTTTGAAAAGAGGAATAGCGATATAGATGTTATGTCTAAAAACATTATTTTCCCAACAGATGGCTTTTTGGATATTTGACATAGTTATATGAAATTTAATCCCTATATATTTGGTTATATAAAATCTGTTTGTCGTCCCTTCAATTATTTATAATAAATTGTGAAATGCCTTGTATCTAAAGAATCTAATATATTCATATAAAATGTAAGCTTAATTAAAATGATGACTTACCTAATCTTTTGGAAATTTCCGAGTTGTGCATTTTTGGATTGTCCTGAGCTATCTTCCGCCTCTGCAGTCGCGACCAGACCATAAACGCATTCATAGGCCTCTTGATGTGGTCTTCTTGAACTTTCTTTACAGCTCCAAGGCCAGAGAGAGCCCCCAGGCGGCATACGTCTCCGCCCATGCTTGCGCCGAAACCACCGTTTTCGCACATCGCATTCGCCGACCTGAATAATAATCACAAGTAGCTTTATAATAAAATATAAATGGATTTAAGTATTAATATTAAATCATCTCTGTACATACATTAAATTGATAAGAACAAATTTTACATTGAGTGCTCTTTCATAACAAAACTTATAATCTAATAAAATGTTTTACTCAAAAAAAAAAAATTTAACATAATATTAAATATAAGATATTGCTTTCTGCATTATCGTTAATACTACACAAAACATTGTTAACACTGTTACTGCACATTTAATTTCAACAGACTTACAAGCGTGCAACTGGTTAATAAAAAGATAAATACGTAAACCAAAAAAAAATCGTTTTATCACTTCAAAATATCTTCTGTATCTTTAACATTAAATAGCCACTCTTATAAAAGTTCAAACATTTTGATAATTACAATTTTGTATTATCTGGTAAATTATTAAATATTCCATATTTCCTATATGTATTTTATATACAGGGTTATCATAAAAAAATGGTGCAGTTTCATTAATTCATACGAAGACAGTAGAGAAATTTTGTGGTGTTTTATTGGTATCGCTGATACCAAAAGTTTGTTTTACAGCTGTTGATCTCAAAATTAGTTCTTGCATTGTTGTGGTATTGTGTTTTATGGAGTGTTCGGTGTGGAGTGTGATATTATGTTCTCTAATAAAGAAAAAGCAAAGTGTGTTTTGTTGCTGGTTGAATTCAAGTCTGTAATTTCACTGCAACGTCCATTTCGACGCAAATACAGAAAAGATCCATCACATGAAAATAACATACGGCGTTGGTTCAAACAATTCGAAGAAACTGGATCAGTTCAAAGCAGAAATCATCTGGCAGGTCAAGTGTATCAGACGAAAAAGTTGAACTTATTAGACAATTTGAAATCAGGAGTCCTAAGAAGTCAATGCCTCGACGAAGCCTAGAGTTAGGTGTTCCAAAAACAACAATCCACAAAGTTTCTTCTTTGTACATCAAAAACATTGTTTATCTGACCTAAATCACTTAAGGAACAGGATTAATGAAGCAATGACAACCGTTAACAAAGACATGTTAACTAACGTCAGGGCAGAACTTGACATGTTAACTACTCCCTTGACATAGAAACCGATATAAAAAGTCTAATCGAAGAAGAAATGCTTAACATCTCTAAGGAATTCTTCAGGCATACCTTTGAGGCTTTTATTCATCGATGCTACCAGTGCGGAGCAGTAGACGGGTTTCAGTTTGAATGATTTTGTATGTTAAGAAACATCTTTTATCATAAAAATAAATTTTATTATTTGTTATATTGTGGTAATTAGATTAAAAAAGTTATTGAAGTCTATAAAAGAATAAAAAGTTATTTTATTGCTTGCTATCGTTTAAACCATAAATCGCTGTCAACAGCAGCCATTTTATTTCTATTGCAGATATCAGCATAAAAATTTGTTGGTACACTTTAGGGTATGTTTCCAATATGTGTGAAAAAAAATCTTACAATTTGGTTGTTGTATATGTACTTGGTGGTTGTTTAAAAATTAAATACCTTCGTGGGACGCATTGTATATGATAACAGGAAGAAATAGGTGACTAATGCTTTAAATTAGTGTGGTATTGATACCATCTAAGTCGGGTGCTCTTTTTATCTTTAAGAATGCTAAACCTGTATAACATCTCTCTGCATTACTGCATTACATTGATAATACATACTATTCAATGAAAGAAAATTCCCGAAAACCACAATAAAACTATAAAATATCATATAATATTATTCAATATATCTTTGCATTCGGATCTTTATTAAGTAGGATTCACCTCGCATTTTGACTCTGAGCACAGCCTCCTCCCCACCACCACCAAAACAAGAATATTGTTGTTATTCAAATTCAATGTTTTTATACTGTGTGTTTTAGACCACCCGTATCAATAGACTAGTATTGTGGGCAAACGAAACATGATGCAAAGTTTGATTTAACTTGACTAATTTTCATATTCAGAAGTAAAACTTTTTTTTAAATTTTAGAGTGAAAGTAGATAAATTGCAATTGTTTCTAGAGAATTGAACAATGTAAACATAAGTGAAGTTTTATGTCATTTTGAAAATCAAACTTTTTCTTTCAAACATCTGTGAGAATCAAACATTTTGGCGATTTTTGTTATCTCTCGTTGTTTCAAGATGGTGGTTTAATATATCTCGATGTTGAATTTTAAGTTTGTGTGTTATTGAATGTGCTGTAAATCAAGTATCATCATTAATTGATCTTTAAATTTTTGTACAACATTGCTAAAGTGTTTCCTTAAAAAATTACCAGTGTGGTGCATCATTTAGAAAAATGACTCCAATCTACCAACTTTAAAAGTAATTTAATTACCTCTAAACAAATCAATGTATTTACAAGAAAACACTCTATTTTACTAATGTTTTTAGAATTGATAGTGCTCTTGGTTTTATTTGAATGGAATTGAAGTAATAAACCAATATTCTTTTGTAAAATAGAAGTCATAGTTACATACAAACGTAATTGCTATTTTAAATTCAATATTATTTTGGTGTCATTTTGTTAAACTGAACTGATTGAGACACTCTACAGGAAACTGGTTTTGCGATAAGGTCTAAAAACCCAGAATAACCTTAAAACTGAAACAGTTTCTATTTATTGGCAGATTTTAATGATATTAATATTAAGGCCGTAAGTTCAAATTTGACTTTAGTTCACTTATATCTCCAAACATCGACCCCAACTTGGATTAGATCCCTCTCTTTCATCTTTACAAACTTATCTATTAACAAAACTTATATTCTTGCGATCCTGACGCTATTAGAGTATTCGAGGGCTGGGATTATTTAATTTTTTTCTCTTTTTTTTACAAGGCAATGATGTTCGAGAGGGTTTTCACCACTAAACAACAAGAAAATAAATCGAAATCTGTCTTTACATAATTAGTAGAAATCCCGAAAATTCTCAACATGATATCAAAACGTCTGGAAAATTCGTAATACATAATTAATAAGCCATTCAAATTTTCACAACAATCAACGTAACGTTTCATCACCATCAGTTGTTTCACGCTGTATCCACATGAAGATGTCTTGAGTCGAAACGTCGTCTTGTTGGTGTGATATTCGAAACGGTTCATTAACTATTTATAACATCAAACTTTTCAACATTATCTTTTATTGAAAATTTAATTAAAATTATAAATAAATATTTTTTAGTAAATCCGAATTAGACATCCGAGGTTTCAAAAAAAAATTAAATAAATTAATTAAAAATTGTGTAGTCTGAAGTCTGCAAACAAGCGTAGCAAGTATTCCCACTTTAAGATTAGGGCCTATAAAGTTGTGACAATAATATGTAGATATTGGACAAGCGTACAAGTTATTCCTCATTTTTTATGACTTCCCTGTTAAGGTATTTCCTGAAATCGCTCATTCCATGTTTTTTATCCCCCACCACCCCACCCAGTTCTTATTCTTATATTCGAAATATAATTAAGACATTTAAAAAAAATACATTCATCTTAACTCTTTGATAATAGTCATATTAAAAAATAAGGAATAGGAACTATCATGGTACTTGCCCAGCCCCTTCATATATTCCAATACAAACAGATTTTATAAATCCAATAAGCAAAAGTTGGTTTCTTGTTGGACCTTGAAGGGAGTCTTAAATTGTATTGATAAATCAAAAGGTCCGCCCAGTAAGGGAAGTTAGTTTAAAACAGTTGTTACAAACAATTTTTGATCCTCCTAATTGTTTATATCACTGAAGTCGTCTAGGCCCTGCCGGGCCTCATGGATATTGAAAAGGCTAACCTAACCTAGTGGCCTTCGAAGCTGTAAATATGTGAAGGAGCTTCCACTCGCAAATACGTTCATGTCGGTGACTTGGCCCTGTATCTCGTAACTATTAGGATATAACAATTCATTTGTAGGTCAGAGTTGGATATTACATTTTGAGAACAATTTTGCTATTTTCCATCGTAGAGACATGGGGGCGGTTACCATTACATGCAGAATTGAAATATACAAATTGGTATCTAATTTAGTGCATTATAGCTTGGGTAATGAACTAAAAAACTGTTTAAAATGGCTGTCATTTTGAGATTTAAATTTTTCTGAATTTCAATACAGCACAATAAAGTTTCTATCTTAATATTTGTGGTAGCTTTTGTGCTTATGTAGAGATGACAACGCCGACGGACGGACGATATGTCGAAAATCATATTGTCGTCATACTGCTTCAAAAACAGCTGTTTTCAATACATGCATTGAGATACATGCTAAAGTTGTTCTTTTTAGTCCTAGAACCTCGACCTCAGCTGTTATTTGGTTTATACGAATTAATTAACGATTGTAAAGCATGTATAAAAACAACCGATACTTTCGATTGTAAATAACCATAAAAACATCTGTTACCATCGATTTGAAGGTAATTGTGAAATTGTTTTCTTATATCGTTTGCAGTATAACGAAAAATATAGTTCATCACTTGGACCAAAAGAAGCTTTTCGTTCCTCGCTCATTTTCCGGCCTCGGCCGTTAAACTTGAGCTTGTATCGAAAAGCTTCACTTTTGGTCCTAGTGATGAAATATACTATTTCGGTATTCTAAGGCCATGAAAAGTGAAGATCATAGATCAGTAAAAACTGAGGTAGAAATTTCTGCTATTATCAGACTTATCCAATACTTCGTAAATAAAATATGAATTCGTTTTTATTTATAATTTATTATTTGCTGTTTTTAATTTAATAATTTAAAACCCAGACTTGTTTTTTAAACTCAACTCAGCCGAGCGTATAATTTTTTTCGTCATACTAGTTCAAAAACAGCTGTTTTCAATACATGCTAAAGTTGTTCTTTTTTGTCCTAGGACTAAACATTAGCTGAGGATGAGGTCATCAGCTGTTATTCGTTTATACGAATTAATTAACGTTTGTAATGAATCTATAAAAACAACCGATACTCTTGATTATAAATAACAGATAAAACAGCTGTTACCATCGTTATAGTTGGGGGGTACCACCAACATAAACTAAACAGCTACAATAGCTGCAAACTTGTGCAACTTTACCAAACTTTTGAAGGTAGGCCTAAATAGGTTATAACATTTTAGTTTTTGTGAAATTGTTTTCTTATATTGTTTGCAGTATAACTAAAAAATATAATTAATCATTTGGACCAAAAGAACCTTTTCGATCCTCGCTCATTTTCCACTTGAGCTTGTATCTTAAAGCTTCACTTTTGGTCCTAGTGATGAAATATACTAGTGTTGTGCTGATATTTTTTAGATTGAGAATACAATACGTTTTTCTTCGTTATTATCATTATAAATATCTTACTATTTAAAAAAAATTACAAACCTACTTTCACACATTTATGTAATAACGGTGACAATGTTTTGACCATTTATCCTAAATTAAAATCAGCTGATTTGAAGCAATTCCAGATAAATAATTAAAATTAATTTCATTTCACGCCGACGTAAGCGATTACTGCATTCTGTCCAACGAAACTAAGCATCGGAGCGGACACGTCATAAGAAGCAACCTGTTTTAGTAAGCGGATAAAACTAATCTGGTCAAAGAATTCTGTCTTATCGAACGACTGCAATCATACTTGAACATGGGGCAATGTCTAAGCCCAAAGTAAGATTTAACTGCGGTTAAGTCCAACAATAACAACCGGTTCCCCTGTCATATCATAAACTGCGGCAGGTGTGTGTAGGATGATTAATATAAATTGTTAGGAATATACTACATTATTTCCCAACATTTTCGTAAAAACAAGTCGATCTCTGCCATCATCGTAATTATCCCACCCCATCAAACCCTCTAAATGTAACGCCCAAAATTTGTACTGTTGTAGGAAATGTTATATTGTATTTGTAGAGAAAAGTCTTACCCAATAGTCGAAGTTTGTTTAAAACACTTGTTACACAGGTTATATGAAACTCCTAATTGAGTATATTATTACTCTCTTGATGTCTGATAGACCCTAGCAGGCAACGTAGATAATATTAAAACTATACACTCGCTTAGCTCGAGTCAGTGTCTCGAACCTAACGGGACTACATATGTGAAGGAGTTATACTCAATAAGATTGCGTAAATGACCTTGCCCTGCCGGATATTAGCTATACGCTATTTAATTTCAATAGAGTTCTTTACAAGCACAGTAAAGTCTCCATACCAAATTCTACGTTTCTATCTTAATTTTTGTAGCTGTTAAAGTGCTAACATCCAGACGTAACGACAACAACGACGGACTGCATGACGAATATTACTTTTTCAGATTCCTGAGGCCAGGAAAAGCGAAGATGAGTAAAAAATAGGAGGTCGAAATGTTTCGTGATTCCCAAATTATTTCATGGCTATAAGTAAAAGCTAATTTCAAAAAAAATAAAAATACCACATAAAGTGATATTCTATAAAAAAACAAAAAGTATTGGAAAATATTTTAGCGTGGTTACCAAAAAACACGGAGCTACTTACGGGAAGCTACCATTATAGTTTGAACCTAAGCACAAGAAGTCGCTCTTCACGGAAAACTACCATTACAGCATGAGATCGCTGCAATAGTGCCAGTCTACAGCTCGTTCTGCACCGTTTGAATGCAAGCGCAAGAAGTCGCTCTTCACGGGAAGCTACCATTACAGTTTGAACCTAAGCGCAAGAAGTCGCTCTTCACGGCTAGCTACCATTATAGTTTGAACCTAAGCGCAAGAAGTCGCTCTTCACGGGAAACTACCATTACAGCATGAGATCGCTGCAAAAGTGCCAGTCTACAGCTCGTTCTGCACCATTTGCATGCAAGCGCAAGAAGTCGCTCTTCACGGAAAACTACCATTACAGCATGAGATCGCTGCAATAGTGCCAGTCTACAGCTCGTTCTGCACCGTTTGAATGCAAGCGCAAGAAGTCGCTCTTCACGGGAAGCTACCATTACAATTTGAACCTAAGCGCAAGAAGTCGCTCTTCACGGCTAGCTACCATTATAGTTTGAACCTAAGCGCAAGAAGTCGTTCTTCACGGGAAGCTACCATTACAGCATGAGATCGCTGCAGAAGTGCCAGCTACAGCTCGTTCAGCACTGTTTGAACCCAAGCCCAAGAAGTCGCTCTTCACGTCCTTTATCCATCTCAACCTAGGTATTCCTCTCTGCCTTCTTTTCCATTACAAATTCTATTATGAACACTCCAATCATTCATCCTCTCCCATGTCCAAACCACTTCAGTCTTTAAACATTTTATGTTTCCTACCAAATCTGTCTCCTTGTATAAATTCTTCTCGTTATTTTCTCTTACTAGACATAAATTCTTCTCACTACTGCACTACCACACATTTCATTTTCTTCTCTGACTGGGCGTAATTGTCCACACTTTCGAAACCTACGTAACGACTGGTTTCAGGTTTGTTTTGAAGATGACTTCCTTCAGTTGCCTAGAAATTAGAGGTGAAGCCGCTGGCATTTGGAAAAAAAATGATAAACAAAAAGGAGATTATGAGAATTGTCTTGAAGAAAACCTTTCAACTAAACGAAGCTTCTTATGAATTTAACTGCATGTAGAAATATTGAAGACCAAGAAATTGACATACAGTACATAGTTTCTCCGAAAAGATATGTAAGGTGTAAAAATTAATAACTCCCCCCCCCCGTTACAACATCAAAACAGTCAGCATCTTACAAACAAATTTAAAGAAAGCAAATTATAATAATTGGTATTTAAAAAAATTCATTTTCAAGGTATCCAAGTCACTTTATAAAATATAAAATAGTAATATAATTATATTACCTGTTTTCCGTCAGAGACTTATTTGTTCGTCTTCCTTATACGCGTTTCGGGATCGTGAACCCATCATCAGTATTATTCACAAAATTCGTCATATTTCGTACGAATAAGTCTCTGACCGGAAACAAGTAATATAATTATATTACTATTTATATAATTGACATACTAGATAAGTGTTAGTCAGGTTAAAATATTATTCCACGATTTGGAATATTGGGGTGGTAGTGTTTTTAATTTTTTTTTTTAATTTAATTATTACAACTGATTTAACTTATATATTTTAACTTAATATCAATTTATATATACAATATGTAAAATATTTTTGGGTCATAACCCTATGGTTACTCCCAACAATACACTCATGACACTAAGTCAAATGCTTTGTTCTCTGTAATATTCTTGTCACATCGAAATTGTCCAACATGGGGTGATTCAAAAACCAGGGATGGATCCTAATGAATTAACATCATATTGAATAGATTAAATCTATCATTAAAGCCAAACTAATTCTATATCATCAAATTTTAGACCCGCTGTTATGCTAGCGAGAACGTGATTTAATTTTCCCTCTTTTTATGTGTTCAAGTAACTAAAGACCTCGATCTTGATTATAAATATATACGCAGATCAGTTTACTGTACAAAATGAGCTATTACATGCTTCTTGCAAGACCAAGATAAGAATAAAACTTGAATTGGTCTTATGTTGAATTTATTCATCCAGTGTAGGTTAAGGTAATCGCAAAAATTTATTTTCAGTTTTTTAATTATTTTTCACGTTTAATGGCTTCCAGACACCGAAAAAGTGACCAAAAACATAAAGATAAGAATATAAAATTTGGTATAGAAGGCTCTACTCCGCTCACCCTATTGTAATTGAGAAAATAAAAGTGAAAATTTCAAAGTGGCAGACATTAATATTTGTTATATCTCTTTTGTTATTCAACTTTAGCACAATATTAGATAAAAATAAGCAGATTTCAATTCTGCACGTTCTACCAATATCTAACTAACTTAGGCTCACTGTTTTTAATAAAAAATAAACTTCACGTGTCCTGCCTCAGGAAACAGAAAAAGTGATTTTCGGCATGACAAATAGCGAAGTTATTGCCATTAATGCAATAAAAAATCCTGACCTTCTAAGAAAATGTGAATCAACGACACAAGCTTAGCGAGCGAGGTTTCTATATACATACATTGTCGAGGACCATCAGAGCCGAGACACTAACACAAGTGAGGCGAGTGGATATTTTAAAATATTTACATATCTAAGAAAAGATACTTCATATACCTTACACATCTACGAGGCCAGTTGTAATGATACACACAATTACGAGGTTCAGAAAACCTGTGTAACAACTGTTTAAAACAAACTTATCTTACTGGATATGTCTCCTTGATTTACCAATACAATTTAACATTTCCTAGAAGGCCCCAAAAACCAACTTTTGTGAATTACATTGTGAGATGAGACTGTGTCAGTACCATGTCTAGCTTAGCTTACTTGCACAACCAGTTACTTGATCTGTTTTGTTGATTTATTTACGAATTTTCTAAATGGTGTGAGTTTATGTTAACCTTTGTGTTCTAGTTACCTTTAACTCTCTTACTTTTTATCGTAGAGTTTTATTAGATTTCATGTGGAAAATGTACCTAAAATCCCAATCTCACTCAATCTAAGTTATAACCGATGGAGATACGAAAAAAATCACAAAAACAAACTTGTAGATCTCGCTGCACCCGTAACTACTGGTGCAAACCGTTTTTGAGAGGTCTTTACCGTTTAGCCATAATAGACCTCCAAAAAAGTTAACAGCGACTTTAAATTTGCATCCACCGTATTTAATTTTTATCTGAGTTAAAATTTTTAAATTTTAACTTTTTGAAATGTTTTCGTCGATTACAGGTTAAAAGCTATAAATTCGCCAAATTTCAAGTTTCCAGCTCATCTGGAAATAGGTTACAATTTATATAGATTATTCGCATAAGTATTTGTGTATATATTAGATTATTTCATTTCTAGACCTTACATTAAGACAGTTGAATCTATTATAGCCTACCTATAATGCATTCATCAGTTCTGAACCAACAATGTTTTTAAGGTAGGACGTAAAATCTCATGAAAAGTAGGGAAATTTCGTCATATCTTTAAAGATTTTTATATCCCTTATAGTTTTATAGACGGCCATCTTGAGTTGATTAGAATCTCGTTATAAATCGGCAATTAGACTTTAACAGATTATAATTACAGATTTAATATAATTTACATAAAACACGCAATTAATAAAAGAATAAATACAACAATTGTGAGGAGTCACATTGATAGTCAAGTTAAAAGAGTTAAGTGCCATTGACTTGGGTTTCAAGTGCTTCGTTTGACAGCATAATCGTTGTCTTTAGGCTTCTCTTATTGTTGTTACCAGTGACAGTTATGTGTGGGAATTAAACGGACAACGAATAGTAATGAAATCTCGGTCGACTGAGATATAAACCTTGCACAAACTTTGCACCAACTTTCCTTCTACACCCATACATATAACATAATCATATAAATGTATTCGTCACATTTTATGGTAAAAAAGTAAACAAAATAGGCGCTATGGTGTTTAACCCAGTTCCATTATACAAAGTAATACAAGCAGATCCTCTAAATGTAAGCCCCAAAAGTTGGTTTCTTGGGCCTTGTAGGAAATGTTAATTTACAATGCTAGATTAAGATGAATCCAGTAGAACTAGTTGTTATCTGACCGGCCTTAAAGCTCGTATCTGAGATTAAAGCTATACGAATATAATATTTTCTTGTAAAGTCAAGGTTCCAAATTCTAAAGATACAAACCCATCTTAGGCTTTATTTAAATAAATAAATATAGTTTACCATATTTTTAAAATTAATTTTCCAAAAAGTCTTACCAATTCCCATAAGAAATACATTATCAAAAAATTATTAATTTTTCTTTTCTTCTTTATAAGATGATACATTTTTATGGACGATCTATTTATTATTTGTGTGAATGAGTGTGTTAAAAAACGTGGTGCAACGATTTCATAAGGTTTGTTATTTACACCGTCGTGCCAAACTTTGTCTATAACTAGTGGAGTTAATGAGCCATTGGAAGATAAATGATCAGCAACAACTGGACCTTGCATAGTTGTGTTTTGTCAAGACGTAAACCTAATAGAGTTAACAGGCCACTTCTCGTTGCGAGCCACCCTCTCTCTGGCCATGTCAGTGGGGCAATTTGCGGAATTTACCACCCTTACTTCAACAATGCTTATGTTTGTTTGCGTATGTCAAGTCCGGCTATTATTAATGGTTACATTAGGCATTTCATTTAATAATCCTCCTTATAAAAGGACTATATATTTCCCTTTTCATTTCTTATTTTAATATAAAAGTTCTAAAGGAGACTGTAGTTTGACAGTTTTTTTTGTCAGTTTTATATTATTGTATTGGTAATATTGCAAATATTGCCACAGTCTAATTCAGCCTGTCACATATATTATCTCTCTTCAGTCTGTGCGAAAAGAGCACAAGCAACAAATAAATGAAAACACAATTTTCTACACAAAACTACTTTATTTGTACAATACAAATAAAAGACGACGTTTCAATGCCTAACTCATCATCCCCATTTGTTACATGCACACAAATCAGAGTGTCGACAAAGGTAATTAACCACCAGAAGAGAGGTCCTTATTGGGGCCTCACTATATTGAGCATATGCATGGTAAACCCGATGGATGCTGGATCCACACTTTTGATTATATCCCTTCTTTCCTATAAGGTCTCTCTTGAAAAACTCTTGTTCTCTTCCGACCCTGACGCTATTAGAGTATTAGAGGTTTTTATTTTATACTCTTTTCTTATTCTTCTTGAACGAGTTGATGATAAAATGTTTAACTCGACCATTTTGTATTTTGTCTGTATGTTCGCTACAGAGTTACTGCAAATAGTTATTATGAAGCTTTGAAATAACGTTCTTTGCAACTATATCGAACGATGTATGCTAAAGGTATTAATTTTTCGTTTTAAAATCGCGGCCACTCAAAGGCCATACCAAGGCATGAACGCGGGAGATTTGACTAAATTTCCTTCTTGTTTAAATGTCAAGAACCTCTCGGTCATTATCGTTTTTTAAAAAAGGAAGAAAAGAACACAAATTAAAGATCTACTAACCCGTTAAGGTCGGAAAAGATAAAGAGCTGGTCACAAGATAGACTTGACCAGAAAACTAAAAGAGAGGGATCTAACCCAGGTGTAGGTCGTGGTGATTGCTAAGTCCGTATTCATTAAAGTGAGCCATTGAGGGCAAAACCTAAGAATAAAGCGCACGCTATGAAGTATAAATGGTGTAAAAGGAACATAATAAACAGTTGAAAATAATTTAAAAAATGAATTTCGTACTGTTTTCTACAACTTTGTCAAGGCTGTTTGGTACTTAGCCTATCTAATTTTTATT
Source organism: Aphrophora alni (assembly GCA_963513935.1). Classification (NCBI taxonomy): domain Eukaryota; kingdom Metazoa; phylum Arthropoda; class Insecta; order Hemiptera; family Aphrophoridae; genus Aphrophora; species Aphrophora alni. Next base: position 70,198,993 of record OY740771.1, on the reverse strand, counting down.
TTTATTGTATTCTACTATTTTACCGATAACTTTCGACGATAATTCTCTTCCTGTTAGTAATCAATAACATTTAATTAGACTTTCTTTCAACAATTCAGGATATTCTTAAACTGGCACTGGAAAGAGAAAAAAAATATTGTAGTTATAGACCAAAAAAAGAAAGAATTTTGAAGCGCCCGATGCTACTAGCGCTTTCTGTTGTCCAGTAGCCAAACTAAGGATATTTTGTATCACGCTGTTTAACATGGGTTGTGACTTTCTTATTCTAATTCCTTCTTCTATGGTATGGGTCGGAAGATAACCAGAATAGATCAAGAGAAACCTAGTAGGAAAGATGAAAGAAAGAGAGAGAGAGAGAGAGAGAGAGAGAGAGAGAGAGAGAGAGAGAGAGAGAGAGAGAGAGAGAGAGAGAGAGAGAGAGAGAGAGAGAGGGAGGGGAGGGAGGGGAGGGGAGAGAGAGAGGGGGGGAGGGGAGGGAGGGGAGAGAGAGATCTATTCCAAGATTACATCTAAAAAGGTGTAGATTCAACTAGGATCCCTCAGGATTACTAAGCCCGTATTCACTCTAAGTATTTTCTCACATATATAGGGTTCAATAACACTTCGTATCGGTAACATTTCGTCCCGCTTCCAATTTCCTAGAAAAAAGGAACATTTCATCCCGCTCAGTTTTACAAATGATAAAACAAACTAATTACATCATCTCGTCCCGACGAAAGTTTGACAAGGGTTGAGGAATAAATTTAAAAGTATTTTATCTATTTTTACCAAATTCGATAAACACATTTTCATACGAGAAGTGTTATTACTATTAACATATTTTTTTTAATTTGTAAAAACAATTATTTTTTATATTATATTATAACCTAACCTAACCTAACCTTTAGCGTATGTGCCAGGACGAGATGTTACTAGTGGCAAGTAGAGAGTTTATCCCCAACCCCACGCTCGTGGAATCGGGACGAGATGTTACCGGGACGAAATGTTACGACACCATATAAAGTGAGGGCAAGTTTTATATCAGAAAAATAATCAGCAAAATATACACATATAATCTGAAAATAAACCTAAATGATTTTAATCAAATTGTGGTGAATTTTAAAACTAATGAATGAAATGAAAACACTTTAACCTTCGTAATCGTAGGTCTACATATTACGATGATATTTGACATTCAACACATTGAACATGTAACATCTTTTTCTGTTACATAAAGCATTAAAAAATAATATCACAAACACCAAAAGAGGTATTATTTAGGAAGTAGACCTATATAAATACCTTACAAAATATCAATTTAAATATTTGACCTATCTATTGCAATAAATAAAAATTATGTAAAGGAGGAACTCATAAATTGAAGGAAGTAAAAGAAAAATTTGATACGCAATCAAAATTCGACTGCTGGAGTTTGAAACTGAACAATTTTTAAAACTAGATGAGGAGTTGTAACTGACCCTTCGTAAGCAAGCAATGCAATAGTAGGTAATGTAGACGTACAGACAACAAAGACTTTGTTGGATAGGAGACAGCACGTCATGGGGTAAGACGCAGAGGTTGTTAGTATTATCTATAGAGACCTACATAATTGTTCATGTAAATGTTTAGCATATTATTTTTCACAGAATGACTAAAAGTAACTTCCTTCCACACTTTAGCACTTGATATTAATTGTATTTAGAACCCTGTATTAGTTATGGTTATTTTAATACAGTTCTTGCCTGAGAAATCTTGAAATTATAGGTTTTGCTGTTTTAGAGGTATCAGTTGGTCTAGGTTAGGTTAGATTAAGGAAATTTCGTAAACAGTAAAACCTTATGGAGTTTTGATTCAACCACTGTTTTTTAGTAAAAAAGACGGTGTTAAACGATTTGTCGCATTACTATCTTCGCATTAAATTGGTTGACTCCCACATTTTGGACCTTGAGTGATTCTATTAGCTTCCTTTAAGCTATATACCTTTAATTCCACCACTTTTAGAAGAAAAAAAAGATGTGTTAAACGATTTGTCGTATGACTATCTTCGCATTAAATTTGTTAAGTCCCACATCTTGGACCTAGAGTGATGCACTGAAGTTTCCAAGCTCCAAGTGTTTTTACATTTTTTAGTCCGTAGTAGGGGAGACCGGGGCAACATGACGAGCGGGGCAGAGATGACTGTCGTGTTTTGAAAAATTGGTCATAGCTAGCTGCACCATGGTGTCTCATCACACGGCAGAGATATAAAATACTTGCTGCCAACGGCTTTCATATTATGTGAAATAGTCCAAGAAGGAAACATGTTTTTGTTGATGCCTGATGTTATTTTTGCCGCTGAGAAAATAACCTTTTAGTCAAATAAATCAGTTAAAGGTATATTGTTTATATCAATTTGAAGGTAGTTTCATATCCTACATTTACATGGTGTTACTTTTTTTGTGCTTAGCTTTTTTTATATTGCATAACCTAAACCATTTGTATAGTGAAACTCGGGGCAAGATGGCGACCTCATCGTCTTGCCCCAGGCTTATTTAATAAGTTTTTTATTTATTGTTTTTCAATATGATATAATAAATATTATTTTTGTAAACGGTAATAATCTGCTTCACAAATCGTGTATAGTACTACTATCAAAATAAGTATCCATCAAAGCTTGATTAGCCTAACACTTGTAAATTTACAATACCTCAGAACGATTTTCAATTTTTTTTCTTCTTTGTAGATGGTAACAAACTATATAAAAAAAGTCTACATGAGGAGATTAAGGCACAGATAATATTAATAAAGCGTTATGGTTGGTTTTCTAACCGTACACAACACACAGGCTTCAGCCTATAGATGTCTCTTTCTTTGGACCCCTTAAAGCCTTCAATAACGAACAATGTGACAATTTTTCTGTGTCATATCCTGGAAATGTTATAACAGATTACAACATCGGCGAAATACTCAGCACTGCTTATTTTAAGGCTGCTTCAGTTGGAAATGCCATTAATGGGTTCCAAAAATGTGGAATCGAACCCTACAATCCTCAGATTTTTCCAGAAAGCGCCTATTGATTAAAAAACAATCTGATATAAAATGTGTAAAAATAAGAGGGGAAATGGAATATAAACCATAGGTACTGAATAAATATATTTCAAAATAATTTTTAAAATCCAAAACCGTGTATTTTCACTTTTTTAGTGACAACTAAAAAACTGACATTTTTGGAAACCAATAGTTTTGTTTAGTTACCATTTCGGTTTTAAGTCAGTGCATTGCTTTGCACCTTTTATTCAACTGATTGGCGTTTAACGACATAAAAAATACGAAAATGTTAACACAACTCAAAATTATATACAATTTATATTAACGTAAGGCCAAGAGACAAACGTCATTGATAAAACAGCAACAATATAAATGTAGAATGGTACACGAATATTTGATGATAAAACACAAAAGACATTCTATGTCAATATGAACTATGAAACACGAATGTAAAATCAGTTTATAAATAAATCCGACAGTTGAAGGACGGATGGTTATATTTCAACAGTGAGTTTAATAATGTCTGTTGATTTATAGGTTAAATGATAAATTGTTCAATAAAATTATCCATAATACTTCGCTGTAGGGGAGAGGGGGGGAGGGAGATTGTCTTGCGATCGTCTATTGTGTGCTTATTGATTGCCGGCAATCTGACTACATGCAAATAGACAACTCTCCCTGTGCCACTAAGATATAACTATTAGTTGTATCTGTTCGAAAAGTCAATGTTAATCAACATTAAAATGTCTTTTATAATAATTTGGGAAACTTTGGACTTCTATTTTTTGACTGTTTTTTCAAGTTCCAGTTTCAACATCAGGAAACCGAAAAGGTGGTTTTCGAGATGCGGTCTGTACGTAAGCACGATAGCAGCCATTGAAATTAAGATAGGAACATGAAATTTAGTATAGGTGACTATAGTTAGCTCATAAACTTCATAAAATTAAGAAAAATCTACTTGAAAATGTCAAAATGGTGATTTTAAACAGTTTTGTGTTCATATTTCGTGTATTATCGAACTTACAACATACTAAATTAGATATAAATTTGCAGATTTCAGTTTTCCATGTAAAGGTACCAACCCCAGAGTTCTACGATGACAAATTGCAAAGTTAAAAAAAAAAAAAAAATGTTGTTTTGAATCCTGACCTTCCAAGAAAATGTTATATTCCCATGATTACTAGATCCGGCAGAACTAAGTCACCAGCGAGAAAGTGTTGCGAGAACGACTCCTTAGAATATGGAATATATATCGAAGATGTTCACCTTCGAGGCCCGCTAGGGCAGAGACACTGGTACGAGCGATTCAAATGAAGACTTTTGAATATAAACATATATACGAGGCCCGTTAGGGCGTATCTACGGTCCAAAAAGTAATGACATACACAATTACAAGGTTCAGAATACCTGTGTAACAACTGTTTTAATCAACTTACCCTACTGAGTAAGATCGCTTGATCTAACAATATAAAACGAGAGTATTACCCATTGTGTATTTTCCTTACTCAGTGTACGAAGCATAGGGTAAATTTGGTAATCCCAAATAATTTCAACCTCCGTTTATTGACTGATCATGTTTTATGAGAAACCGAAAAAGTGATTTTTGAACTGCCGTCCGTCCATCATACTTGTATGTTTGTAACCACGTTAACTGCCAAAAATAAAGATTGGAACATGAAATTTGTTGTAGAAGACTATGTGTGTTCACACAATATCCTATTGAAAGTCAGAAAAATTTAATACAAAATCTAAAAATGGCGCCAACTTTTAACAGTTATAGTTCATATTTATTTATAACACACTATATATATTTTTTAAATCATATTTTAATTATGCGTCTAATGGTTGTTACGTTTCCACGTCTCTTTGTGGTAACGTCTCTCTAACGTGTTACCCACGTCTCTTTATGGTAACGTCTCTCTAACATATCACTCACGTTTCTTTGTGGTAACGTCTCTCTAACGTGTTACCCACGTCTCTTTATGGTAACGTCTCTCTAACATATCACTCACGTTTCTTTGTGGTAACGTCTCTCTAACGTGTTACCCACGTCTCTTTATGGTAACGTCTCTCTAACATATCACTCACGTTTCTTTGTGGTAACGTCTCTCTAACGTGTTACCCACGTCTCTTTATGGTAACGTCTCTCTAACATATCACTCACGTTTCTTTGTGGTAACGTCTCTCTAACGTGTTACCCACGTCTCTTTATGGTAACGTCTCTCTAACATATCACTCACGTTTCTTTGTGGTAACGTCTCTCTAACGTGTTACCCACGTCTCTTTATGGTAACGTCTCTCTAACATATCACTCACGTTTCTTTGTGGTAACGTCTCTCTAACGTGTTACCCACGTCTCTTTATGGTAACGTCTCTCTAACATATCACTCACGTTTCTTTGTGGTAACGTCTCTCTAACGTGTTACCCACGTCTCTTTATGGTAACGTCTCTCTAACATATCACTCACGTTTCTTTGTGGTAACGTCTCTCTAACGTGTTACCCACGTCTCTTTATGGTAACGTCTCTCTAACATATCACTCACGTTTCTTTGTGGTAACGTCTCTCTAACGTGTTACCCACGTCTCTTTATGGTAACGTCTCTCTAACATATCACTCACGTTTCTTTGTGGTAACGTCTCTCTAACGTGTTACCCACGTCTCTTTATGGTAACGTCTCTCTAACATATCACTCACGTTTCTTTGTGGTAACGTCTCTCTAACGTGTTACCCACGTCTCTTTATGGTAACGTCTCTCTAACATATCACTCACGTTTCTTTGTGGTAACGTCTCTCTAACGTGTTACCCACGTCTCTTTATGGTAACGTCTCTCTAACATATCACTCACGTTTCTTTGTGGTAACGTCTCTCTAACGTGTTACCCACGTCTCTTTATGGTAACGTCTCTCTAACATATCACTCACGTTTCTTTGTGGTAACGTCTCTCTAACGTGTTACCCACGTCTCTTTATGGTAACGTCTCTTTAACATATCACTCACGTTTCTTTGTGGTAACGTCTCTCTAACGTGTTACCCACGATTCTTTATGGTAACGTCTCTCTAACATATCACTCACGTTTCTTTGTGGTAACGTCTCTCTAACGTGTTACCCACGTCTCTTTATGGTAACGTCTCTCTAACATATCACTCACGTTTCTTTGTGGTAACGTCTCTCTAACGTGTTACCCACGTCTCTTTATGGTAACGTCTCTCTAACATATCACTCACGTTTCTTTGTGGTAACGTCTCTCTAACGTGTTACCCACGTCTCTTTATGGTAACGTCTCTTTAACATATCACTCACGTTTCTTTGTGGTAACGTCTCTAACTTGTTACGCACGTCTCTTCGATATCAAATAACGATGTTATAGTCAAAAATGTAATCTCGAAACCTGACTCTCTAGAAAATGTGATATTCTCCGAAATACAAAATCCGTCAAGGCCGAGTCACCAACAAGAACGAGCGAGTAAGCTCAACATCACTTAACAACATCTTGGAGGGTCGAGACGCTGACACGAGTAGATTGTTTTAATAAATACACGTCACTAGGTTTATAAAAGCTGTGTAACAACTGTTTTAAACAAACTCCATACTGTGTAATACTACTCCTTAATCTACCAGTACATTTAACATTTTCTACAAGACCCAAGAAACCAACTTTTGTGAATTACATTTAGAGGATCTTCGTGAATACTGTAGGATGAGGCTGGTCAAGTACCATAATAGTTCCCATCAACTGGATTGAGAGAAGTGAATCTATTTCCGTGTTTATTCACCATTTATTTACTCAAATACCATTTACTATTTTTGGCTCAATAAAAATAAGAGTAAGCTATTGACTACATGTTAAGTAAACATTCTAAGAATTTCAATTTTCTTTAAATTTGATTTACATGTTTTACAAACCTTGGGAAAATTCGTTAATAAACCAATAGATAAATTTTAAAATTGTGACCAATAATGCTCCAAACGCGTTTTCAACTATAACAAATAAGTACAACGAATAAATAATAACTAGGCCTACATCGAATTGAAAATAACATCACAAGTTAAAGCACAATGTTTGATTGATAAAACTCTTTGATTTGTTTCCTTTATGATAGAATAAGAGACGAAGGACTAAAATAACAATATACCGCTATAAAAAAACTTTGAGGACACAAATTAATTACGTTGACAGTAAGTGTATTGGATAGTACGTAACTCAAATCCTTACTACCGAGTGTTTTCTGTTCATAAGAAATTATAAATCAAAAAATAAAGTCCTTGTTGTTTTAAAAATCAAACACAGGCAAAGGAAATGAGAGTATTTTACTGTGTACGGTGCAGAAGAAATTTAAAGGGTTTTATGCTATCAGAAGAAATATCAGGAAATCCTCACAAAAATCCCGACTCATTAAATAGGCATAACTCCCTCTTTGTTTAGCTTAATTTACCCTCTCCTATTACTAATACACAAACTTAAGATATATTATTATAGAAAGAAAAAATATATATTCAATTTTAATTACTCCTCCTTTAGGCTATGTTGAAAAGTAAAATATTTAGAGATGTTAGAGTATCATGTTAGGTAATTTCGAAATGTTAGTTATTCAGATCTAACACCGGGGCCTGATACTATGCACATAGTAATTTCGCACAACTTTTAGGTCAGTCTTAAGCTACTGTGTATGTTAGTAATCGCTTTATGGCTCGACCTTTAGTCCAATTTTGGCTAAATCTGATGTGTAGCTTGGTTTTACAAATCGTGTTTTAAAATGGATTTTTTAGAATAAATTTTCATCTGTAGGTAACTATGACTAATTTATATACGTTTTGAACGATGATCTCGAATAAATATTTTCTATAACGAAATCTGGAGATGCAAATGGACATATATTTTTTTCCTTATATACCTATTACGTGTTTTAATATTTTTTAATAATTAAGCAAAATATTTAACCTTGAAAATATTGAATATAAACATAAAATAAACTGAAAATTAAATATTGTTTTACATACAAAAACAATTTTAATCAATATGTTTTGATTTTGGTTAATGTTCTTGTCAATGTTGTTACACACAGCGCAGGACGTGGCGGGGGAAGGGGTTTATATTGGGAGTAACTGCTTCCGCCCTTATCTCAACCCTATCCTTTATACAGTCTAGTCTATAGGGCTAATTTTATATTAAATATATCATAATACATATATACAACTGTCAGTAAAATTAGCATGCTGCTACCTTACATTCAAAATATAATATTATTTCTCTAAAGAAAATATTTGATGAAACAGAACCTTAGCCCTCGAATACGCCAATAACGGAAAGGTTGGAAAAGGACAAGGGAAAAAATAACCCTAAAAAGCATTAGACAGTTTAAGAATTACCGGTGTCTATCCCACTACAGTATTGTAAAAAGTTTGGAATTCTTGTACTGTATATCCCTTTTAAACGATTGACCTGTATTTTCCTTTTGACTCGTAATAGGAACACTTGTTAAAAGGGTAATCGTGCTGAAACAAAATGATACAATTTTTCTTACTTTATAGCCTCTTATCAACGTATTTACAAATATGAATATTTCAAGGATAATCCACTCTAAGAGTAAAAGACAGAACTCGCTTGTGAGTAAACTTTTATCTCATACAATAAGACAGTTAGCAAAACTGTGCTCATTGGTGACAGCAAATAGTAGTCGAAATTATCTGGTCATTACAGTATCCTGTGTTGTTATCAGCTGTCATTTTCCAAGGATCAAAGTGTGTTTATTTTTCATATTTCTCTCGTAAATCTTACAAACGCGCAAAAGACTAATTTCAGTTGAGATTCAGTCAACAGTTGGGTTTAACTGATATACTTCCATAGATGTTGATTATGCACTATCAAACAAACCGAGACCGACTATCTCTATTAACAGTAGTAGTTAACGAGGAAGTGATTCAGCGTCTAACGGGCTTAGTGAAACTGCCCCTACATTTTGGGTACTTTTGAAACGATAAAACTGCCCCGCTCATTAAAGAGGATAGGAAGGGTCGTCTCGCAAGACTAGAAATGCTGAAATTGCCTCGAGCGCCCATATAATATTGAAAATTTTATTTTACATGTTACACTTCGAGACCTAACCTAACCTTTCAAGGCTTATATGCTTGATTGAGGTTAAATTTAAACACATAACCTAATACCGAAATTGCGCTCGGGGCAATTTCAGTATTTCCAGTCTTGCGAGGCGACCCTTCTTGATCCTCTTTAATGAGCGGGACAGTTTCATCATTTCAAACGTAGGCTACCTAAAATATCGGGCCAGTTTCATAGTCCCCCGTCTAACATGTTCATCCAGAAAATTAATAAATGCGGCAAGGAAAAAATTAATAAATGTGCCTCTTTCAACAATTTAAATGTGACTGAATCTAGTTTATATTTATCTCGGAAAATTAAAAACTACGGAATTGATTTCTACTAAATACAGAGTAGGCTACATTTACATATCATCGGTCCTTTTAGAAGGTATTATTTTAAGGTGTTTAATATTAGTGATTTATATAGGAAATCCCTCCATTGAGAAAGGAAAGTATGGCTAGAGTTTAAAAGAATATGCAAGATATTTTAGCGGCAGTATGTGAGAAATTGTATACATGTCGCATCTCACCTCGAGTTAGTTTTTATTGAGTTTGGGTCTCGTTGACTGGACCAATCGTAGTCTCTTGTGCGTCCCAATATTTTATTAGGTAGGCCTGTGTATTTACACAAGTTGAGGTGTGTTAAAATAAAAAAATAAAATGATGCGTATAATTGATGTGGTTTAACATTTTTGTGATTATAATCTAATTAAATTAATCATCGCTAGTCATTACTTAATTACTTATAAGATTGGTCATTAAAACCAGTAATATACGTCAAGTATGAATAGAAAACATAGTCACCAGGTTGTAAAGATTTAAATTGAAACTACCACTTAAAGCATTAAAAAAAGCCAAATTTAAAAAGTGTATCACAAATACAAAATAAGTTCTGCTTACTGGCAATATAAAAGATTGGTGTCCAACAATCTTAAATTTAATTGGGAAAAGTTAAAATCTTAATTAAAAATTGAAAATAAAAATTCTACTTTAAGTAAGACTGAAATTTTGCGGAACACAAGGAGTAATTAAAAAATCAGGCGCTAAACTCTTAAAAGATGTGGTAAAAGATTGTCCACTCCAGTAAAACTGTTAAGTATCTACACCGCTGGCATACAGTCCTTGTTTGTTTAGTTCGCCGTTCATAATCTTGGTTCAACTTAGTGTAACACATGTTGGTGCTTGTAGTTCTGTTGACTTCTAGAATAAGTTACCTGAGCACATTTATAAAATTTTATTTATTTTTACCTTTGAATCAGCTTTTTAATGCGGTTTTATTTCTCTTTCTTTCCTTTTCAGATTACTAGTTGTTTTTTTCCGGCAAAATTCTAGGCTTCTAGGCTGTGTTGGCTCTATATTTCTCATGTTCTAAGTTTATCACTTGATAATAGAAGTTGATCTATACTCTTGAAACGCTATATACTCATTTTTATATAGGCCACATAAATGGTAAATGTTTGACTAAATATACCAATAATATGAACAAGCTCTTACTATCCACTAACTTTAAAACCACAAAAGAAGTTATGGTTTTAGCAGCTCACAATAATTAACATTGTTATTCATAAGAATTTCATATAAGAATTTATTAATATCTGTTTACTCTACTTTAACACTGTTATTCATATGAATTCCATAACTTATAAGAATTTATTAATATATGTTTACTCTATTTTACAGTGTTATTCATATGAATTCCTTATAAGAATTTATTAATATCTGTTTACTCTATTTTAACACTGTTATTCATATGAATTCCATATACGAATTTATTAATATATGTTTACTCTATTTTACATTGTTATTCATATGAATTCCTTATAAGAATTAATTAATATCTGTTTACTTTAACATTGTTATTCATATGAATTCCTTATAAGAATTTATTAATATATGTTTACTCTATTTTACAGTGTTATTCATATGAATTCCTTATAAGAATTTATTAATATATGTTTACTCTATTTTACATTGTTATTCATATGAATTCCTTATAAAAATTTATTAATATCTGTTTACTTTAACAATGTTATTCATATGAATTCCATATAAGAATTTATTAATATGTGTTTACTCTATTTTACATTGTTATTCATATGAATTCCTTATAAGAATTTATTAATATCTGTTTATTCTATTTTACAGTGTTATTCATATGAATTACATATAAGAATTTATTAATATCTGATCACTCTAATTATTCGTCAGTTACTCTAATTAAGATATGATGTCTCCCTTTATCTTTTGAAGATTTTCCACCTCTCTTACGAAATTTAAAAATAAATTTTAACTCAGAGGCACGCGCTAACACCAAATCTTTGCTTTCCTTCTAATGAAGGGCCCTACATGTTAAATTAGTTTTTTGCTATCACGTGAAATATTTAGTATTTGTTTTAGAGCTGAAATTAAATGAAAAAGATCTACGGACTCCTGGTTAGCCTGATATTCCACTATTTTTATATTAATTTCTTAAATATGAATTTTAAATCAACTTTTACAGATTGTAGGACTCCGGGTTAGCCTCATATTCCACTATTTTTATATTAATTTCTTAAATATGAATTTTAAATCAACTTTTACAGATTGTAGGACTCCGGGTTAGCCTCATATTCCACTATTTTTATATTAATTTCTTAAATATGAATTTTAAATCAACTTTTACAGATTGTAGGACTTCTGGTTAGCCTCATATTCCACTATTTTTATATTAATTTCTTAAATATGAATTTTAAATCAACTTTTACAGATTGTAGGACTTCTGGTTAGCCTCATATTCCACTATTTTTATATTAATTTCTTAAATATGAATTTTAAATCAACTTTTACAGATTGTAGGACTTCTGGTTAGCCTCATATTCCACTATTTTTATATTAATTTCTTAAATATGAATTTTAAATCAACTTTTACAGATTGTAGGACTTCTGGTTAGCCTCATATTCCACTATTTTTATATTAATTTCTTAAATATAATGAATTTATAATAATTTTTTACAGAATATAGAGGAGGGATGTTCTGTTGCACGTTAATAAACCGAGCTTGGTTAAATTGAAAAGAATTACCCACAACATGATATAATTTATAGTTTTAGTCAGAGTAACAAGAGCGTCTACTTCATAGGCCTACTATATTGAAAATTATTTATACACACAATAGAAAGATTTATCAAAGTTACTATAAATTAATTTATTTTCCGTTCCGTCTAGAATTCTAGAAAGTATCTGGGGAGGGGGGCGTATAATGATCTTTTTCCCACTTTAGTTTCTACAATAATTGTTTATTTAAAGTGTAATGAATTTAATTATGAACAAATTAGATTTTTTTTCTTTTCCGTGTGTTCAACTCCTAATCAAATTCATTCCCCGGTTTACAGTAACCGTCGAAAAATGCTACTATGATCACCTTAGAAATATAATTATAGATGATCCGAAAACACACACAAACACAGACACACATATATTATTATTATTAATTTTTTTGAAAGTCTAAGTGGTTAGGATTATGGTTTCGGACAGGCAGTTGAAGATGAACAAATTTTCCTCCAATTGTAGCTATTCAGTAAGGAATTGAGTTTTTGAAAGTAAAAGTGGTTTCTACACGCTTATGGGCAGGGTCGGATTTTCAAATATACTGTTCCACGGTACATTTTATCGTCTTACTAGTTATAAATTTAATATCCCCTCCTCTAAACCAAAGCCCTGAATATCGTAAGTTATCTGATCACAAACTACTGCATCAACAAGGCCTCTTAGACAATATGACAACATGCAAACTCAATTATTAAGCAGGACAAATATTAAATGTTCAACAAAAAGTTTTACAATACATTTGTACGTGTCAATTTTATAATATTTTTCCTGGAAAGAAAAATTACATTCTATGGTCAACAGTAACAATACATTGAATTTATCTTATTCTGGTTTGAAATATGTCAGATAATGAGAGATTTTTCATATCATGGTAGGCCTAAAGTTTAATAGGACATTTGTCAAAAGTAGTATTTTATATAAAACTAATATAGGAAGAACCCGAATATTTTTCTATTGGCAGTCTCAACTACACAAATGGTAACAATTTGATGATTGGACCATATCAATAAATTTATACTCATGAACAGTAGATCCTAGTGAGCAAATATGATTCGACTGAGGGCAGGAAAGAATATAAGAAATACAATATAGAGAAAATAGTTGGCGAATATTTCTGCATTTTACCAGGTGTTTACTAAATTTTAATAAAATTATTATTAATTATTTTTATTGAATTATGCGAATAAACTTATTTATTCTTTCCAAATAATTGTACTATTAGTCTAGTAAAAACTATTTGTTTGTGTATCCTGAATAGTCACCTCACTGTCCAGGGAATTTGTCTCGTTATACCAAATACGTAGGCCTAACTGTATTCTCTTTACGAGAGAGATTAATTAGAATTTGTTCAAACTCAGGCCATTTGTTAAAGAGAATAGGGATTAGAAACAACAATGTTAATTAATTTTTTGTGTCAGTAAATAAGCCTTAACTAAATTCGCATAGTAACTAACTTTAGTTGAAAACGAATCCTCGTGGATTAGAATAAATGTGCAATGTTTTGTATTCTTTGTTGTTTAAAGGCGGTAACCTCTCAATCAAAGGAGAAGTAGAAGGAAACAGCACAAAATAGAGACCCATAGCCCTCGAACACTCTAATAACGTTTAGATATTGAACTTCCAAATCCGTTATGATTTTAATATTTGTACATTTCAGCTGTCAGTTGAATTTTGTAATTCGTTACGTTAAAATATGTAAGATCATCATTGAAAAATTGCAAATCATAGCAGGAAGGCGATTTTTTTATCTATTGCACTTTGAGAGTCAATCAGTAGGTCTAATGTAATTTAACCCTATGAATAAAATACCATTTTACTTCAGAATAACAGCATAAAGACAACCCGCGCGTAAATATTAAGAGTAACAAAATAATAACAGTAATTATTAACAAAAAATATATATATGTTATCCATTTTTACTTTAACCAATAATAATTTATGCTGAAATTAGAAGTAATTATTTTTTTTTGTCGTTTTTATGAATCTCATATGTCTATGTTTACACAAATACGCTCATATAATTATGTAGGCTACTTTAAGTGATACTTTATTTCAAGTTGAAGTGTGAGCAAGTCCAGATCAAGGACACAGTTAAAGCACGAAAAACGTTTAGGCCCCTATAACTGTTGTGTAAATGATCAAGTTTAAGTTATATACAGTAGAATTACTTCGCGAGAGGATGCTTTATTTATTTAAAATATATTTTTAATCTTATAGAAAACTACTGCTAACACGATCATTTTATTCGATGGACCATAATTAATGCACCATAATTTAATTTAATAGGCTCAAGCTCTTTTGTCAGATGTAATAGATACCAGCACATTAAACAATTTTAATTTAATAGTTAACAAAATTTGCTTTATATATTTTAAAATTAATTTATTGTTTGTGTGTATGTTAGTTTTAATTATTTATTTGGATTATTTTAACTGAAATTTAATTTTCCTTCTGAATTTTATATTGAATTTATGCTCTGTTGTTGATATTTATCCAGTAATATTGTATTAACTATTTTGGTTAATTCTATACCATAGTCTAAATATATATCTTAGTAATATATATATAACTAATATATATATACTAAAATATATATATATATATACTAAATATATATATTAGTCATAGAGAAAAACACCAAATTATTATTTTTTAAATATTTGTTATTTTAAATATTGTTAAACATAAGTTTACTGTTATATTTATCGTATAATACATTTGGACATCATTAGATACTGATTTTAAAGTACAATTGTGTGGTATTTTAAGACGAAACCTTTTTCATGTAAAAAATATTTTTGAAATTTGAAAATCTAGCGACATTTTAAATTTTTTCTTTCCGTTTTTTTTAATCTAACATTTCGCAATAGACCGTGCATAACAAATCTGATGATCAAAATTGAACATATTTAGGCCTACTCCCGATATTTGGGCTAGACTGTAAATACATGCCACACTTGTTTGGAACATAGTCGGCAGAATAGTTCACTAACTGTCTATCATTTACACTTCCGGCTGTCATAACAAATATATATAAACACATACAAATATATTAATATTCACAAATTTGTTATACAAAAGTAATAGGCCTACTGTATTTATTTATGAAGTAGCCTAAGTATAAATTGCAATGAATTAAATGAAACAGCAAAATAGTCTATTCAACAAAACTTAAGCTTTGTTTATTTGTATTACCAATGTTCAATATTGGTTTATTTTGTTTACAGTAGGTTCTACAAATAATCATGTTCATATCTCTCTCTCTAAGTGTATTCTTTAATGACCAGTGTCGCAACCCCTTTGATCGTATGGACCTTTTGTCCCATAAGTCCTCTCGAAGAAATCTTGTTGAAACCTAAGGAGTGCCAGCTAATTTAGGAGTCCAAAAATTAAAGGAAAAACAAAAATAGAATATTACTTATATTACTAATAAATAAATGGAAAGAAATTAGAGTTTATTACAGAAGGTGAATATACCATTATGAATTATTATTATGAAGTAGTTTAGAAGAAAAATAGTATTCATAAATTGCTAATTTCATTTTCCACTTATCGCCATTTTGTAAATCGAAAATTTGTTGTTACCAAATTTGTTGTTATTAATGGGATCTTCAAAGAGTGTATCATTCGTTCATATAATAACATCGAAACTAAGATGACGACGAAATCTTAAAATTTCTTTAAAATATGTTAATTTTAACTTGAAAAAGAATAGGCCTAGGCTGGTCTTAAAGCAGTACTATTTTTCTTCACCTCAGCTTACTTCTTCTTTAGCGAGGAAAATTAACTATTAACTAGGTTAGGAGGTGGAGTGTGCCCAATGAGGTTTTAGTTGAGATTATCCACTGATATGATTTATCTGGACATGCTGGAAACTATTTACAACAAGATAGTACACTTCCAACGTAGGCTATCTTTTGTAGGGTCTCCTCAATCACACCGTGACTGCTTGGATTGGACGTGGTTGAAGACCCTTTGACATGACTCCCTTGGATTTCTAGCCACAGCCCTTGTCCAGGCTACATTAAACACAACATTTTTATTACACTTCTTTCTGAAAATCTAAACCAACTGCGATTACAGAAGCAGTTGCAGCCATAGACGGTGGTAAACTTAGCATCTTGGATGAATTCTCTTAAACATTAAATAAGTTATTTGTAGTTTTACAAAAGAAACCCTTAAACAAACTTGAAGTTATATTGATTTTTTTGCTGTGATATCTTAGTTTCTTATAGTTTATAGGCTACTTACTTCATAAATAAATGTTACTTTTGAAACACTAATTTGTGAATTATTCCCTTAACATTATATTGCTTTCCCACATAGTCTATATTATAAAACGTTAAAAAGTAAGTAAAAGGATAAAAGTTAAGCTGGTCAAAAATCTTGCGCGTAAATTGAATTGTACAAATTGTAGGCCTACCATTTATGTATAATAAATATGGGTTATAAATATCTACTGATCTTTAACGTGATTAAATAACAGCTCCTACTCTTTTGTCTTGAACCGACTTGACAGTTTATACGCACTGACTTGTAGCCTATATTCGAATTAGAGTTTCAACACTAGACTACTAATTAATTTCGCACAAACTTAAGTTTATTTTTAATGAGCTGTTTTTTTTCCATTCAGGATACGTTTTGTTTTACATATTTTGTATAGGGCCTACTCATTCTCTTTATTATAGGCAATATATAACTATGTATTTTATACCATTAATAGCACAACTTTAACCGCATTAAAAATACACACTGCCAACTCAATTTGAAACGGAATATAGGAAATGAAACCTATATCACTATGCAATTTTTTTGCCTTAAACGGCATCAATCTTAAGATTCTTTTTCTTAGAAATATCTCTTACTGAGAAATAATTTTTATTGCCTATTGCTCAGCGAATATCGTGGACATAAAACGAGGGATGTGTTATGTACCTAGATTTCAAAGCTCCTATTACTGTCATTAGTCTACTGGTATTTCGTGAGGGGGGGGATATTAATGTAACAGTAGCCTATAGCGTAAATTTTATTTGTGACTAAGTTGAGCGAAAAATAATTTTTTATAGTAGACCTAATTATTTATTGAATTAGGAACATGATAATGTTACTTTCAGAATAGGTATATTCAGTATATATTTTTTTTAAATCGTAGACAGAAGCGACCTCGTATTAAAACCAAGAACGAGAGGAATGTTTTCTCAAATTAATCAACAATGGTTTCAGCTAATTTTTTTAAATTATGTGAATATAGGCTACTACAGTGTCCTTCACAGTTTGATTTCATTCTATGATTGAAGAAAGCGTAGGCCTAACAGACATCTTTAACTGATCAGTCCTGATTTAAACTCAAAGTTGGATATTTACTTTTTTAATTTATCAATCTTTCAAAATATTGCGCTTTAATTTATTGCTGCAAATAGGACAGAGTGTTTTCATCAGACGTGCCAACTGTCTCTTTTTTTTCGAACAAAAAAATTTAATTTAGTGATGAAGTCGTGACGGATAAGTTACGTGTAGTCTAGAATTCATAAACACCAACTAGGCCTACATTATCAAGTAGGCCTAAAGAAAAATTGGAACATACGAATAGCCTACCGTTCAAAGCAGTCCATTACTGCAGTCACGTAGTTATCGCCGTTCGATGACAGCTACAATCGCTTCTAAGAAAACTAACCTCAATGTAGGCCTATGCTGTACAGATACTGGTCTGTGTATTAGGTTATGTTGAAATCCTTCGGCACAATGTAACATATATATTCTTATTTTTTTAAAAGCGCAAAATCTTTTGGTCATCATTGTCGTCTAATAAAAAGAATCCACAACTATCCCTCTAATAGTATCTAACATCAGAGTCAGAATAGAAGAAGAGTTGGTCAAGAGAGACCTGATAGAGTGATTTCGGCACACTATAGTTCAGAGACCAACTGATTGCTTTTAAATTTGTTTGCACTGATTTTAATTCTATTGTGTTCAAAATATTTATAAATGGTTAAAATTATTTTTATTACCAAACTTATTAGCAGCCCTAATTTGTTTTGCGAACATTGTTATCCGTAGCCTATTAATTACACATCAAAATACGGTCACATTAATCAAATAAGTATTAGTTTGAAACCAGTTGTTTCTCTCGTGTAAAATAATCTGTTGATGTAAATAGGCCTACATATAAATAAAGGGCGTTTTAGTCTCTGCCGTATTTTATTATTTAATAGTCCTATTATAATTCTCATACTTTTAAATTTTGAAACAATAGTCTGATATGTTGGTACATAACTGACAATTGTTATTATCAACATACAATTGTTGTTATTGCAGAATAGTGGAATACAGCCTTTTAATCTTGAGAAGCGGATTTTGTCGGAGACCTGTCATATAAATTTATACCACAATACATAACTATGAATTAATTTGTTGAATTGTGGTAAAACTCTTTCTTGAAAAAATAAATTGGTAAAATACTTTTTATTAATTACAATATGAACTGTTAAAGTTGTCTGTATTCAGAGTAAGTTATAGGCCCTATATTAAATTGGTATTTTTAAATCAAAAGACTACCTACAAATAAACTGTAGTGTAAATATAGTATTTTTCTTTTTAATGAAAGAGGTTTCATATTTATATATAATCCAGTTTGTTTAGCAGGAAAGGATTAAATAATTTGAATTAACTTTGCTCTCTAAACGGTGGGGGAGAGTTTGATACCTTTCATGTCTTTCCATCTAATGATTTCCAAGAAATTATATGGTAATTTCATGCTAAATTATGGTTACTCTATGCATAGTTTACAAAAGTATAAAGATTATGGCTGTAAAGATAAGAAGTTCTGGAAGAGAAATATTCAAAGTATAAACAAATAAACTATCTTATAGCGCGTATTGTAGATATTTTGTCATTTCGCCCACGAATATATAATAAAAGTCTAAACAATAAACTAGGCGTATCCAAAATAACAATTATTGTAGGTTATACTCATAGGGTTTCTTCTGTAAACTTTTGTTGACACATGCTGCATCGCAAAGCTATAAATAAGATAAGTTCTATGCCTTTGCAGGACTTATTACTTTAATAAACCTAGTATAGGCTATATTCTTTCTTATCACTTAGGCCTACTTCAAATAAGGTGTACCGCTAATCCTTACAAATTTGATCAATTCAGAATGCTTTAGAAAATATTCATTTGACAGTTAAAAGTCAACTTAATATTTACTAATTCCTGAATTTATTTTTTTTAAATCATCAATGTATAATCTTGATTGTAGGCTACTGATCTTAACCGCGATAAAAAGTTAAGTCCAATTTTGATCTGACAATGGTAGAATACTGAAAGAAATGTTCTTCAATTATATTATACAAGCTTAGACCTAAGCGGAATGTGAGGTTAAGATTTTAATGGTAAACTAAATTATAGGTATCTCACCTTCAGATAGACTAACAACATGATAATATTATTTATATCATCCAAAATTTAATTAACTGTTTAATAAATCAATATCAATACTCTACTAGGCTATACAATAACTAATAGGCCTAAAATTTTAATAGTTTTAAAAATAAATTATTTGTAGTTTAGTTTTGCAAGTAACATAACATTTTTGTAACAAGAAAATATAACAAAATTAGGTTGTAATCGTAGAGTAATACTTAGAATACAAAATATGTAGGCCTAATTAATTAAATAAACAAAGAATAGCTTAATTATTAATTATAGGTTTGAACGTGACCGAGGCCGATGGATTTAGAATTGAATTAGACATAATATTCAGTTTTTTTCTCTCCATAAATTGAAATATACCATATGTTACAGAATATTTTTTTAATCTTTGATTTAGATAGCCTAAATAAGTAGGCTATAGGCATATTTTAAAATATCAAATAGGCCTACTTTTAATAAATAAAGTAAGATAATAATGATCATTACTTTTTATAATTTAATTAAGTATAGTTATGAAAATGTCTATAAACAGTCCCAATTAATTTTCCTTTAATAATAAAAATTTTAAGAACAATTCTTGTTACGTAAGAATAAACTAGTAGCAATATTAAGAATAAGAATCATTGTATTTTAAGATTAAATAGATATTACATTAGTAAGAAATGAATTTCCCCATCATTGCAACTGTAGGCGTAGACTATCGATTAATAACCTTCAATATTTTAGTTTTTTTTATCAAACAACAATCTTTTTATATAAACTTATAATTAGGCAGACATATTAATTTAGTTTACACAATAATAAAACTCAATCAAACACTCACCGAATGAAGTGGTCGGTCGCTCTTTGGTGAAGATCCAGTTTTCCAAAGTTGTTGAACAGACTAAAATAGAAAAAAAAATCGTCGGAAAAACACACAAACAAAAACCGTTATCAAAACACCTTGCAACCGAACAATAATGACGAAAACAATTACGTATAAATAAAAAACCCCAACGTGTAATGTCTTTGTTTATTAAATCGTCATAAACAGAACAACAATAAATATTTTCAACATTTTGTGGTGGAGTGGTCGTATAAAGCTGCCTGGTGGAGTAATACACGCACACTGGACGGAGCAGGGCGAGTATGCCCCCCTCTTGTGTGCCTGCTACGCCCCCGCCCAATCACACGCCCGTCGTACCACCTCCTCTCTTCTCATTGGTCGAAGCTTCCTCCCATTCTTGTGCAATAAATAATTGTGTTTACAGAAAAGGAAAAATACCTATAAAACAAATAATGTGCTTTAAAAACTGGAGTAAATGTGGATATAGCATTGCACAAGATACACATGATATGATGCGCTTTCCTTTCAATTTGGGATTCTGTTTTCTTCCACCCTTTAACCTTAGTGGGCTTACTTGACCACTTTTGATTCTAAGAGACCACATCAAATTTGACAATTTACGAGTTGATATAACGTAACTTGACAATTTGTAAATCTATATGCTAGCCATATATTGTTTATAATTTGCTCATTGACATACTAGGCTATAATTTACAATTTCGAAGTTGACATGATAGCGTCTAACTTGAGAATTTGAAAATTAATAGCCTATGGCAGGACATATTTTTTATAATCTGTACATTACCATACTGTAATTTGACAATTTTTGTCGATATGCTGTAATTTGGTATTAGTAAATCGGTATAGACAATTGAAATTTTCCAAACTGTATAAATCGGCATGCTATAGGCCTAGTCCTATAATTTTGACTATTAATTAAAAAATTTGGATATGCTATAATATGGCAGTTGGGCCTTTTGTAATTTCACAATTAGTAATTGCACATCGTACTGAAATTTGATAAACTGTATAAATCAACATGCTGTATTAGGTCTAATTGTTAACAATGTTTGGAATAAATTGGTGATAGGCTACAATTTCTAAAAATATAGTTAATTTGGAAGTATATAATTTTACATTCCGTAATTCCACAATTAGTAAATCAGAATTCTCAAATTAAGAAGTAGATATGCTGTAATTTGACAATATTATTATGTAATTTGATATATTGAAAATGATGTAGCCTAATTTATTTTAACATTCTGTAAGTCAGTATCATTGTTTTTAACGAATGTAATTTTGTATTCCGTAATTTGACTATCTCTATATGTGACTTAATATTATTTTAATGTCAAATTTATTGACATAGGGCCTAGCATATAAATTTACAGACAAATTTATTTATTTGTAATAGGCTACATAGCTTTTGTAATTTGACAATCAGCAAAATGACATAGGCCTACTGAAAAGTAGCAGTCTCTAACCCAGTATGATGTAATTTCTTAATACAGTATATAAATTTACATGCTGACTATGATGTAATTTATTTGAAAATCCTAATTATGAAATATGTAGGCTACATTTATATAGATTTGGTGTACTATAATTTGATAATAAATAAATTTCTATAGGCTACCGGTATTGATACATGACAAGTTGTTTGAATTGATGTCGGTTATATGTTAATTAATATGACTTTCTGTAATTTGATAATCTGTAACTCACATAATATTCGCTCACATTGGAATGTTGTATATTTGCATGATCTAGCT
Organism: Aphrophora alni; assembly: GCA_963513935.1. NCBI lineage: Eukaryota > Metazoa > Arthropoda > Insecta > Hemiptera > Aphrophoridae > Aphrophora > Aphrophora alni. The sequence continues at coordinate 70,176,769 of OY740771.1, read as the reverse complement.
TAAATTATAAACATATTAAACACGAAACTTTTTTACATATATATTTCAACGACTTCATTTCATCTTTCCTAACGAGTCTCTCTTGACCAATTCTGACCCTGAAACTATTAGAGTAGTCTATTCCAGCTCTAGGGGGAGGGGGTGATTTTATGATTTCCCCCCCTTTTTTTATAAGAAGATGACCGAGAGGTTTTTCGCCATTAAACAGCACGAAAAAATTATTATAACTTTTAGGCTACACATTTCTGGTAATTATTTATCCATGCCTTATAGTAATGTGTAGGCCTATTCTTAAACAAATTATTTACTTATGCCTGTATTGTCACTTAAATTTCTTTCGTTGTTATAATAGGCCTACATTAGTGTAACCAAAACTTGGATGGAATGTAAATTTGAAAGGCCTACGTTATAGGTTATAGCCCTACAATTGTATAGACATATAGGCTATAGGCCTAGAGGCCATTAAATAAAATCTAATCATCTTCCATAATTTTTTTTAATGACAACGTAATACGAATTTGAAGTTTGCACTTTTAACGTTTTAATTCGTTTGTAGCCTATCTTCTTTTCTGACCTTCATGAAAGAGAGATGGCGGCAAAATTACTTTATACTTTTCAAATACCAAAATGAGTAAGCCTATCTAGTAGAGAGTGCCCGTTGTAAAGAGTACCCATTTTAAACGAACATTTAGCCTATAGATTGTTTGGTTTTGATTTCCTTGGAGACAACTAGAAACAGCGAAAAAAAGAACACTTTTAATGGAAGATGTTGATATTCGTTGACATCCATTTTAAGACAAATTACGGTACCCAATTTAAATAGGAATATATTATTTTATTCGAATAATAAGAACTAAAATTTATTGTAGCCTACTCTTAAATATCTTGCTGCACTCTAATAGAGAACAGCTGTAGACAAATATTATTTAGTAATAAACATTGGGCTATTTTGTTGGTCAATATATTTTTTATGAATAGTAGGCTTATGCGAAAAAAGCGACATTAATGTAGTGTGCAAAAAAGCGGCCAAACCACCCTCCGTAGCCTACATATGAACAAACAAGAACTTTACGGATGAAGGTGATACATTGTATTTAGATTGATTGTTGATTAAATTTAATCATATCTTTCTTTAAATTGGACGCCATATTGGAAGAGGTGAAGTGTATCTAACCTAATCTAACTTAACGTAGGCTACCTTCAAAAGTTGGAGTAAACCCCTCTATTCATTGCGTATTCCCTCCTCTTGTGACACTATGTGGCCCCTTATTTCATAGTAGCTTTTTTAAAAAATAATTATTTAGCCTACTTATAAGTTAATAAATATATAACTAACCATTTTGTTTTTTATTATAGTCTATTATTTTCAATATAGACTACACTTTTTTCCTTTTATATTTTGCACAAACTAAGGAAATTTAAGAATCTTGAGGAAATTAGTTAAACTGGTCGGCAAAATCTATTTAGGGTTTACCATCATTGTAAAATCACTGTATGTAAAGAAAACAACAGATCTGTGCTTATCACTTAATTTTTTGCTAGGCCGGAAAATGATTTAGATTGGGTAACAAGTTCAATTAAAAATAATAATATTCATTTTTTTCCACATTAACAAAAAGTAATTTAAATTATTACTTACCAATATATTTTTTGTTCTCTATTTAAACTTCTTAAAAAATAGGAAGGAATTTTTTTTAATCTTTTTTAAAAGGTAATGAAAACAGGGTAAAATACAAACTGTTGCCTAGTAATTTTAAAATAATGTTTAGGAAATTGTACATAGACTGTAGAGAGAGATTGTAAATGGTTATTTAGTTGTTTTTTTTTTTTTCAGAAACTGATCTACAATCTAAAAAATATTTTGATACACTGTTGGAAATTAAAATGTTAGTTATAAGTAAATTACCTAATATTTTTTAAATAAATTCTGTTACAAAAAATGTATTTTTCCTTTTTTTAGAAATGTAAACTGTTTTAAAATTTTATTTAGGGCCTATACTAAATTTAGTAGTTATGGGATAAAAATACATAAGCCAAAAAAATACTGTTTTTGTTTTTTTCTAAATGTAGCCTACATTAGAAAGTGATGACTTGGCTAATATAAATAAGTAGCCCACCTAGTAATTTTAAGAACATTTGTGAAGTCAAATTTTCTATTTCGTGACTGAATAACCTTATACTTGTCAGTTAAGAACAAATTTTTATTATCTGAATTTAGAGATAGGCGTTAAAAATTTATTAGCTGGTTTAGTTATGCACCGACTTTATTGACCTCGTAATATTCGAAAAATCAAAAATCAAACCAAAATGTTTGAAAATTATTAAACTCTCTTTGCTCACAAAATAATATCAATTAACTTATATTACAATAAGGTAACAGAAGAGTGTTTATTTATGTATGTAGTTTATTTGGAGTGTTTACGTTTGTGTATAAAACTTAATCAAGACTATGTTATCAAGTAAATTAACCAAGAACATAAAAGGGACCGACACAGCTCCCCCATAACACAAGCAGATTATTTCAATGTAATACCCAAAAGTAAGTGTTTTGAGCCTTGTAGGAAATGTTAAATTGTATTGGTAGGCTAAGTTAGATGAAGGAGTCTTACTCAGTATACGTAATATAGTGTAAAATAATCATTAGACACTATTCCGAATGATAGAACAAAAGTCCGATAAAGTCAGATTGAAAGTATCATGGTACTTAACGAGCCCTATCAAGTAATTACAGGCTGTATATAACTACTTTCTTGGCGTTGGTTAGGCCCATAGATGTGAGGGCCTAGAAGTTATACATAGTCTATGTGAAGAAGTCTCCACTCACAACGCTCATCTCCATAACTCGGCCATGCTGGATCTCATATCTATAAGAATAGTAATTTTCGTAGGTTGTCAAGATTACAAATTACATTATTTTACAATAACTTTGTTTTTTATCGCCGTAGTGTTGGTACTTGTTGAATTTAAATCTTAAAATTTTTATCAAGTTGAGTGTGTTTTGAATTTGAACACACGAAACATAAACATAAAACTGCTTTAAATGGCCGCCATTTTGATATTTTTAATTAGATTTTTCTGAATCTACAGGATTCTTTATGAACATACTAAAGCTCCCTGTACCAAATTTCATATTCTTATCTTTATTTTTAGCCGTTATCGAGCCTTACAAACGACGATGAACGAACTGCATGTTGAAAATAACTTTTTTTGGTTTCATGTGGCAACAAAAAGCGAAGATGAGTTAAAATAGAGATGGAATTTTATTGGGATTACTAACCTCTACCCTATACTTCGTATATTGTGTTATTAAAAAAATGCGACGATGGTTTAACATCTACTTACAAGATTGGATTAATTCGTGTATCAACGAAATTTTGAATATAACTTAACAATCACATTACAAATATCTTTTCAAAAATTTTGGTTTTAGTGATTACCATACCATCTAAATAAAAATACGATAGGCTATGAGTGTTGTGTAAACAGAGCTTTTCCTAAATGACAAAACATAATTATATAGGCTAGGCACGAGCTTTGGCAGATAACTCAAGGTTGTACAATCATTGGTGACGTATTAAAAAATTTCACCAAAACGTGTAAAGAAAGAAACTATAAAGAAAAATTTAACCAAGTTTACTATTTTTCTCACTCACCCATAGATAAAAATCAACTCTAAACAGACAAAATCGTCACTATCTCCCTGATAATTTCAAATCGGGTGTTTTATTATTACAAAACTGAATTGAATCATTGACACCGTTCGATAGACAAAGATCGAATATCTTAAAGTAACCTAAACTACTTCAATCAAATTTAGTTGAAATCTGAGGATTTATGAACTTATTTAATATTGTTATTAAACTTATTAAAATGTTTAATTGAATAGGTTTTTACTTACAATGTTCTTAAGTACAATTCTTTCCTTACACCCTCCATTCATAAAACCAAGAAGTAAGAAGTTAACAAACTAGGCCTTCTAAACTCAACAGTGATCTATCAACCCAAAAATGTCAAAATAAATCAAGGAAGACATCTAGAAGGTCGAATAGGCCTATCACAAAATCAGCCCGAACTGCCAGATGAAATTTTCGATGAACTGTGAAGGCTATATACTTCACAAGTGACACCAATGTGTCAGACTGCACGTAAAAGACATTTGCAGCTCACGAATAAATTGGAAATAACTGACCAATAGCGGTCAGAGTTAATTTTAATATTTTACAATTTACTTGGTTTTTTTTGTTCGGCACATTAAAACGGGAGTTCTTCAACCCGGCACCAACTATTATATGTTATAAAAAAAACACGTCGACCCGGCACTGGTCCCTTCACCGGCCGCCATGACAGTATGTCAACCCGGCAACAGCCACCCCCTTACCCATTCCACCTACACTACTCCCCCTCAACCCCTCCTTTCTCTTTTTTCCACTTAATCATCTTTTTTTATTACGATTATAAATACTTTAACATTTATTATAGAAATAGGTTAGGTTAGGTTAGGATAGTTTAGGTTACGTTAGGTTAGGTTAGGATAGTTTAGGTTACGTTAGGTTAGGTTAGGTTAAAATGAGGGGTGTTTGTTTGGTGTTGTAGAGGGGGAACCTCACTCGCCTACCTTTAAACTGCTTCGGTGCCGGGTTAAGTTGTGAAATTAGTAACGCCTGATTAACATTGTATCGGTGGTCAGATTTGGTGCCGGGTAGACGTGCCGCCCATTAAAACAACATTAGTTTGGTCGAAATGAAAAAACCCTAGGCTATAGGCCTATACATTCAGAAAATCTAATTAAAAATAACAACGATTTAAATAACTGTTTTGTTCATGTAGGATATCTATATAAACTTATTATTATAACTAAATTAGATAAAAAAGTACCATGATGAACCCATTATCTTTTTTTGTACCTTTTGTGAACTGACCTTGTGTGTGCCAAACCCTAGACACTGATGCGAGTGGAAACTGTTTAATATATATATTTATTCTATACTACGCCAGACACCTTTGATCTTCTACTGTACTTGGGTATTTCATTTGGATTATCTTCGTTTAGAGGATCTGTTTTTATTCACATTGTATGATAGGGCTGGGTAAGTACCATGATGGTGGGCTAATCAACTTGTGTAATATGTTTTAACCATCAGAGTGAGTACGTCAGTAATATGTTTATATTCTGCGTTGACCTGAAGTAGAAATGACCGGAAAATTATTGGGGTTTTTTAAAAATATTTAAGTTTCTAAAAGTCGGATCGAGACGACATAAATTTCAAATTGGTTGTAACGAAAATGTCTTATCAGCAAAAATCCGACATCGATTTTTGAAGCATCACTATAACTTAACACTTCATAGATTAGAATTATTTAAACGATTTAAAAACAACTTCTCTGATAGGCCTATTGGTGATATTTTTTATTTATAAAACGCGTTTATGGCACCAGAGAAGCGAGTTTAAACAATATTTGGTAAGTTTAAAAAATATAAATATTTTTTCAAACTGCGTTCTTGGTTTATTATTAGTTTTTGACCGACTACTACCAAATTTTATTTGGTTCGGTTTGGGTGAGCGAGGAAATATGTGCTCTGTTTTACACAGTTTATTTTCACTCAACATTTTTTATGTGTTTTTAAAACAGTTTTATTTAAATATATTAATTTTTACATTTTTATTTTGATATTTGATCATGGTATGAAAATTATAAAAGTAGCCTATATAGAGTTAATATGAATAACTATATTTCATAGTTACCAAGAAAAAAAATAGGCTAAACGATATAATATCCATAAATCAGCAAAAAGAGTATAACATGCATAGAGAATACTGTAGGCCTATATAGATAATTATTATTGATTGTGAAAATCGATGATGATAATGTTTACAAAACTGTATACAAAATTTAATCTCATTTGATTATTTTATTATGGGACTTTCTGACAATGTAAAAATTCAGTATGGGGGGGGGGGAATCAACTCTACTCACTAAGATCTTTCCAAAGATACCCATATTACTGGAATGTCTAACAATATGAAAATCTGTTTCGTTGGTAAATGAGTGAGGTAGTGGTAGATCAACTCAAATTTGTATCCTATTTATTAAAACGTTTCTTTAGAAATGATTCGTTTTGGGTAGATACCAGCTTCAGGTCTTCTACATCCTAGTGTATAATAAGTCCCAGGATGGCTTAATATATTTTTAACCATTACAGATAGAGCTACAAAGCTTTGCACATTGTTAATGGAAACCAAAGCCTATTTTAGTACGTATTGAGTGGACCGCTACCTTTACAGAGGGACGACCTACAAGGAGTAAGTATGAAATATTAAATAAGAGCATAGGTCGAGTTGTACATAGAATTCAAGGCATTTATGAGTAGAACACAACTCAAAAGATTCACCCTAGCTAAAATAGCGTTGGTTTAAATGTTCATATTATAAGCCAAACAAGGAAAATGGATTAACCATAATAGGCCTAAAAGATAAAGTTGTGCGTGACTGATAGTGGGTATTCCCGCAAACAGGAAACATATTTGCTTTAGGTAGTTATTATTTGCGGATTGTACTCTACTAACAAAGACCTTTAATTTGATGTACATATCAACCTATGTTTAGCCTACATGTAAGATTTCCTTTTGACTCCATGAGGGACGACCCACGTTGGAGGTAAAAAAGCCAATGAGCAGTTTAAAAAAATAGATTTTTAAAGCCAGATAATGATTTGCACAGTTTTAATTTCATAACCTCTACCTAGTAAACATTATTAAGCTGTTTTCAACATATCTGACGTTGTAGCTATTAACAACTTTAAATCCACTCTGTTTTAACTAGGGTGAACCTTTTGAGGTCGGGTTTGCGGCATTGAGTTCTACTCATAAAGGTCTTTAATTCTATGTACAATTTCACCTATGCTCTCATTTAATATTTCCTACTTATTCCTTGTGGGCCGTCCCCATGGAAAGGTAGCGGTCCACTGAATACGTAGGCTACTAAAATAGGTCGTGGTATCCAATAACAATGTGGAAAATTTTTTAGCTCTATCTATAATGGTTAAAAAATATGAAGCTTTCCCGGGACTTATTTAACACGGTGATGTAACCTGAAAAAATCTCATGTTGACTAAACTACTTCAGTTATAACTATAGCTTATTGAGCAAAGTTGAAAGTGTCACTGTCGCCAGAACAATAATATCTCAAGTAGCACAAGTGTGGGGAGGAAAACAATAGTTTGAAGTTGATAAACTATTGTTATTATTTCCTTAAAAATTGTTTTCTCTACCTATTAATACGCCTAATTATATTGTTTATTTGTTGTCTAAATTATTCCCATTATTACGTAATACACTAAAATTGCATTTCAATTACTAAATAAATAGACTACAGTAAATTTACCAAATCATAGATAGGCCTACGCAAAGTTTTGTAAATTGTTTAAAAGAACATTCCATTTTGCAGGGATTAGAAGATGTTAAAATATTTGTGTAGCATACAACTTAGATGGGATAAATGAAACGTCCTGTAAATTGGTTTTCGATAAGTTGATAGAGGGTTACAAAACAAATTTTGAGGGAAAAATTTAACTCTGCCAGAAATTCAATTGACCGTGTTTTTTTTATCGAAACTTCGGTTAAAAAAATCGTTAGATATCAGATAAATTTTTAATAGAGCAAACGAAATTGGTCTTTAAATGTAGAGAGGATCTCGTGAAACTAAATTACAAAATATATTCTATACTAACAAAATATGTGAATGGGAAATTTCACAGATGTAATTCACTTTGTTTCGGTATGCACAGTAATTCATAATATTGGATAACATATTTTATGAGGAAAACATTATCATAGAAGGAAACTATCGATTATTTAATGTAAAGATTGGTAAGTGTTGATAAATTATTGCAAGGAAAATTGGGGTCATCGAAAGAACTTCACGAATATAATATAAGAAAACCACTATTATTTGATGTCAGATGTAGATTAGATAAATAACTGTATGTGTTATCTTTGGATTAGTTTACCAGGATATCTACTTGTAAAGTTATTGGTTCGCTCTGTTATTTGTTAAACATGATTGTATCTATTAAATGCATATATAAGTTGTATAATATTGTATTGTGTGTAAGTATGATTAATGTATTAATAAATATTGAGCTTGACTTGTGAGATAATATTAGATAGACTAAAACTCGAACCAAGATTTCATAAAAATTATGTTTACTTAATCAAACGCGTTTCAAGGACAATGTCACCATCCTCAGTGATACATGAGCTACAATAACTTAAATTTTTGTTGAAACAAACGTCGTTGAAACGCGTTTGATTAAGTAAACGTAATTTTTTGTGAGATTTTGTTTTCGATTTTTAGTCTATCTATGATTCATGTAACTGGTTGAATAAAATAATATTTGTTTGTATAGGTTTCCACTGGAAAAATTTTGTAGGCTAATTAATTATTCGGCTCTCTACCTTGCCTTTGAATGCGTGATCTTTTTTACGTAAACGTTAAATGTTAATAGATTTATGGGCTACTATTTATGGGCTACTATTTATAGGCTACTTCTGAAGATGGGTTCAAAACGAATCAGCAGTAGTGACAAGTTAGGGAGGGGAGATAAATATAATAACTTTTTTTTAAATCGAATGATATTTATCTCTTATAGTATGAAGGAAAACACATCTTTAAGATCAAGTAGTTATGAACAGCCAATTATCTTAATAATTTGTATATCAAGGAATTTTAAATTGGAAATTTCTTTAAAATATTTCTTTATATAGGCCTACATGTTTAAAAAAAATTAAAAGACTGGTTATCAGAAGTAAGAACAAAGGTGCTTGCAAGCGTTTTTCTAAGAACTGTTAATGTGGCACCGTACGTCATTTTACTGATTTATTCTTAGATTACTACCACACTCTTAAGTATATTTAGTATTTATAGTCCCTTAGTTATCAATTGAATGATTGAAAAAAGAAAATATTGAAGTACAATAATCTGCAAGCCAGACTTTGAAGAATTTATAGGTCTCTAACCTTCTATTAGAAGGAGCAAAATTTCTAACATTTAAATATATAATTCTTATAGATTATGCTTGTTTCAATTAAAACAGGAATAGAGTTACCAGATATAATAATACCAATGGAAAATGTTTGGTTATCAAATGAAAGAATGATATTAAATAAAAACATTAAAACAGTTTTTTCTTAGTTGGAATTATTAAAATTAAGAAATTCCTAGATTAGGGGATTAATAAACTGTGGTTCTGGGGCCCTCCAGCAGCAAATGGTTTTTTGTTTTTGTTTTAAAGATGCATAATGGCGGCGCAGAAGAACAGAGACAATTTCGATTTAACAGGTCGGGGAGATCGTTTTTGTTTTGTTCTGTTGGTTCAAGGAAAATTTATAATCAGGATACGAAGATCTTTCATTTGATAGAAAAGAAAAAAGTGTTTGTTACAAAAGTGTATACATAGGTATACACAACATTAAAAACATTAAAAAAAGGTATTTCTCCATTTAAAATGTTTGTTGTCTTTAAGGGGCAGAGATTTCAATTGTGGCCATTTAAAAACACCGTATAATTAAATGAGTTTGAATTTAAAAACCATTTATTTATCTAAGAAATTTTAAAGTAAATTCCTGGTAATAATATTATTGTTTGTTCGAACATTTGCCATCTGTTGTTTAATAATACAATTTAGGTAATCGCAACAAAATTAGATCTCCGTTTTTGTTGATCTGTTGTCTTCGTTGATTTCGAAGTAAATTCATCGGAGCGTCACGTCACAGCATTTTGTTTTTTGAGCATTCATTACATTTAGAGAATCTGCTTGTATTACATTGTGTGGTGGGACTGGGTAAGTACCATGATGGCGCTTATCAAGTTGTTTTGATAAGATTTTGTATTTTATTTGTGTGTATCTGTAATGGAATCAACGTAATTGAAATATAAATCTATATGGATTATCGGAAGAAGTTCTATATACCTTAATTCCATATCTAATACCGATATTCTATCTTTACGTTTTCACAAGCAGTTTTGATTATAATTTTGTATCTTTAAAAATTATTAGATTACTTTTAGTTGATTTGTAGTAAATTTATTTCCTTTTATTATTATTTTTTTTTCCGCCTCATTAAAATAACAAAAATAAAAAGATGGTAAATCCTAGAGTTTTTCGTAATTTTTGCCATATTTTCCTAATTTAGATTTTAATTTTGTTATTATAACTAGCCTAGGTTAAATTATGTTACAACTTTTATGTTTTAGAAGCAATGCATATTAAAATTTTACAAACTAATTTCATGTAAATGTTATTTTATTTGTATTATAGAAGTGGAAAATAAATTAAATTATCTATCATCATCATTAGGTAATACTGCAAATTTAATATTTGTGTTATCTTCAAACGATAGTTTAGATGTTTATTAACAAATTACCTAATCAGTTTATCTTTATAAGTATTAGAGAAGTGGTGATATTGCAGACAACTGCATGGATCTATTTCTGGCATTTACTCTTCTATGATAATTTATTAAATACTAATTTACATTTTATTCAAGAATAGTATTATATATATATATATATATATATATATATAATTATAGGCCTATATATACAAGTAAATAACGATTTGATTCACCTGTCCCAAAGTTTGAAAGTACAAATTTTAATACACAGATACAAATCATTCAACTGATTATTCTAAAATTTACACACACTCACAAATCTTGGAGAGCGCGCGCACGCACACACACACACACACACACACACACACACACACACACAATAAGTACAAAGACACTGTTACAGATTCCTATATCAATCTCTGAACACAAATCTCCCCTTCCACCTTCCACGGTTGGATCTAACCTCCTGAAATATCAAAGATTGCTTCCTATGTTTTTTCTATTGAGATTTGTTATTCATGAATAAGAAAATGTTGGGTACCCAATGTTTTCTCTGACAATATTATCATTTTGACTCCGCCTGTATTCATTATAATCTGTTGAGTACAATGAAGATGTCAATAGATTCGCTGAGTCATAGATCGACGCGCAATCACACAGGCATTCAAAGTCGAGATAATATTTGCTATATCTTTGTCTAAATGCTACTTCACGAAACTGGATCAATAAAACCGGATTTCATAGTGATCGGTTATAGTTGAGAACAAGTGAAACTCTTTACAACACATTTAACCTGATTTTATTGTAACCGAAGGGTTTCTACTTTCAAAGTAAATTATTACAAAATTTGTAACATACTATAGAACAATTTGAATGGTTGGCCAGATTTATTAAATCGAACACATTAAAATTTCAGATAAATTGGTTATTTGTTCATTTACCTGATTTTTTCCTTAAAATTTTGCAGATTTACATAAGTCAACATATAATTTATAAATAATAATAATTAATAAATTAAAATTAAAATCAATTTACTTTGAAGTGTTGTGATGGAAAACTGTATATTATACTGTATAATTTATACATTTCCTTTTCAAATATGTGTTCCTGCTTAATAATCTAGGCCTATTATATATTAAGGGGATTCAAAACTGGAAAATCTGAAATCCTTAATGCTTGTAGAATATTTGTAATATTCTTTTATAACTTTGGTTTTTTTCCAAATAACAGAAAACAATTTTTAACGTGTATCTCTCTCTCTCTCTCTCTCTCTCTCTCTCTCTCTCTCTCTCTCTCTCTCTCTCTCTCTCTCTCTCTCTTTCTCTCCCTATATATATATAAGTAAACCAAAAAAAATATAGGATATATAAATATATATCCTAAAATATAAGGATATGTTAACTTTTACAAATATTGTTCCGGTAAAATTATACTTTAAAAACTCACGTATAATCATGGAAATATTACATGGGGATCTGTTATAAAACTATTAACAAAAAATAAAATTTGGTACATTTTACAATAATACGTTATAGGTCTATTTTTGATTAAAGAAATATTGTTCCGATTTATACAAAAATAGGTGAACATTTTCTTTACATTACATAAGAGAAGCATGTAAAATTTCATATGATTACTCCTAGACTACTAATTCTGGAGTTACCGTATATCAATTTTTGCATCTGAAGACATAATTCTGAACTTTCGGAAAATAACCGTCAAAGTTAAAGTTAAACACTTTTGTACTACAAATCTGAACATTATTTAGCAATGACTGTCTTATATAAGTAAAATCATTGTTGTAACTAGTAAAAGAAAGACCTTTTTTACTTGAAAACAAATTAATATATCTATTATAATATTATTGATTACCGTTCTGTATAATACAAAAAGAAAGAGTTTTACAATTTTTCGGCTTAACTTAACCTAAACTAACCCTTAAAATTCTCCTTGTCCATAAGTTTTTCCTTCTTTCTTTATCCTTCTGGCAAAACTGCAATCTGTTTCTTTTTTAGATATATACAGACATATCCTCATTTTCTTCCAAATCTCTATTGTTAATACTTTCATTGGCCCCTGACACACTCATCGTTTTTTTATCACCGAGCACCAATACATTTCAAATTTCGTTTAGAAACAGCAAGTTTACATTTCTTCACTCTACCCATCTTATTCACCAATAATAAACAGCAATATGCCCAAAGAATATCACTTTGTTTACTATTTTTCAACACTGCTAAAAGTCAGCCGATTATATCTCATGATAAAGGCATGGAGCAATCATTGTTTACCAAGCATTATTTTAGAAAAAAATTCTAGCTGCCATAAAAATACACATAACAATGCAATATTATATATTTTCGTGTTCAGAAATTAATGGAGAACAAAATAAAATTGTTTTTAATGAAATTTTTACTATTTACTAGTATTGCAGCATATATATTATATAGTAATTCTATCCCTCAATTCATTCCCCTTAAATGAGTAATATATTGTGATATTCTTTATATATATATATATATATATATATAGGGCCTATATGACTTAAGGTGAAAATGATTTTGTCCATAAAAATCTATTTCCATTTTTACGTAATATAATATAATAATACTACTAATAATAGTTGTATTCCTCTAAAAAATTATTATTTTGTAACATCAGAAAAATTCATAATAACATTTAAACAATAATGAATAATTTTGATATAAAATTAGGAACCAATAAAAATGTTATTACATGATAAAAAAAATTTGTTAGAGTAACAATTGCCTATACATGAAACAAAAACATCATTACAAAAATAAACAAAAAGCACAGGAAAAAATACACAGTAGGCCTACTATATATCCATTTTTTGTTTTTAATCTTAATCCTTATATTTAATTTGACTTTTTTTAAATTAATAAGAAACATTAAAACAACATATGATGTCATGAATTAATTACCTCAAAATTATAAAGCTTTTTTAATCTGTCCCTTGTATACAAAAAAGATATAAAATATTAATTTATATGTACATAATGTGTTAATTATATTTACATATGAATAAAAAAGGAATACCCGATTGTAAATATACTGTAAGTAGGAATACTCGATAGTCTGTAGATAAATTTATTCTAAACAAAATTTTATATTACCTGACTTGAATGTCAAATGATTTTAATAATATATTAGTTGTTATATAATATACAAACAAAAGAATAACAACTATCTTGTGTGTCATCTGTGGTAACCAAGCTTTAGCAGGTAAGCGTAATATACAAAATAAACAATGTCCCAATACAGTTCAGTTTAAACAAAAATGTGTAAAAAAATTACAAAATAAACCTTAACAGTTTTGATTACCTCTAGTCACTAATTAGCATGTGCTACCAGTAAATTGACGGAACGATAATTTTTGAATTGAGGTGCAGGTTTTTAAAATATAAATTTTATTAAAGTCATGCATCAATATTTTCCTTTTTGTAAGGATTTACATATTATAATGATATAATTAGCTTTAAAAAATACAATCTTTTTTTGTTTTAAACACAATAAAGAAGCAGCATCTTTAACATCTTGGTTTTAAAGTTACTGTTCATATTAGGCTTATTGATAAAGTTTATTCTGAGATTTGCTAATATTTGATTGCCCCTTAGATTTAAAATTTTCAAGGTTTTCCACTTGTTGACGAGAATTGATTCATTTTTTCAAAACGTTGTGTAATATTTTATATTTAACCTAGCAAATTACCGATTAAACTACACCAATAACACACTATCTTCACAGTTCTTTGCTTAAAAGTAATTAAGAAAAACCATGTAAAATATACCCAACCATATTTAGTAAATAAAATACAGTAGGGGCAAATCCTGTATTCCTAATCAATAAAATAAAAATTAATATGAAATAAAAAAATTAAATTAAATACATACGTAATGGCTGCAAGCCGAGTATACAGATTAGTTTCAATGTCGCTTGTAACGAGGTAATATATCTGTCATAACTCAAAAATTTCAGCAAAAACAAATTAAAGTGAGAAGTGGATTCAAAATCAAGGATAGCTCAGTTGGTAGAACATTTACACGTCAAGCCAAAGGTCCTGGATTCAATTCCCAGTCTAATTCGTATATTTTTCACTTGAAATACAGATTAAAAATTAAAATTTGCTTACAACTTTTCAATTATTGAATAAACATTTAATAATGTGTTTAGATAACGAATTAAATTATGTTAGTGCCGTGTAAAAATAAAACCGGGCGTAAATATTGTGGCATTTCTATATTTATCTTTGATCTCAATCTAGTTTGACACAGATATTCATCAACTGGATATGTGTTGTGTAGAACAATGCCAATAACTTTAATATGCACGGTGCTAAACAAGACTATGAAAACGTCTTGATTACATTTAAATGATCAAAAAGTCGAATGAGGTACACCTGCTGATTAAATGGAACTTATATTATACTTCTTGCACTATTTTTTAATTTTATTTTCTTCTATACACCCTAACTTCCTTCACTACAAAAGAGCACACAGCCCTCACAATTAAGACTGTTTAATTCTTCATACTTTTAAAACAATATGCAAACGTTTAGTAGAGTGGCTTTCAAAAGTTATTGAAATGTTCAGCCTTAGAATAAACTTAGTGGAACAAAACGCTACACATATAACCTGACTTACCCAGATTACAAAAAATCTATGCCACCTAACGGTGATGTATCTAACTTTCACCCTTTTTTGGGCCATGAAGTGTAATCTTTGATCTGGAGCAAATTCAATTAGACATAAAGTCAAGTTACACTCTTTAAACTACCCATAACGGTCACTGAAACATTTTTTTTTTTTTGTAAATCCTTGTTTTTCTCTCTTGTTAATGTATTCGAGTACGAAATTGTTATACACGTTATCTAAGAAAATTACCAATATTAATACTGTGTAATACTGTAAGAAACAGTCAGTGTAATCCATAGTACCACTACCACAGGGATATATTCTAAGCGCTCTAAGAAGCTGCAAGGATTAGCTCACGATTTTCAACGGATTTGACCCTAGATATTTATTCTTCAACTTTTCACAATAGATGATCCTACCGTGTTGAAATGGTGATTTTACTCGTAGTGCTATTGTACATGGTCTCCTGTTCTTACTTCGGCTTTCAGGAGATCACTATTATGATTACTGGAGAGGCAATCCAGAGGAACTTAGGTGGATTTACAACTTACTATTTGTAGTCTTGGGTTAGAATCATCTCTTTTCATCTTTCCTAGACCAACTCTTCTTGTCTTCCTGACGCTATTAGGGTATTCGAGGCGAGGGGTATTTATTTTATATTCTTTTTTCCATTTTTTAATAAAACCTTGATGACCGAGAGGTTTTTGCCTTTAAACAAAAAGGAAAAGGATTATATTCTTGGTTGACAATAATTGGTTCTGTCAATATGCAGTCGAAGTTTTGAACTATGAACTCGAACGTCACTGTGGAAGAGTTTCTGGGTTGAGTTTCAAACATAACAGCTGTGAAAATAGCAACAGAGACCATTTTTGTACTTCATTTGTAAAGCTGAACGTTTCATAAATAAATGCTTCAAGAGTTTAGTGTAGTATACTTTCGTCTACTATCCAAGCTATACTAAAACTTCCAAAATAAAACAGCAGTAGAATCGCATCTTAAAAAAGAATGGAAACCAAACCACTGGTCGCACTAAATATTTTATAATACCACCAGGTACGTCTTTGATTGTTTAACTACGATGTAATAACTTTCTCATTATTTGAATGGCCTTTATTAAGTAAATATCGATACTGATGTCAGGGTAAAATGTAAAATGAATAACTGTTATATCAGTACCTTCAGAAATCAACTCAGTGGGTATTTTATTGCGATTTCCATACTTTTAATAGAACGTGTTAAGCCTATTCCATGGTTACTGAACAGCTTTTCAACCTATTCTACTTTATTTGAAGTTATATCAGCAGTGCAGTATTCATCAGCAACGAAAAACAATCTTATCTACGAGCGATTGGAAATGTTCAAGAACGCAAACAAAAGTAACTAGATTGTGCGTCCGGGACGCTGAAAAACTTTAAATTACATTTCTCCTCTTGTCAGTAAAAATTATATCATCATACTATTTTTCCTTCCATGTTTCTATTTCGAAGTAGTTGAATGAATTTTTTCGGTACAAATTGAATAAAAACAACACTTTATATGTCCATTTACTGCGTCTATCTTTAACAGGTTCTGAGCAACAGAATTAAATGCCATACCGTTTGGAACTTTAATCCTCGCCAAGAACATTCCATCATAAATAAATGCTACGTTTTTAAAAAGGCAGACTCTTGTATTATAAATACGCCTCCTAAAGTAAATGGTAAAATAAAACTTATTTTATATGTTTCTCACCAATAATAGCCTATGTAGGATGTAGAACAATATCATTTTTTACTTCAAAAAAATTGAATTAGTAATTTCTTGATAAGCAGTTTCTAAGTTAAACTACGAGTAACATTTGACACTTTTATGTTGTAAAATTTTTACTAAATCCAGTATAACCACTAAATAGTTTTTAACCTAGAAAGGGGTAAAAGTTAATCTACCGCAGACATTGTTGCTTTTTTCTTAAATCTACTTTTGACTTTTCAATTAACGGGATTTACTAAGCACCAAAGATTTTTAAAACTTATAGGCCTACGCTTATGGCCCGTTTTTGACCCAAAAAGAGGTGAAAGCTACCTCAGCTCTACGTGAAGTTTTTTTGTAATTCTGTAAACTTTCGTGTAATTGTACATTCTATTTGACTTGATTTGTTAAAAACCCGGTATTTTAAAAATAGTCCCCTCAAACTATATTTTTCCCAAGCTCCCTTGGCGGTTAAAATTTTCGTCACCTATGTAAAATTCTAAGGTAAAAGTTTTCATTGAATGAAACAACTTTGCTAAAAGTACAGAGGATAGCTCTTAGACTCTAATAAGATTAAGATGTCTACATAAGCCGTAGGGTCCACATAATTATCGTCACCTTTCTCTTATCTCAACCGATTGTTAAAGACAATTATTGACGACTAAAGCTGATCATTGCGACATCTGACACTGTTTTAGAGGAAGGGAATGATGAGTGGTACTCAATTAGAGGGTTTCAACCCTCATCAGTAAAACCGCCAAGTCACCCCTCCAGGTAACCTTGGGAAGTTCACAGGTGTGTTCGAGACTATACTCTTTACACTTAATATCGTTTTCAATTAGAATGACTTGCATTCTCAACAATGTGTCATTTATACTCATTCTTTTGAAGCGAAGATAAATCGTACCGCATTCACGAACAAACAAACCATTCTTTAATACTTTCATGTTTTATACTTCCGGGATGGAATCGAAGGGTTGCTAAGGACATTACTCAATGCTCGAAACATATCATCCGAACCCATCAAGGACATTTTAAAATTGTATATTGATTCAAACTCTATTATTGGTCTTTAGCAATCAGTATAGGCTAAAACAATAGATTTCTCCATTGTATATACCATCGAATAATCAATTAGGGTCTAATTGTAACATCAAGTAGGGCCTACTCATTTTTTATAAGATGTATAGGATGCCTGAAGTCGTTGGCGCAGCGTAGAACTGACACTGCTTTGACTCTAATGATGGTTCTACGTAGTGTGGCTCACCACCCAGTTTTTGTTTAAGAAGGTCCCAATATTTTGACCCACATTTTCCGTCACGGAAGTGGATCTACTTAACAACAGTGGCTGTTCTGCAGTATAAGCTAGAGTTTTAAACTTCTAATCGAGAAATCATCTAATCCTCCACATAAAACTCACGTGGGTTCTGAGAAATGCGAATTTCTTATATAAGTGAATAACTGTAACATATCTCTTAATCAATTTACTAGTTTTTAAGATGAAAAAGTACAACTTTTTACTTATAGCATAAAATGTAGCAATGAACAAAATGAAGGATATTTTTCTAACTGTATTTAAAAAAAAATACATTTCAATTGATTAATTAAAACCAAAGTACTATTTTTATAATTGTTGTAGCACGAATGAAATAAAAAGTAATAAAATAATTCTGGTAAAGGGGATTGGTGTAAGTAATTGTCTACAACCTTGTCCACAAATTTCAGTGCACTAACGGACCAGTTATTTTTAATTGACATAAAAGTAAATTATGTGTCCGTTATAGCATTGTTTGTTGTAGAAAGTATCGCTTGTATTCAGTATTGGTTGTGTGTCGGATACCTAAATTTTAGATACCTTAAATAAATACATCAACGAATGATATGAGTCTCGCGTTGCCAAGTACCGTAAAGTTATAGCCAAACGATCGTTTACACTTATTGCTAAGCGAAAGTTTGTGTTTTCTTTAGAAACTATAGGTCTAACCTTGTTAGTTAGTATTTCAAAGTCTGCGTTAGATACTCGTGTAAAATTTGTAAACAAACAGCCAGCTGTCAAATATGTTCGTAAATCCTCTCCACTATATTCATACCTTCTTCGTAATAATTGTCTCTGCCACCATCTTCGAGGTCGAGGTTCGTTGATAACCACAAACGCCGCAGCCAAACAAGGAAGCCGACGACGACGGTACATCACAAGTTCATTCATCACTGTGTAAAAGTTACTGCTAGCTCGGCTCAAACTGGACTGTTGCACAAACAAGATGTAATTTTTAGCAAACACAAAAATGTTTGTCAAAACATCGAATTTTTGTTTGTCAAACAATGTTTTTGCGAAACTGTTTAAAAGTTTGTTATAAAAGCATGAAAACAAACTTGTTTGTCGAACATGTTTGACAAACATTTGCTCAGTGTGGACCCGGCTTAACGCCATGTCGGTTGTACAAAGTATCGAGTCGACACAGTGGCTGTTGTAAAACTTTCAGTTTTACGCAGTGTTGGTTATATCTCTGTATTAACAGTGTCATTTCTACTATTGTATCCACTTGATGTTAGAACTTGAATAATTCCAAAACAAGTAGTTGTGAAACATTGCAAACTATACGTTGTGTATGATTCCTTAAAGACTGAATCTTAGCAGAATTTGTCGTTATTTTAAACTTTTTATCTTAGGCCAGCAACCCTCTAGTTTTGAGTTACAGTTCAAATGAAAAACAAACAAATATTATAAAATCAGAATATGAACAAATAATAAACACATAATTAATCGAACTCATTCCATTCTTTTGGGCTTTAGAGTTTTACAGAGACATCATTTGAAAACCCACTTTTTGAGGTTTAGATTGACCTCAAAAACGGCTGTATCCATTAAAAGCTTATTTTTTTGACCTATTAAATAATAATTTCTCTAGATTACATTGAAATTAGATAAAATTACATTACATTGCATTTCTCTATTTGTAAAAATAAAAACGAATAGATATATTTAAACTAAGGAAAAATGATTTCTGCAATAGTTATGTTAAGACACGTTTAGGTTAGGATCGGTTATTTTTTAAATAAAATTTAATAACAATCTATATAACGTAATGTTGAAGAAGTAATGGTGTATTTTGTTTTATTTCATTATTTTATTTTAGTATTACTGCCACGAAGTAATCTTGAAGGTATGAAATAACTATTAAAAGGATTTATCGTTCTATAGATTTTAATTTATGGATATAAGGAAAATTGATGAAAACAAAAATACACTTTTTATGAACTCATACACCTTCAAATTAAAAATGGGCATACCTATATCCGCGAAATTTTCAAACAAATGTGATACAAACATGAGCTTGACTTGTGAGATAAAATTAGATAAAAAAACTCGACACACACAATAAGTTATACTTAGTTTTGTTATTGTAGCTCATCTGTCACTGGGGGACTTGGTCGTTGAAACGCGTTTGATTAAATAAACGTAATTTTTGTGAGATCTTGTGTTAGAGGTTTTTTCTATCAAATAAATGTGAGATAATAAGTATTTGATTTAGTTTTCTTAACATCGGGTGTTTTATCTTAAATACATGATTGATGCACGTAGGTAAGCGTATGGCACGTTTTTCTTTTTTTTATTAGAGAACGAGTGTACTTATCTCAGTACAGGTGACACTAGCCGCCATCTTGTCTAAGGGGATACACTCCGGGGGGGCTTAACACAGGTGTTTAACAATATACATCCTAAATTATGCATCGCCTGAAAGAGCGCATTTAGGATCCACAGTAAAATCCCTTTGACACCTTTAACCAGAGCTTCTTCAGAATTATGTTTTAGGTTCATTAGAATATTCATGTAAATTCAAATTTATCCACGCGCTAAATGTGAGGTGTCGGGGTTTATGGGTGACGTATTTGCTTCGTCGAACAAAGAACCTGCATATATTCAATGTTGTAATTCTAATGTCTAATGGCGACTTTCAGGGTGATATTAATCTGCATTGGGCACGCATGTGCGCGAGAGTGGCCCACGCATATTCTTTGATAGCAACGATTTTGCACAGTCGCGTTTTGAACGAAATCTCCTCCTTGCATTTAAATATTGTGTTACAATAACTGTTAATTACAATCGCAGTATGTAAAAATATCTTTGAAAGAAAACCAGAATAGAGGTTTTGTAAGAAAGTTTCACGTTACCATCTCTTTTATATACAACTTTAACGTAATTTTAAATTAGAAATTGGTTTATCAACAGAAGCTATGAACTATTCACAGATCCTAAGCATGAACCCCCACTCAGAAACTATTCCACCCCCTATCTAAAACTAAAACTCCATGGCGTAATTGTTTGTGAAGAGCTGTTAAAATTTTCAGTGGTGTAGTTTCTGGTTAGCACATCATAATTCCCGTCGCCATTGTTCTACACTTTTCAACCAGAGTTCGCTACTTTAAAGTTTCCCAATGTTACGCACAAAGCAGCATCAAATCTGTAAATTTTAAGCCTCGACGGGTATGAACCCGGAACCTCTCGTGAAGTCAGATTGGTAACCACTAGACCAGCCGGGATTTTCTATTTCACTCCTTCCCATACCAAACATTTCTAGTATTTTTATATATTCGTTTTTTATATTTGAATTCAGAATTATGTCATTACATTTTTCTGATATAAAGTCAAAACCAAAATTTGAATATTTATGTTATATACAATATTTAAAATCTTCAATTAGTTCTGTGGTGAAATTCATAACATAATTCTCATTCTCCTAACCACAATAATACGAACAAAAACTAAAATCCCAATAATTACTATTTAGTTATTTCCATGTACAATTCGATAACATGGCTATAATCATCAATGGATTTACTATAACTTAGTTCTAGTTTAACAGTAAAATCTCCTAATTAAATTTAATACTTTGATCAATTTGACTCAAATTATTACAAACTAAACTTTGAGACTATATCCACATCATTGCCAATAGTTATATAAGCCACGTTTAGTTTTTTGTCAAAATCCAATCTTCGTTGCTCAAACATGAAATATATTTGTCGTGTATTGTATACATATTAAATAAAAGAAATATTTTTTCTACTAAAATAAATAACAAAGCATCCAAAGCTTTGTTACGATGAGCAATAATTATGAAACCAATGTGAACGTTTAACAATAAAGAATGAGATGTCAAAATAAGGTGAAAATTTTAAGTTTTATAATACTGCATATTTTAGCAGTGGCTGGTGCTGTTTTCTGAATTTAATTTTTTGGGTAAAAATGTAACGTTTTTCAATAAACCAAATTTGCATCTGTCCTTTTTTTTACATATGACATTTGAATAACAAAATGCTAGAACATTATGTTACTATTTTTCAAAAATTCATAAAAGACGTTTAAAGTTAAAAAAAAAAAAAAAAAATATTGATAATCTAATAAACATTGACACCTTGAAAAAACATTTGTATTAACAATATCTCTTTTCATTTTTCCTGGAAAAAAAATAATCACACCTTAATTCTTGATATCTTAATTACTGTATGTGACAGGTACCCTTCCTCCTCCAATGTTAAAATTGGTGTTGTTAAGTTTAAAACAGATCATTTAAGATTTTAAAATGAAGAACATTTTGGGAAATCGATTAAGTAATAATTAAAAGAAGAAAAAAATGTGGATGTCATACATCCATGATTTTGAAAGATCAAGGCATATCCACTATAAACCAAGCTAAGTCCCTAAAATTATCTCCAGAACAACTAGACTAGATTACTCAAGTCATTTTAGACATGGAAGCTCTCAGCCATATGGGTTCTGAAATTTTTGAACTTTCAGAACTATAGAGTATGATAGTACTCTATACCATTTGGCCTCACATGCCATTTTGGAGGATTTTTAACACGTGTCGAAACTTTGGTTCATGTTCATGATCCATAGACCAAAGCACAATCAAAGGCATGGAAGCACAGTAGTATCCTTATGCAAACAAGTTGGGTGGGGAGGGGCAGATATCATGAAGACGTTAGCTTATGTTGGTATCACTTTGGTTGAGGAGCCGAAAAAGTTTGAACAACTAAATGTATTAAGCACAGGGGGAATATGATAAGTAAATATATATTTGGAACCCTGTAGCCTTGTCTCTGTAAAGAAAGACCTTTCAGTACTCCTTGTACATGCAGTTACGTTGGTTTTTTCGAGAATACAATTTTCATTTAAAGAATACAATATTCGAATGAAAGCAATTTTTTTTAAACGTCATTATTTAGTAGTGTTGCTCAATGTATGCACAGGTTTTTGTATAACATAAATTAAGTGTTAGAGCGTACAAAATGACACAGGCTCTTACATTTTGAATTAATTTTATTTGTACAGTCATCAAAATATTTACACTCCGAGTAGTTAACGCACAATCGATAAATTAATGTAATATTCTAATAAGATAATGTAAACACAACACAATTATCATATCGAAACATAATTGAAACATTCAAAATGGTTGTGTTTAATTGCTAGAAAGCAAACAACATGACTTAAAACTGTTTCACAAAAATAAATGGTTTATTAGTCATTGTAAAGACTGTTCTATGGTTCGATATATTTTAATTAAAGAGAACAAACACAGATGTAAAAACCATCTGTTCATTTGTATCATTGATGTCTTTGAAACGATTGTCACTCTATTGACATCGATCTGTGACTTGGCATCGTTCAATATTATCTCTGCCATCAATATCACATTTGATTTCGTTCTGAAAACGTTTTGTCTCCAGTTGTGTTAATTTCTTTTCCAACTTGATGAGCTTTTGTTCACAAATAAGTTCTTTAGACGTGTATTCAGTTCGCCTAAATAAAAATTGCTATATGAAGTCTAGTGTATGGCATAAGTAGCTTACATTAAAAATAATTGGTGCATAGAAAGAAAAAAATTATGTGAAAATATATTCTTAATAAATTATATTATTTCTATTAAATAATGACAGTTAGGCCTTTATAATTTTCAAATAATTTTTGTCTACCATATCTAAAGCAAAATTTATTTTACACTCAATTTTTATTTTATTACATATTCATAGTACTCTTATGTAGTAGGTCTAAAGAGATATTTATATGATGGGTAAACAAATTCATGTTGAGTTTTCGAAGGACTATTCTTTTTTGAGGTCCTCTCAGACAAAAAAATCTTCTTTTTTTTTAATATCTGTGCGGCCATATCTGGTGGAATGTATATTATTATATTATATAATCCCAAATTTAGGACTACCTATCATACAAAACTCAATATCTGTAACGATTTGTGTAAGATTTTGCTAAAATATAGGCTGTAATTGACGAAACAAAATGTATTGGTCGGCGCCTTTTCTTAAAATACCGGTTCAAGAGTTGTCGGTTAAAAAGAGGAAATGAAACATCAAAATCGGTCGTGAAAGTCGGAATATTTTAAAAACAGCTAAAATGATTTCGATCACATTTTTAGTCAAATACGGAGATTTAAAACCAAAATCAATATTCAAATCAAAGAAAATATCAGTTATTGAGTCATTTAAAAAATATTGAAATATTTTTGTTTTGAAATACTTTAGTTGCTGTTTGATTTGTTTTTGTTTTTGATTTCACTAAACATTTATCGAAATATCTTGTGTCAATTTTGAGATATTAATGTTTTACGATGACATCCATCGTTCGTTGTCTTTTTATGGTCCTTAGGTAAATCCAAGGACCTTTATAATTTCAGAAGCGTGTCTGTCTGTCTGTAAGTCGCAACCATTCTATACAGACTAGACTATAGAGTATGTTTATATAATCCTATATATTTCAAACTGTTTATGTTCTTTGTATTATCCCACATATAAGAAAAATCAATTGCTAACAAAAAAGAAAAGACATTGAGATAGATAATTAGAAAAACTATCAAGTTAAATTTTCTTTTTTAGAAATATTATGCGTGGCTTATCAAATAAACTATAAGTTATTCTGATTACGAATATATGTTTATCTGACGAAAACATTTATTTGTGGCGCTAGGTCAAATTTATTGTGTCAGATATCATATCCCCTGCTCTCTAACTTGAAAACTGCGTGACCTACAAATAGGGGAAAAACTTATTTGGATTTGAAATTAAATTGAAGTGCGAAATCATATGTTTAGTTTTTTGTATGACGAATACAACTTAATTTAACCACATAACGAGAAATGGTTAGCGTATCAGTTTTAAAACCAATTTTAGTGAGATGTGAGACAAAATATTTAATAGCCATTAAAAGATGGATTGGATTCTCATTGAGTTTTCTTTATTAGGGTCCGTAGATAAAACCAAGGACCCTTATAATTTCACGCGCTCTCTGTCTGTAAGTCTTGGTGTCGTAACATTTCGTCCCCGGTAACATCTCGTCCCGATTCCACGAGCGTGGGGTTGGGGATGAACTCTCTACTTGCCCACTAGTAACATCTCCTGGCACATACGCTAGGTTAGGTTAGGTTAGGATAGGTTAGGTTATAATATAATATAAAAAATAATTGTTTTTACAAATTTAAAAAAATATGTTAATAGTAATAACACTTCTCGTATGACAGTGTTTTGATCGAATTTGGTAAACTAGATAAAATACTTTAAAATTTATTCCTCAACCCTTGTCAAACTTTCGTCGGGACGAGATGATGTAATTAGTTTGTTTAATCATTTGTAAAACTGAGCGGGATGAAATGTTTCTTTTTTCTAGGAAATTGGCAGCGGGACGAAATGTTACTGAACCCGTCTCACAGACAAGACGATAAATTCTATATACTGTATTTCAAATTTTGCCTTTATATTCTTTTTATTATCTCAAAAAATAAGAAAAATATAGCAATAACAAACAAAATGACCTTGGGAAAAAACTATAGAGTTAAAAATTTTATTTTTGGAAATATTATTTGAGGGGGTATCAAATGAAATTAGAAATTATTCTGATTACGAATATGTATGTTAATTGATGAAGACATTAATATGTTGTTTCTAGGCCGCTTAAAGAATTCGACTTTATAAAATTAAATACCCCCATATGCCAGGGGACACGCTTAACTCATTTATTTAACTGGTAATTCCCGAACCTTTATTTTTCGAAAATTTGGTCCGTTAAGGGCTTACATTTGAGTAAAATTTGATTTATATCACTATTTAGAGAAAACAAAATTTTTAATTTAGGTTTAACGATAGCTTCTCTTTTAAATGTAGAGTTTGATTAGTAGTCAATTTGTTTTTGTATGAGAGAGTATGGATATTTGTATACAGTTTTTAGTTTGATTGATTGAATTATTATTAATCCACAAAGTTCATAATAAATCAATCAGAAATAACTTAGCCTATCTACATAGGTCGACAGAAATAGGTTATTGCTAAGTAATATACAAACAAACTGAATAAATATTAAATAAACTATAATGGAGGGTGTGTGCAAAAGTTTTTGAAGAAGTACGTGCAATGGCGTGATGTTTTAAATAATAATAGTTAATTGCGTGTTGCTGATGAAGTACTATTTCCGGGATGTTGTTGAGCTTAATTACAATTTTCAGGCTCGGTGATTTACAAAGTGAAGCGGCATCACTCGCGTAGAATGTTTGGTTTACAGTACGTGACGAAATTTTGTTAGTTTCTTAAATGCAAGTATTTACTATATTAATGGTTATTAATTTTGTTTTGTTTTCGTAAACTTACAAAAATTGAAAAAGTAGAAAAACTTATTGCATTAAAATCGATTATATAATTGTCGACTTAAAGGAAATTAAAAAAATTATGTAGCATTCTGTTTCCTTTCTATTTAATAATTTTCTTTACCCATCCACCTCTTATATATTGTAGGTTTTAAGTAAATAATATAATATAATTATTGTTTTAAAACCACATCAAAGATTTTTATTGAAGAGATTGTCTTTTGAAAGAGGTTCTGAATTTGAACCCATAAAGTATTGAAGCGGTTCAATCCTCTGGCCTTTACATTCTCTGTTATTAAAAAAGAAAAAAAAACAATGAACTATGCAAAATGTCTAAGAAGCAATTTTCTTACTTTCGTGTGAACTTGTTAATGACGTTATATAAACGCCAAAGTGTACCCAAACTGTCTGAAAATTGGATAAAATTAATCGCCTTTACTATTGAAGTTGTACATGTATAAAAAAACACTTAATCAACTTGTTCTACCGACCCTGTGGTTTTGTGTAATATTTCATAATCCCAGGCCTAGGTTTCAACAGCTGAAACTGTCTGTATTTCCAATATTGTGTGTTGAAACCAATCCATTTTAAACTTTCTTATATAACGTGAAATACTGAAAGTTTTATCATATGTCTAAAAATCAATATTTAATTTTTCTAAGATACATCAGTTTGGAAGACCTCTGAGCCTCAAAATGTGTTTGAAGTGATGTTGTCTGTTTGTTACAGAATTGTACAGCCTTAACCAGTAAGCCGGTTTTGATTAAATTGAGTTTGTAGAAATATTTTAGCCATATCTGGAAGCTTTTTATTTTAAATTATTATTATGAACTACTATAACTCAAAATGTAAGATAGCGTTTATTTTGATCGAATTTGCTATGTGAACATAATTTAGCCGTATCCTCGAGACATTTTTTACATTTTTATCCTAAAACACGAAATGTAGGAGTAACTCCAATAAAACAAAAGGGAGTATTTCTTTTTTTTTAAATTGTCTCAAACCGTTTTAATCAAATTTGGTAAAATGTAGCGTCTAATGACCTCCAAAAAACAGATTGGTTGTAATCTTTTCAAAAATGCTGGTCCTAGAAATATCGCTAAATTTTTTTTTTTTTCAATAGAGATTTATACAAAAACAAGTTCTCAAATGACATAAATAAGTCTGCTAAATCGTCAGTAAAAAAATTACGGATTTGAAGTAATTTCGACAAAACGAAAATTGAATGTTTTCATGTTTTGACAAGAGAAGAGAGCTACTTTAGCGTGAGCTGTTTTGTTATAGGGAACAGCTGATCGGAACTGTGTTGATAAAGAGAGGAATTTTCTATTTCAACATACAGTAAAAAGTTCATGGGGAAAATATTAGTAATGAAAATTTTTGAATTTCCTTTTTCAAGCGTATAATTAATTATAATGTTTTTGGAAGATTGAGGCGAATATTACCTTTGCGAAGTATTTAATTTTGTAAACATTATTGAACTAACTCCTAATTTAAAAATTATAAACACTAAAATCATTCTATAGATCCATCCAAATTAGCGAGTAAGTTGTAAATTTATAATTTTGTTAGCGAAGCTATACCATGAACTCTCTAAAGAACAAAAATTAATATTAAAATGTGCATTCAATGTATTTATTGGTTTTATAGCTATTTCATTTTTTATTCGAATTTTTGTTTTGATTCTAGGGCTGAAAATTATTTTAACTTATATATATTATTACCCAATTCCATTAAAAAACATATTAAAATTATTTAATTTTTAGCACTTTAAAACAATTTACAACCTTATAGGACACAGTGTTGAAATTATAGTGTTTCAGCCCTTTTAATCAAAACTAGTAAACAAATTTGAAAGAATAAACACGACTAAAACCATTAGGTAAATTGTAGTAATATACATCAGGAAAATATATGTATTTATGTATATGTATATATATAGGCCTATATATATATATATATATATATATATATATATATATATATATATGTGTGTGTATATATATATATGTGTGTGTGGGGGGGTTTATTTTCTTTTTTTGGTATTTAAGTTTCCAATTTCACGAAAAAAAATCATTTTAAAATTTTTTATTCAGTAGCCTATATCAGAATTTATTTAATGATTTTAATGCTATTTTATTTTAAAAAAATGCTTTAACTAGGGAAACCATGGTCAGCATGTTTCAATATATTTGTGGTTATACAAAAAATAAAGTGTTTTATTTATTAAAATGGAATACCACCAAGTACCTACGCTTCTTAGCGTAAATAGCTATTTTATTTTTTAATTTCTTTCAATTATATATTAGTTTTGATTCTTGGGTTGAATATTCTATAAATTCAACAACTTTTGATATCTCATATCTCCTATACGGTTGTATATTTTAAAAACTTGCCAACAATAACGTTTAATGTAATTATATATGGAGTCCTGTTATTAAAAAAAAAAGTTTACGTTTAACAATTTTGTCAACTAAGAGGCCCCGTTAGGGATGCGATATTTGAATGTGTATTAAAAAAATAGTTCTATTTGAAAATGAATGTAGATTAATTCTCATTTTCCTACTGTTATTAGTTAAAAAGTTAACAAAACGTTCCCATATTGTTCTAAGATTTAAATAATATAACTTTCCAAGCAAACATTTTCCCATATTTCGGGAAGATGAAGGTAGGTTACAATCTATTAGGATTAATACACATCTATCACGTTTACACAGTTCTTAATATGAGTATAAAAATAAATCAAATCTACGAATAAATATGTAGAAATGGTTTTGATAAATAAATTGGCTTAAAATACACCCCAGATTAGGGGTTGATATATGCACCACCGAAATGTTAATAGACATGCAATAAGCTCAAAATGGATTGAATCGAACATTATAATAAATTACCAATGAAGATATGAAATTGATATTATAAATTGTGTAAATAGTATACAAGTTGTTCCCTTTGTATTCGAGCAGAACTAAATTATACTTTTAAATAAGTAGGCTTTAAAATTGAACCATTTTATTTGACTGTAACACCCGTTATATCCTTGTGCGAACAACTGTCTAATGTCAAAAATTTTTACGCATGTTATATTCCCGTATTCTAATTGTATAGAAGATGTAATGTAAATTCAATTGTACCGTATTAAAGTTGCTCGACACCCTATTCCCTTCGCCCATTGTCCCACAAAGCCCTGAATAGGAAATGCGGGACAATGAAAATATTAAAGTGCGTGTTGGGTGCCAATCTTGATTAAGCGTACAAAGGTTTGCAGGCTCCTTATGTGGTTCCCGAGTATTGTTGTAAACGATAATAATATTAAAATATTGGGAAGGGATACCTGTTTGTAAAGGGGAAACAGGTCGTTGCATCAATAGGGTTAAAAAGTTTTAAGCTTTATGCCCTGCAGATCAAGATGGATCTTCCCTTTACCTGAAGCAGACTTTGGGAAACTCTGGACTTGTGTCAATCTATAACCGATTCGTCACTGTCTGTAGCTACATCACGGGAGAGGGTTGTTCTGTATATAATTGTAAAACTAAAGTAGAACAAATTATCAACTTATTCTTCTGAAAATGTTAGGTTGTGTCTATTTCCTACTCCCTTTCACGTTTATTTGACAGTGTGCGATATAACCGTCTCTAGAGGTGAGTTGGCACCGTGCTAATATTAATTTCATCCACCTACAGTATTCTCAAGGTAGGAATGTGTCTGGGGTGGAGAGGAAAAGATGGGCTCCCACAATTTGTTTGTTGCGTTTATTTTCAGCGGTACAACCCCTATAAAAATAATAATTTCGCCCACCTACTGCATACTATAACTGCCTTAAGACATTGTTTCACAACCACTGTCTCTATGTATCACTATTCTCATAAATGTCAGAATGAGCTTATGAGCTCTAAGATTGATATTTATTAATGAATAGTTTTTTATCAACAACAAAATACGTTTCAATAAAAATATTATGTTTAATTTCATACTAAAATAAGTTGTTATTACACCTAACTACCTTTAACAATAATACAAATAATTACTTTAAATATAAGTACAGTATCAATATAATATAGTATTAACTACTGTGTTATCTGACTTAATTAAACATTGAGTAATAATATAATAAAGTTACTACAGTATTATTCATGTGCATTTGCATTGAGTTGCATCGTTTAATTAACATTATTACTGTACATGTATAAATAATAAGCAA
The DNA here is from genome assembly GCA_963513935.1 of Aphrophora alni. Classification (NCBI taxonomy): domain Eukaryota; kingdom Metazoa; phylum Arthropoda; class Insecta; order Hemiptera; family Aphrophoridae; genus Aphrophora; species Aphrophora alni. The sequence continues at coordinate 70,146,139 of OY740771.1, read as the reverse complement.
AGTGACTCAACTGTTACAGAAATTAAAATAGTAGATGTAAATAGTAGCTCACCTCACTCATACATTACTTTTGTACTTGATATTTAAGAATTGGAGATAGAAATATTAAATTTCTTGATTGAAATGTTCATTGGTGGATAAACACAATTGTTTAAGTAAATTCAAAATTGCAAAATAAATAATAATTTCTTTTTAAAAATGTTTTAGTAATACCGACCTATGAGGTAATGTCCGCAGAAGGTTGATAGTGGACTGCCTGCTGTATCCGCCAAAATTAATAAATTTATGCTAAAATTCACAATCTATGATTTTTTTATTATTCTAAAATATCAAAAAGGGTTAATTCTTTGGTTCTATATTTGTTGGAGATATGAAATAAAAGGAATTTTGTATATAGGAAAGGGTTAATTCTCTGGTTCTATATTTGTTGGAGATAAGAAATAAACCGAATTTTGTATATCGGAAAGGGTTAATTCTCTGGTTCTATATTTGTTGGAGATATGAAATAAACGGAATTTTGTATATCGTAAAGGGTTAATTCTCTAGTTTTATATTTGTTGGAGATATGAAATAAACGGAATTTTGTATATCGGAAAGGGTTAATTCTCTGGTTCTATATTTGTTGGAGATATGAAATAAACGGAATTTTGTATATCGTAAAGGGTTAATTCTCTAGTTTTATATTTGTTGGAGATATGAAATAAACGGAATTTTGTATATCGGAAAGGGTTAATTCTCTGGTTCTGTATTTGTTGGAGATATGAAATAAAAGGAATTTTGTATATAGGAAAGGGTTAATTCTCTGGTTCTATATTTGTTGGAGATAAGAAATAAACCGAATTTTGTATATAGGAAAGGGTTAATTCTCTGGTTCTATATTTGTTGGAGATATGAAATAAACGGAATTTTGTATATCGTAAAGGGTTAATTCTCTAGTTTTATATTTGTTGGAGATATGAAATAAACGGAATTTTGTATATCGGAAAGGGTTAATTCTCTAGTTTTATATTTGTTGGAGATATGAAATAAACGGAATTTTGTATATCGTAAAGGGTTAATTCTCTAGTTTTATATTTGTTGGAGATATGAAATAAACGGAATTTTGTATATCGTAAAGGGTTAATTCTCTAGTTTTATATTTGTTGGAGATATGAAATAAACGGAATTTTGTATATCGGAAAGGGTTAATTCTCTGGTTCTATATTTGTTGGAGATATGAAATAAACGGAATTTTGTATATCGTAAAGGGTTAATTCTCTAGTTTTATATTTGTTGGAGATATGAAATAAACGGAATTTTGTATATCGGAAAGGGTTAATTCTCTGGTTCTATATTTGTTGGAGATATGAAATAAACGGAATTTTGTATATCGTAAAGGGTTAATTCTCTAGTTTTATATTTGTTGGAGATATGAAATAAACGGAATTTTGTATATCGGAAAGGGTTAATTCTCTGGTTCTATATTTGTTGGAGATATGAAATAAAAGGAATTTTGTATATAGGAAAGGGTTAATTCTCTGGTTCTATATTTGTTGGAGATAAGAAATAAACCGAATTTTGTATATAGGAAAGGGTTAATTCTCTGGTTCTATATTTGTTGGAGATATGAAATAAACGGAATTTTGTATATCGTAAAGGGTTAATTCTCTAGTTTTATATTTGTTGGAGATATGAAATAAACGGAATTTTGTATATCGGAAAGGGTTAATTCTCTAGTTTTATATTTGTTGGAGATATGAAATAAACGGAATTTTGTATATCGTAAAGGGTTAATTCTCTAGTTTTATATTTGTTGGAGATATGAAATAAACGGAATTTTGTATATCGTAAAGGGTTAATTCTCTAGTTTTATATTTGTTGGAGATATGAAATAAACGGAATTTTGTATATCGTAAAGGGTTAATTCTCTAGTTTTATATTTGTTGGAGATATGAAATAAACGGAATTTTGTATATCGGAAAGGGTTAATTCTCTAGTTTTATATTTGTTGGAGATATGAAATAAACGGAATTTTGTATATCGTAAAGGGTTAATTCTCTAGTTTTATATTTGTTGGAGATATGAAATAAACGGAATTTTGTATATCGTAAAGGGTTAATTCTCTAGTTTTATATTTGTTGGAGATATGAAATAAACGGAATTTTGTATATCGTAAAGGGTTAATTCTCTAGTTTTATATTTGTTGGAGATATGAAATAAACGGAATTTTGTATATCGTAAAGGGTTAATTCTCTAGTTTTATATTTGTTGGAGATATGAAATAAACGGAATTTTGTATATCGTAAAGGGTTAATTCTCTAGTTTTATATTTGTTGGAGATATGAAATAAACGGAATTTTGTATATCGGAAAGGGTTAATTCTCTAGTTTTATATTTGTTGGAGATATGAAATAAACGGAATTTTGTATATCGGAAAGGGTTAATTCTCTAGTTTTATATTTGTTGGAGATATGAAATAAACGGAATTTTGTATATCGTAAAGGGTTAATTCTCTAGTTTTATATTTGTTGGAGATATGAAATAAACGGAATTTTGTATATCGTAAAGGGTTAATTCTCTAGTTTTATATTTGTTGGAGATATGAAATAAACGGAATTTTGTATATCGGAAAGGGTTAATTCTCTAGTTTTATATTTGTTGGAGATATGAAATAAACGGAATTTTGTATATCGGAAAGGGTTAATTCTCTAGTTTTATATTTGTTGGAGATATGAAATAAACGGAATTTTGTATATCGTAAAGGGTTAATTCTCTAGTTTTATATTTGTTGGAGATATGAAATAAACGGAATTTTGTATATCGTAAAGGGTTAATTCTCTAGTTTTATATTTGTTGGAGATATGAAATAAACGGAATTTTGTATATCGTAAAGGGTTAATTCTCTAGTTTTATATTTGTTGGAGATATGAAATAAACGGAATTTTGTATATCGGAAAGGGTTAATTCTCTAGTTTTATATTTGTTGGAGATATGAAATAAACGGAATTTTGTATATCGGAAAGGGTTAATTCTCTAGTTTTATATTTGTTGGAGATATGAAATAAACGGAATTTTGTATATCGGAAAGGGTTAATTCTCTAGTTTTATATTTGTTGGAGATATGAAATAAACGGAATTTTGTATATCGTAAAGGGTTAATTCTCTAGTTTTATATTTGTTGGAGATATGAAATAAACGGAATTTTGTATATCGTAAAGGGTTAATTCTCTAGTTTTATATTTGTTGGAGATATGAAATAAACGGAATTTTGTATATCGGAAAGGGTTAATTCTCTAGTTTTATATTTGTTGGAGATATGAAATAAACGGAATTTTGTATATCGGAAAGGGTTAATTCTCTAGTTTTATATTTGTTGGAGATATGAAATAAACGGAATTTTGTATATCGTAAAGGGTTAATTCTCTAGTTTTATATTTGTTGGAGATATGAAATAAACGGAATTTTGTATATCGTAAAGGGTTAATTCTCTAGTTTTATATTTGTTGGAGATATGAAATAAACGGAATTTTGTATATCGGAAAGGGTTAATTCTCTAGTTTTATATTTGTTGGAGATATGAAATAAACGGAATTTTGTATATCGTAAAGGGTTAATTCTCTAGTTTTATATTTGTTGGAGATATGAAATAAACGGAATTTTGTATATCGTAAAGGGTTAATTCTCTAGTTTTATATTTGTTGGAGATATGAAATAAACGGAATTTTGTATATCGTAAAGGGTTAATTCTCTAGTTTTATATTTGTTGGAGATATGAAATAAACGGAATTTTGTATATCGGAAAGGGTTAATTCTCTAGTTTTATATTTGTTGGAGATATGAAATAAACGGAATTTTGTATATCGGAAAGGGTTAATTCTCTAGTTTTATATTTGTTGGAGATATGAAATAAACGGAATTTTGTATATCGTAAAGGGTTAATTCTCTAGTTTTATATTTGTTGGAGATATGAAATAAACGGAATTTTGTATATCGTAAAGGGTTAATTCTCTAGTTTTATATTTGTTGGAGATATGAAATAAACGGAATTTTGTATATCGGAAAGGGTTAATTCTCTAGTTTTATATTTGTTGGAGATATGAAATAAACGGAATTTTGTATATCGGAAAGGGTTAATTCTCTAGTTTTATATTTGTTGGAGATATGAAATAAACGGAATTTTGTATATCGGAAAGGGTTAATTCTCTAGTTTTATATTTGTTGGAGATATGAAATAAACGGAATTTTGTATATCGGAAAGGGTTAATTCTCTAGTTTTATATTTGTTGGAGATATGAAATAAACGGAATTTTGTATATCGGAAAGGGTTAATTCTCTAGTTTTATATTTGTTGGAGATATGAAATAAACGGAATTTTGTATATCGGAAAGGGTTAATTCTCTAGTTTTATATTTGTTGGAGATATGAAATAAACGGAATTTTGTATATCGTAAAGGGTTAATTCTCTAGTTTTATATTTGTTGGCGATATGAAATAAACGGAATTTTGTATATCGGAAATGGTTAATTCTCTAGTTTTATATTTGTTGGAGATATGAAATAAACGGAATTTTGTATATCGTAAAGGGTTAATTCTCTAGTTTTATATTTGTTGGAGATATGAAATAAACGGAATTTTGTATATCGTAAAGGGTTAATTCTCTAGTTTTATATTTGTTGGAGATATGAAATAAACGGAATTTTGTATATCGAAAAGGGTTAATTCTCTAGTTTTATATTTGTTGGAGATATGAAATAAACGGAATTTTGTATATCGGAAAGGGTTAATTCTCTAGTTTTATATTTGTTGGAGATATGAAATAAACGGAATTTTGTATATCGTAAAGGGTTAATTCTCTAGTTTTATATTTGTTGGAGATATGAAATAAACGGAATTTTGTATATCGTAAAGGGTTAATTCTCTAGTTTTATATTTGTTGGAGATATGAAATAAACGGAATTTTGTATATCGTAAAGGGTTAATTCTCTAGTTTTATATTTGTTGGAGATATGAAATAAACGGAATTTTGTATATCGGAAAGGGTTAATTCTCTAGTTTTATATTTGTTGGAGATATGAAATAAACGGAATTTTGTATATCGGAAAGGGTTAATTCTCTAGTTTTATATTTGTTGGAGATATGAAATAAACGGAATTTTGTATATCGTAAAGGGTTAATTCTCTAGTTTTATATTTGTTGGAGATATGAAATAAACGGAATTTTGTATATCGTAAAGGGTTAATTCTCTAGTTTTATATTTGTTGGAGATATGAAATAAACGGAATTTTGTATATCGTAAAGGGTTAATTCTCTAGTTTTATATTTGTTGGAGATATGAAATAAACGGAATTTTGTATATCGGAAAGGGTTAATTCTCTGGTTCTATATTTGTTGGAGATATGAAATAAACGGAATTTTGTATATCGGAAAGGGTTAATTCTCTGGTTCTATATTTGTTGGAGATATGAAATAAACGGAATTTTGTATATCGTAAAGGGTTAATTCTCTAGTTTTATATTTGTTGGAGATATGAAATAAACGGAATTTTGTATATCGGAGAGGGTTAATTCTCTGGTTCTATATTTGTTGGAGATATGAAATAAAAGGAATTTTGTATATAGGAAAGGGTTAATTCTCTGGTTCTATATTTGTTGGAGATAAGAAATAAACCGAATTTTGTATATAGGAAAGGGTTAATTCTCTGGTTCTATATTTGTTGGAGATATGAAATAAACGGAATTTTGTATATCGTAAAGAGTTAATTCTCTAGTTGTATATTTGTTGGAGATATGAAATAAACGGAATTTTGTATATCGGAAAGGGTTAATTCTCTAGTTTTATATTTGTTGGAGATATGAAATAAACGGAATTTTGTATATCGTAAAGGGTTAATTCTCTAGTTTTATATTTGTTGGAGATATGAAATAAACGGAATTTTGTATATCGTAAAGGGTTAATTCTCTAGTTTTATATTTGTTGGAGATATGAAATAAACGGAATTTTGTATATCGTAAAGGGTTAATTCTCTAGTTTTATATTTGTTGGAGATATGAAATAAACGGAATTTTGTATATCGGAAAGGGTTAATTCTCTAGTTTTATATTTGTTGGAGATATGAAATAAACGGAATTTTGTATATCGTAAAGGGTTAATTCTCTAGTTTTATATTTGTTGGAGATATGAAATAAACGGAATTTTGTATATCGTAAAGGGTTAATTCTCTAGTTTTATATTTGTTGGAGATATGAAATAAACGGAATTTTGTATATCGTAAAGGGTTAATTCTCTAGTTTTATATTTGTTGGAGATATGAAATAAACGGAATTTTGTATATCGTAAAGGGTTAATTCTCTAGTTTTATATTTGTTGGAGATATGAAATAAACGGAATTTTGTATATCGTAAAGGGTTAATTCTCTAGTTTTATATTTGTTGGAGATATGAAATAAACGGAATTTTGTATATCGTAAAGGGTTAATTCTCTAGTTTTATATTTGTTGGAGATATGAAATAAACGGAATTTTGTATATCGGAAAGGGTTAATTCTCTAGTTTTATATTTGTTGGAGATATGAAATAAACGGAATTTTGTATATCGTAAAGGGTTAATTCTCTAGTTTTATATTTGTTGGAGATATGAAATAAACGGAATTTTGTATATCGTAAAGGGTTAATTCTCTAGTTTTATATTTGTTGGAGATATGAAATAAACGGAATTTTGTATATCGTAAAGGGTTAATTCTCTAGTTTTATATTTGTTGGAGATATGAAATAAACGGAATTTTGTATATCGGAAAGGGTTAATTCTCTAGTTTTATATTTGTTGGAGATATGAAATAAACGGAATTTTGTATATCGTAAAGGGTTAATTCTCTAGTTTTATATTTGTTGGAGATATGAAATAAACGGAATTTTGTATATCGTAAAGGGTTAATTCTCTAGTTTTATATTTGTTGGAGATATGAAATAAACGGAATTTTGTATATCGGAAAGGGTTAATTCTCTAGTTTTATATTTGTTGGAGATATGAAATAAACGGAATTTTGTATATCGGAAAGGGTTAATTCTCTAGTTTTATATTTGTTGGAGATATGAAATAAACGGAATTTTGTATATCGTAAAGGGTTAATTCTCTAGTTTTATATTTGTTGGAGATATGAAATAAACGGAATTTTGTATATCGTAAAGGGTTAATTCTCTAGTTTTATATTTGTTGGAGATATGAAATAAACGGAATTTTGTATATCGGAAAGGGTTAATTCTCTAGTTTTATATTTGTTGGAGATATGAAATAAACGGAATTTTGTATATCGTAAAGGGTTAATTCTCTAGTTTTATATTTGTTGGAGATATGAAATAAACGGAATTTTGTATATCGGAAATGGTTAATTCTCTAGTTTTATATTTGTTGGAGATATGAAATAAACGGAATTTTGTATATCGTAAAGGGTTAATTCTCTAGTTTTATATTTGTTGGAGATATGAAATAAACGGAATTTTGTATATCGGAAAGGGTTAATTCTCTAGTTTTATATTTGTTGGAGATATGAAATAAACGGAATTTTGTATATCGGAAAGGGTTAATTCTCTAGTTTTATATTTGTTGGAGATATGAAATAAACGGAATTTTGTATATCGTAAAGGGTTAATTCTCTAGTTTTATATTTGTTGGAGATATGAAATAAACGGAATTTTGTATATCGTAAAGGGTTAATTCTCTAGTTTTATATTTGTTGGAGATATGAAATAAACGGAATTTTGTATATCGGAAAGGGTTAATTCTCTAGTTTTATATTTGTTGGAGATATGAAATAAACGGAATTTTGTATATCGGAAAGGGTTAATTCTCTAGTTTTATATTTGTTGGAGATATGAAATAAACGGAATTTTGTATATCGGAAAGGGTTAATTCTCTAGTTTTATATTTGTTGGAGATATGAAATAAACGGAATTTTGTATATCGGAAAGGGTTAATTCTCTAGTTTTATATTTGTTGGAGATATGAAATAAACGGAATTTTGTATATCGGAAAGGGTTAATTCTCTAGTTTTATATTTGTTGGAGATATGAAATAAACGGAATTTTGTATATCGGAAAGGGTTAATTCTCTAGTTTTATATTTGTTGGAGATATGAAATAAACGGAATTTTGTATATCGGAAAGGGTTAATTCTCTAGTTTTATATTTGTTGGAGATATGAAATAAACGGAATTTTGTATATCGTAAAGGGTTAATTCTCTAGTTTTATATTTGTTGGAGATATGAAATAAACGGAATTTTGTATATCGTAAAGGGTTAATTCTCTAGTTTTATATTTGTTGGAGATATGAAATAAACGGAATTTTGTATATCGGAAAGGGTTAATTCTCTAGTTTTATATTTGTTGGAGATATGAAATAAACGGAATTTTGTATATCGTAAAGGGTTAATTCTCTAGTTTTATATTTGTTGGAGATATGAAATAAACGGAATTTTGTATATCGTAAAGGGTTAATTCTCTAGTTTTATATTTGTTGGAGATATGAAATAAACGGAATTTTGTATATCGGAAAGGGTTAATTCTCTAGTTTTATATTTGTTGGAGATATGAAATAAACGGAATTTTGTATATCGTAAAGGGTTAATTCTCTAGTTTTATATTTGTTGGAGATATGAAATAAACGGAATTTTGTATATCGTAAAGGGTTAATTCTCTAGTTTTATATTTGTTGGAGATATGAAATAAACGGAATTTTGTATATCGTAAAGGGTTAATTCTCTAGTTTTATATTTGTTGGAGATATGAAATAAACGGAATTTTGTATATCGGAAAGGGTTAATTCTCTAGTTTTATATTTGTTGGAGATATGAAATAAACGGAATTTTGTATATCGGAAAGGGTTAATTCTCTAGTTTTATATTTGTTGGAGATATGAAATAAACGGAATTTTGTATATCGTAAAGGGTTAATTCTCTAGTTTTATATTTGTTGGAGATATGAAATAAACGGAATTTTGTATATCGGAAAGGGTTAATTCTCTAGTTTTATATTTGTTGGAGATATGAAATAAACGGAATTTTGTATATCGGAAAGGGTTAATTCTCTAGTTTTATATTTGTTGGAGATATGAAATAAACGGAATTTTGTATATCGTAAAGGGTTAATTCTCTAGTTTTATATTTGTTGGAGATATGAAATAAACGGAATTTTGTATATCGTAAAGGGTTAATTCTCTAGTTTTATATTTGTTGGAGATATGAAATAAACGGAATTTTGTATATCGGAAAGGGTTAATTCTCTAGTTTTATATTTGTTGGAGATATGAAATAAACGGAATTTTGTATATCGGAAAGGGTTAATTCTCTAGTTTTATATTTGTTGGAGATATGAAATAAACGGAATTTTGTATATCGTAAAGGGTTAATTCTCTAGTTTTATATTTGTTGGAGATATGAAATAAACGGAATTTTGTATATCGTAAAGGGTTAATTCTCTAGTTTTATATTTGTTGGAGATATGAAATAAACGGAATTTTGTATATCGTAAAGGGTTAATTCTCTAGTTTTATATTTGTTGGAGATATGAAATAAACGGAATTTTGTATATCGTAAAGGGTTAATTCTCTAGTTTTATATTTGTTGGAGATATGAAATAAACGGAATTTTGTATATCGGAAAGGGTTAATTCTCTAGTTTTATATTTGTTGGAGATATGAAATAAACGGAATTTTGTATATCGTAAAGGGTTAATTCTCTAGTTTTATATTTGTTGGAGATATGAAATAAACGGAATTTTGTATATCGTAAAGGGTTAATTCTCTAGTTTTATATTTGTTGGAGATATGAAATAAACGGAATTTTGTATATCGTAAAGGGTTAATTCTCTAGTTTTATATTTGTTGGAGATATGAAATAAACGGAATTTTGTATATCGTAAAGGGTTAATTCTCTAGTTTTATATTTGTTGGAGATATGAAATAAACGGAATTTTGTATATCGGAAAGGGTTAATTCTCTGGTTCTATATTTGTTGGAGATATGAAATAAAAGGAATTTTGTATATAGGAAAGGGTTAATTCTCTGGTTCTATATTTGTTGGAGATAAGAAATAAACCGAATTTTGTATATAGGAAAGGGTTAATTCTCTGGTTCTATATTTGTTGGAGATATGAAATAAACGGAATTTTGTATATCGTAAAGGGTTAATTCTCTAGTTTTATATTTGTTGGAGATATGAAATAAACGGAATTTTGTATATCGGAAAGGGTTAATTCTCTAGTTTTATATTTGTTGGAGATATGAAATAAACGGAATTTTGTATATCGTAAAGGGTTAATTCTCTAGTTTTATATTTGTTGGAGATATGAAATAAACGGAATTTTGTATATCGTAAAGGGTTAATTCTCTAGTTTTATATTTGTTGGAGATATGAAATAAACGGAATTTTGTATATCGGAAAGGGTTAATTCTCTGGTTCTATATTTGTTGGAGATATGAAATAAACGGAATTTTGTATATCGTAAAGGGTTAATTCTCTAGTTTTATATTTGTTGGAGATATGAAATAAACGGAATTTTGTATATCGGAAAGGGTTAATTCTCTGGTTCTATATTTGTTGGAGATATGAAATAAACGGAATTTTGTATATCGTAAAGGGTTAATTCTCTAGTTTTATATTTGTTGGAGATATGAAATAACCGGAATTTTGTATATCGGAAAGGGTTAATTCTCTGGTTCTATATTTGTTGGAGATATGAAATAAAAGGAATTTTGTATATAGGAAAGGGTTAATTCTCTGGTTCTATATTTGTTGGAGATAAGAAATAAACCGAATTTTGTATATCGGAAAGGGTTAATTCTCTGGTTCTATATTTGTTGGAGATATGAAATAAACGGAATTTTGTATATCGGAAAGGGTTAATTCTCTGGTTCTATATTTGTTGGAGATATGAAATAAACGGAATTTTGTATATCGTAAAGGGTTAATTCTCTAGTTTTATATTTGTTGGAGATATGAAATAAACGGAATTTTGTATATCGGAAAGGGTTAATTCTCTGGTTCTATATTTGTTGGAGATATGAAATAAACGGAATTTTGTATATCGTAAAGGGTTAATTCTCTAGTTTTATATTTGTTGGAGATATGAAATAAACGGAATTTTGTATATCGGAAAGGGTTAATTCTCTGGTTCTATATTTGTTGGAGATAAGAAATAAACGGAATTTTGTATATCGGAAAGGGTTAATTCTCTGGCTCTATATTTGTTGGAGATATGAAATAAACGGAATTTTGTATTTCGGAAAGGGTTAATTCTCTGGTTCTATATTTGTTGGAGATATGAAATAAACAGAGTTTTGTATAACGGAAAGGGTTAATTCTCTGGTTCTATATTTGTTGGAGATATGAAATAAAAGGAATTTTGTATATAGGAAAGGGTTAATTCTCTGGTTCTATATTTGTTGGAGATATGAAATAAAAGGAATTTTGTATATAGGAAAGGGTTAATTCTCTGGTTCTATATTTGTTGGAGATATGAAATAAAAGGAATTTTGTATATAGGCCTAGGAATGGGTTAATTATCTGGTTCTATATTTGTTGGAGATATGAAATAAACAGAGTTTTGTATATCGGAAAGGGTTAATTATCTGGTTCTATATTTGTTGGAGATATGAAATAAAAGGAATTTTGTATATAGGAAAGGGTTAATTATCTGGTTCTAAGATTTCGTAACTATACGAATCACATTTTCCTGGGAGGTTAGAGTTCATTTTTGTCATCGTAGACATCTGGGATTGGAACAATTACATGCAGATTTGAAATCTGTAAAGTTTTATTTCCTTCGTTATAAGTTTAATAATAGACGAGATATGAACAAAAGAACTTTAAACTCTTCAATTCGATTTTCTGAATTTTACTATGGTTCTATATGAGCATACTATAATACCCATATACTTAATTTCATACGTACAGACGATAACGAAAGCGACGACGGACGGATGGGACGTCGAAAGTAATTTGTACGGTTTCTTGAGGTCATGCAACGTGAACATTTGTCAACAAAATTTATTGCTAATACTAAACTTAAACTATACTTAATACACTGGTTAGTCAAAATCATTGTAAATAGAGGGATAATATACAGGGTTTCCGATTTCCTAAAAGTTATGCTCACCACAGCGATTGGATAGATACAATTCCACATTAAAATTGACTTACAAAAGTAAAACATTGGAATTACTTAGAATTATTTACAAAAATTGCATCCGTTACATTTTGTATGATATAGTAGATTAGATAATAACTTCTTAGTTAATCTACAGTTTGATAAATTTTAACTTATGTATGTGTGTGGTTACATCAGTTTTTTTTAAATTTTATTACGAGAAGACGTAAATATAAAAAAAACTAGTACATACCAAATATCAATAAAAACGTTTGAACGCTTGATCTGTATTCTTCAACATATGGGGATGTAGTAACCTTATAAAATCTCTGTCAACTAAACATGGACATGAATATAAATGGAATTTAACAGATTTATATTAAATATCAAATATCAATAAAAACGTTTGATCGCTTGGTCTGTATTCTTCAACATATGGTGATGTAGTAACCTTAAAAACCATGGTGTCTCAGATCTCTTTTCATTAACCCCTAGCACTCTATACTATTTTAAGGACGTGCTGACATTGTATTTTAAAGACTTATTAAAATAAAATCATTGATGTAAGGATAATATAAATCCGTCAAATAAGATAGTAATGTTTTGTTAGTGAAAATATCTTTGTATTAGAAAGTTGTAAAATATGTTACTGCACTCCCTTAGATATATTTCGTGAAATATCTCCAAAACTAAATGAGTTGTGAAACTCCACAAACTTCTCGTCATTAAAAATGATCACATTTAATTATCAGGTCAGAAAAACTTCATTAATTAAGTTAAAATTGCAACAGCTGTAGAGTTGTTTTAGTTATGCGAGTGGAATACAGCCCTGAGAGTAACTCCTACAAGGGGTTTGGAGTATAGAAAGGTGTCAAAACATTCGCCTTGTCCGGAAATATCACTGGATGATCATTTCCCTTTTCCTTCTGGAATTCATTGTTTTATGTATTTATTCAAAATATTATTACATTCACAAAATATTACAAACAATAAATTCTTACAACCATTAGGGCCTATATAATATATAAATCACTGTTTATAAAATTTATAAAGATGTAGATTTGGGAAGTCTAATGATTTTAGAAAGAGTTCGATTTAGGCCAGTTAAAATAAAACATCTTAACAGTGGAAAGGTTCCTGCCACTCACTAAGTTAAAGCGGCTTAGTATAGCCTACTCATATTCACATATCATATACAAGGTAAATTTTGAAGGGGTGACCCCAAATGCTTGCTGCAGATGGCAAAATATTCATTGTATCCATATTAAATTTTGAACGTACTGTTAAATTATAAGTTTTAAAAGGAAAACAACGTATCAAATATTAAATCAAGAAGATCTAATTAAGGGCGTTGTTATATAGGGTGGCACAAGGGTTCATAAATGTATATAGATCATTTCTGTCGTTAACAATAAACAAATTTTTTTGATATATTGCCTCTAATATTGCACTAACAAATAAAAACAAGTACATACCTTATTTCTTAAAATCGGTTGAACGCTTGTTTAAAATTTTTGAACACATACGGCTGTAGTAAGCTTAAAGTCTACACAAGTAGTGAATATAATCACTTTATTCTGAAAGTACTCGCTTATGACAACCATAAAAATCGGAACTCTTATGTCGGGTAAATATGTCTTACTGTTCATTTTTCATTGATAGAGGGATAAAACATGGTGTAAAAGTACTGCTTAATTGAAATTATAAGCGGAGAGACCAATTATACGCTCTTCTGCTTTAAATTGGATAATAAGAAAGTATAAAAGAGACTTCGGTATGCTTGCATGTTGAGGCACGGAGGCACATAATTAGAACAGCTATTAATCTCAAATGCATTAGAGTCTTGCCATATGTTGGCGATCTCTTAATAATTCTTAATTAGATTGAACTGTTAAGTGGAGAATACGTTATACAATTATAAACTTCGTGTTTACTAGTAACTAGTTTTAATTATACTGTAAGACACTAATTAAAGGATTCGCACAATTAAGTAGATACCAATTTGAAACAGCATGCAAAATATTTGTTATTTAAGGATCATGAAGAAATAAGCAGGATATACATGCATATAAAAGTCATTTCATTGGAATTTGTTTTGTGTTTCCACGTGGTGATATGCATGTTATATTCTCCTAAACACATCTTGCCAAAATATCATTAGAAGAGAAGAAGACTATCTTTTCCAATTTTGTTGATATTTTCAGATTCATCAGTGCCACTGTCACTGCTAATTGTGAATTATTAGACTTTATATGGTAGATAGTCTGATATCGATTCTACAGAAAAAGCAGACTTCTGCACATGAACATCAACTATAGCAGAGCAGATCCATCAAACTATGTCATGTGTTGACGAGGAAGTTTTCTACAGTAGAAAGGGTAACAGTACTGGTGGGGGAAAAGACTGAAGTATACTACAGCGTTACAGCCACTGGTTCTTTGCACTTGGATTTTTGGTGACGCACCGGATAGGCAGTGGAAATGGCAACGTCGTCGTCTCGCACTGCCCCTCTACGGCCGCATATCTTAGCATCACGCCAAAACTGCTTTTCGTATCTAAACAACAAAACTGTTTCGTATTGTTCAGTTTGTGTTATGCTTTGTTCCATTAAGTGACAGAGTGAACCTTTTAAACTGTAAATGTAAATCTAAGCAATTGAATAATCTCTAAAGTTTTTGGTGAATAAATAAACACTACATTTCACTGTTAACTTATTATGTAGCCTAATTCAAACGAAACAATGTGTAGCACACTCTATGGTTTATTTCAGTGTGTATAAAATTATATTATTTGATATACCGAAATAATTTTGCTCAAATGATAACTCGAAAACCGATACTTTATTGTTAGACTACTTCTTGGAACGGAGCCAACGAAGCAACGTTGCCAGATTGTGATATTTGCAAGTGCAAAGAACGAACAGCTGAAGTATAGTAGTATCCGCGCCTTCTGTAAATTATGCGTTATTTCATTAATTATTCCTGAGTCTACAACATATATTATTTTCATAATTGTCTGCAAGACCTAGCAGGAATTATTCAAGACAAGTGCTACTATTTGCGTACGGATGCAGATTTCGCCATCCTTAATCCCACCTTACTACACTTAATTACGTTTGGATAATAATTGGATTGCGAAAGTAGTCACATTTTATATTTGTCATATATGCACTATTGAAAAGGCAAAGAAATTGTAAACGTAGGCTACCTTATCAGATGCATAAAATTGGCACTATAATGGAACTAAAGTAATAGCCTTAATATACACACACACAATTTGTAATCGGAAACTTTCTAAGATTATGTATTACTTTAGCGGATGCAGAGTTAATTTTTCAATTTTCATAATTGCTTCAAATGATCGTCAGTTCTAAAATGTTTTTACATGATTCAAAATAAAACTGATAAACTGGATAAACATACATTGAATGTAATTTCTAGTACGCTTACTAATTCCAAAACTAATAATACCCAAGTTGTGAGAAAACGTATCTTGTACTTAAGAGATATTTTTTCGAAAATCTTCATAACTTCTTCAAATGATCCTCATTTCTAATACTTTTTTGTATGATTGAAAGAAAAACTGCTAAACTGGATGAACCAATCATCGCAATCCCCTCATAATTTTGAAAATACCCTTACGGTATTCAGGTTACATTACGCTATAACAGATTATATACATGTAACAACAAAATTAATACAGTGTTTCACTACGGAATTATGGTATTTAAAATATGGTTACCACTTGATGAACTGTTTAAAATTAGCACAATGTCGCCCTGTTTAATAAATAATAGTCAGTTTTGCATAGAATGACTTTAAAAAAATTAAATTTTTGGGGTAATACAACTGCAGTTTGATAAAAATAATAATCTTTGGGTGTAAGGAAAACTATAGATTTTCTATAAAGTCGTTAATAATGGCCAGTATTCATGGTGATTCCTAACACCCTAAATATTTTAATTTCATTTTTATCCCTTTAAATATTGTTTTTCGAAATAATGTATTTTAAATATTTGTATTAAAGAATAGGTATGACAAATTTCAGATTTATAGCAAATCATAAAGGGGGGTTATTATTTTTGAAACTCAGCGCCTTTTTAACCTTTCTAAGCACGTATGGTTAGAGGAACCTTTATAAAAACCTAAAATTTAAACTTCCTAGATTAGAAGGTTTCACAGATCAGGCAACATCTGTCGAGATTCGCTTCCCACGACGTCGATAAAATAAAAACCCTATATAACTGTGAAACCTCTTGTCTATTTATAATTTTTTTCAATTATAAATAACATTTTAATTTTGTGCCAACGTTGTGGTTGATCAAATGTTATGTTATAGGTGAAATGGTAAAAATGTATGAGAGAATATGGATAGCTTTTTAATCGGTAGTAAAAAGTTATAACTCTTGGAAACTACTTCATCGATAAGAAGAAATAAAAAATTATCCAATTAGTCTACCGTTTAAATAACATACTAACTCTATTAGTGACAAAACGATTTAAAACAATTAAGAAAATGCACACAAAATCTTGAAACTCCTAATTTCTCATTTTTCACGAGCAAAACATAGTTATAACTCAAGAACTACTATACCGATTTCTAATAAATTTTCAGTTTAAATCATTTATCAACTTTGTCAAAAGAAAAAGATATGTTATCGTTGAAAATGCGTAAATACGTCGAAACAAATATTGTTATATTTTGGAAACTACCGGATCAATTTGAACCAAACAAAGAATAAAACCTGACCAGATATTGGTACCTACATAGAAATGAAAACAGCATGAAAATCGTATCAACGGTTCTTGAAGTAAAAGCTTAGAGACAGAAAGAGAGACGTCGCGATTTATACATGTAGAGATTAAGTTATTAATTATAACTCAGTATCACTTTACCTAAACTGTCGGCCACTGTACAAATTAGATAAATTTACAAAATCTTTCTTTGTTACAAATATTATTATCGCATGTTCAAAAAATCCAATAATTCAATTTAGGTTTACATGGATTATATTTATTTTAAACAAAATTTTCTAATACATTTAATATATCTGTCAAATTCCTAAGATGAGAACTATTTGTATTTTTAAGAAATGTAAATACCGTAGCCTATGTTAACAGAACCTTTACATAAATTGTGTTAATTGAAAAATTACAATTTAATACTTCATTAGCAAGGAAGTTTTTAAATATCATTACACACAGTTAATACTGTACTGCGTTTATGATATAAAGTGGCATTTATATATATATATATATATATATATATATATATATATATATATATATATATATATATACACACATATATATACATATATATAGTTTACATTGAAAATTTGTGTATTCTTTGTTTATTATTAATTTTACTCCTGTCTAAAATGGCCGCCACGTTGAAACAAAATCGGACAATAAACGCGACATGTGAAATACTTTTAGAATTGTGTGAGATTTTAAAATATACAAATTTGAAAAAATAATCGTATTTACATGTCAGCGCAAGGATACTTGCTGTAATTATTCTAGTGTCTCATTAAATTAGTTGCAAACATTGTTGTGTGTTTACACGCACAATTACTTATATCAGGGACTCGGTTAGTAGTGCGAGTTGGGGAGGGATAATGTCCGCTCTTTGAATGGGACCAATCTCTTATGAAATTAGCTGCATGAGTCCACGGGAAGTGTAAAGACAGCCTCCAGCCCAGGTGAGGCAGACAATCGAAGTACTTGGGATTAGGATCTACCAACCCCTATGCATCATTCACTATACAATAGAATTGCTTTATCTTTTATGATAGAAGAATGGATTCTATGGAAAGCACCGTCCATGGATTTATGTTTGGGTGCTAAAGGATGATTCCGTTGAATGCAGTAGCGCATTCTGTTGTTGGGAAAATCAAGATAAGGCAGTGGTGACGCGCTAACTGGTTTCCTTAAATATTAACTACGACTTCGATAAGGGTAGACTCCGATTATCGAGTTGTTAGATTGAAATCTGAGCTTACTTGCTGTGTTTCTTAGAGAGATTTAAAACTAAGGGGCGATATTAGAGTTTACCCCTTGGGCTCAATAAAACGCAAGGGGTTTTATATTTTTTATAGTAGTAACATTGCTGGTTTTATATAATAGCTAAGAGAAAATTGGACACGTATATTTAGCAACGTATTGCATACAGATTGTAAACACTAAGCGGCATATCTAAACTAGACCTAGACTTTATCGTAGTCATCAGATATCATTATGTAACGGCATATTTTGTGGAAAATGTGTAAACACATAGTGCAATAATAACACGCTAACAAATTTTAATATTAAATTTTTTTAAGTTTATTCCTGTTTTAATAATTATTAAATTAATTTCTAATTTTAAATTCCCACTAGTTAATCAGCTATTTATTTCAAAACAAAAACTCGGCGAATGTTACCTCTGACGGCAGTTTATAATTGAAGAATTTACTATTATTTTAGAAAAACCCTTCGTGAAGAAAATGTTAAAGGGGTTGTTTATAGTTCAGAATGTATCATGAAATTGCGAGATTATGCCCTATTCATACAACTTTGGATATCGAGGACGTTAAAGATTATATTTAACATTTGAAATATATAATTCGGATAATTAAACATGGGACGTTTGTACAAAATTGTGAACAATGAGGATTCGTTCAAACGATATAAAAACTTTGCACAACTTCTCACGTATATGCCGAACTACAAAACCAAACATCAACCAAAAATAATATTTATCGCCCTCTCCCTGAAAATGTTTTTCTCAAGAAAGAAAAAAAAAAGTTACGTAAAAAAGTTTGAAAATATTATTTTTAACATTTTCGGCACTTTTTTGAAATTTTTATCGTTAGAAATTCAGAGAATAGTGGAAATTTGAATATTACCCAGAACTGCTTACATTTTTAACGGATGAACTTATTACAACCAAATTAGGACAACCTTTTAGGTAATAAAAATGTATTATTTGATCATAGGGAAACATTTTTCATGCCCCAAAATCTCCCATTTCGGGTGCAGCTGAATAATCTTAAATGTAAAGTTCCATTAAGTGACACTTCTTTTTAAAGGTTTTGATAAAAGAAGAATAATGGGAAAAACTAGAGTTATGATCATCATCATTAACTGGTTCGTTAATGTTCGTTTGCTAAATGATTGTTTGTCTTTTAGGATTCCCAAGAATGTGAGTGTTTTTCCTCAATTTAGATGTTACTTGTAAAGGGAAGTTTACAAAATTCATGGCTGATGCGTTATGATAATTTCAATCAGCCGCCATTTTCGATAGAGTTGCGGTAGGGACTTCTAGTTTTTTCTGTTATTCTTCTTTGATCAAGACCTTTAAAAAGCGGTGTCACTCAATGGGAGTTTACATTATATCTAAAAACGTATCCTGAGTTTGGTTTGCATAGGTTCACACGTTTAAAATGGTAACAGGGTGTGTCCACACTTTTTTCTAACCCAGTATATAAATATAAATATATTTAAATCCATGCTTCGCATCTGGCGTACATTCGAGCTAAGCTTAAATATTATTTGGTTGTAATCAAGTTTTAAAAGGTTGTGATCAACGTTCCTTTCTGTTATTGTCAATTATTTCTTCCGTTTAAGATACTGGTTGAGACATTTAATGCACTAGTTTGTGTTTAAGATACTGATGGAGGCATTTAGTATGCTAGTTCCTGCTTAAGATACTGGTGGAGGCATTTAGTATGCTAGTTCCTGCTTAAGATACTGGTGGAGGCATTTAGTATGCTAGTTCCTGCTTAAGATACTGGTAGAGGCATTTAGTATGCTAGTTCCTGTTTAAGATACTGGTGGAGGCATTTAGTATGGTAGTAAATGTTTAAGATACTGGTGGAGGCATGTAGTATGCTAGTTCCTGCTTAAGATACTGGTGGAGGTATTTAGTATACTAGTTTGTGTTTAAGATACTGATGGAGGCATTTAGTATACTAGATCGTTACGAAGACTCTGTTTGAGCGATTAACAATGCTAGTTCATGTGTAAGACTCTGGTGGAGCCATTAAGTATGCTAGTTCGTGTTTAAGAATCTGTTGGAGGCATTTAGTATGCTAGTTCGTGTTTAAGACTCTGGTGGCGCCATTATGTATGCTAGTTCTTGTTTAAGATACTGTTGGAGGCATTATGTATGCTAGTTCGTTACGAAGACTCTGTTGGAGCTATTAACAATGCTAGTTCGTGTTTAAGACTCTGGTGGAGCCATTATGTATGCTAGTTCTTGTTTAAGATACTGTTGGATGCATTATGTATGCTAGTTCGTTACGAAGACTCTGTTGGAGCTATTAACAATGCTAGTTCGTGTTTAAGACTCTGGTGGAGCCATTAGGTATGTGTGCAAGTTAGTGTTAGTGTAGAATCAAAGGTTGGATTATTTATAGGTTCATACATAATTAGTTTTTTAATGGTTAACTACACACAAAATCACCTTAGGTCTGTAAGTATATCTTTAGTTGAAAAATATCCCTTAATTTATAAAAATAAATAGCAGGAAATGTTTATCTCTATTAATTTCCCTTGCAGTTTAAAATACAAAATATGTTTTGTGCATGGAGTGTTTTAAATTTTAAAATTCTAAAAGGTTTGTTTTTTATTATTGGCACATTTATAACTTGACTGAAATCTTGTTTTGAATACGAGTAATGATGCCAATCAAGGTTCTTTATATTTTGTAAAGTCAATTAGCATACTCCTCAACTATACATTTCTTTTAGTTTTGATTTGGCACATAGATTAGAATTAATAATCTTAATTAGACCGATTATAAGAAATCACGGTTTTTTGTTTTTTACCAACAACTAAAATATGCAGAGATGGTAACCAAAATCTTGAGTTTTATTTCGAATTTGGCTTAATGTATTTGAGCATCAGTTTTTTTATTATTAGAGCCGTTTCAATGTGTGTGTTTTGGTAGTTTTATTACCATATGAGTTCTCCAAATTTTATAAATTCAATGCAATAATATTATACGGCTATAATTAAAAGTCGAAAAACTTCTCAGCATAAACAAATGGGCTCATTCTTATTTGTTCTTTTAGTCTGAAAAAAAAAAATTTGTCAATAGATTGCGAGTAATTATTATATTTTCCAATATTTAATCTTTCACCTCCGAAAATTTATTAGGTTTCTAAATGAATTCCAGTAACTGTAATTTCGTTTTGTTTTTAAACAAATAGGATAAATTTTAATTGACTCAATACCGTTGTAGGCGTGTCTCTAATGGTAACATTGGTAACCAGCTTTGTTACTTGTTTTTTAAATTTTCCATTTGGATTTATTTTTAGCGTATAATTAATTGTACTCATATTTATATAAAAATTAAAAAATTGTCCATCTATTCCTTTCGAAGTTAATTCCGTGATTTTTGTCAATAGCAAAATTATTTTAAAAATACAATAACTTATTTCTTTTAAATTCATTTTGTAAACCTAAAACGGTCGAAATAAACATCACCTGTAAAAAAAAAAAGATAAAAACAAAATTACAGCTTACAATTAATTAAGGGGGAAATAGCGCCACTTGGCTCGAACCCGGGTTTTGTTTCTCACTGCAGAGATCACATGTCGACACCTCCACGATACAGCCTCTGAAAGCGCTCCTACGGTGAAGGGATATTCATAAAAGCTGTTCATTTTTATTTATTTACTCCGCATTGTATTTTTTCCCTTGCGTTATGAACTAATTCCGTGTTCCCGTACTCTCGTTTCTTCTCCCGCTTCAATGAACAGAAATAAAAAACAAGGGTTTGCAAACCTAAACAGTTTCATTTTTAATGTTGAAAATTAAATATTGTGTACGGACATTCAAAAAGAATCTTTTGTTGAAATATTGAATCCGAATCACATAGAGTGCTAGGCAACTGTTGTGGCACATTGTGTTGGTGCTCTGAGTTTTTCAAATTAACCAACCAGCTCGATTTTGTGTGGAATCATTTGTTTTACGTTCATTAAATTCTTTAGAATCACGAGCAAAGTAGACTGTGAATCGTATGCAAAGTAGATTGTGTGTTTTTTTTTAATTGTGTCGAATGCACTCGTTAAATTGTAAGCAATTAAAAACGCGTTAACTTAGTTTTGTGAAATGAACGTATCAAGAAACAATTTAATGTGAACATTGGTTCAATATGTAAGTATGTGTTTATATAGCTCAAAGCTTAAACATAGAAAATGTAACCTACATTTTAAAATTTAACATTTGAAATATAATATTACTATCACTATACAACAAAGTATTTAACCATTTTGTTTTTATTTCAAATGTTTATAGATAGTTGATATATACAGGGTCTTTCAAAAGAAAGTTACAATTTCAAATGAATACTCTTTCTTAATTTATATGTCTATTGAAAAAGTAAATATATATTTTTCTTTAGAAATTAATTGTATTTCATATGAAACTGTAAAACATACTCTACTGGATATTAGCAACTGTTTAATATGACGAATATTCTCAGCTTGGATATGGAACACCCTATCTTCTACTGTGCGGGGAACAAGAGTTTCGACTGTAATTAGTACTTAAAATTACAAGGACGATATCGATTGTTACAAACAAACTTTTGCCGATATAGTCTCCATGATCTGTGAGCCAAGCTTCCAATCTCTCCTAAACACCAACTCAACGTCATTAGCTCGTAGCTTCGCCTCACTCGAGGATACATTTCCCCGACTCATCTTACTGCAGTCCAGGTGTTTAAATCTCGCGTGAAGACTACCCTTCTGGTTGATCCGTAGTACTTTTACTCATAAAAAAAAAATTTCACACCTTCCTGTATGGCCCCCAGGCCAAAACGAATATATACTGAGAGATCCCTTCTGAAAATCAATGTGCTGCGAATTCAGTTCCAACACAAGTTAATTCCGGACTCAGCTTTGCTTCAGTTCCAACTTGGTTCTCAGACACAGTAGTTCATTTCACTCTATAGTCTAGTTTACCTTGGACTCAACTCTTTCAACGATCTCGTGAAGTTTACTTCTGGATCCAGTCTTCGCAACGAGCACGCACACACACATCCCCTAGCTGGTATTTGAAAGAAGAATATATTTGAGCTAAGTCTTTTTTCTTTTCAACATTCACTGAATCAAGTCCCCTCTCAACAGGGAAGGAAAATTGGGGTAACAACCGGTGACCGACTCCACAAGCTGCCTCCCAGGAGGTAAAACCCGGCTGCGTACACAGTAAATCTTTTCCGGCAGGGAAGGAAAATTAGGCTTACACCCGGCGACCAATTTTCCTCACATTACCCTTCTATAGCAAATTATCCTTATGACCAAAGGCTAAGATTACTCCGCCAGCTAGGAAGGCCGCAGAGATAATCGTCGGGAGAATCGCCTGTTCCGCACCCAATCGAAGATCACTAGCACCGGGACAAACTCGCCATTTAACCTACTACTTTTACACATATTATTTATTGGCTAAAACAAAATAAAATAAAAAATTAATGCAGTCAACCGAGTCGCACCAATTACATTATTTACCCTTAGAAACATACTTGTATGCTTGTATATATATCACTATATATATATATATATATATATATATATATATATATATATATATATATATATATATATATATATATATAAAGATGTCTTTTTTACTTGACCACTATTTTGATCTTTGAAACTATAAGATTTAAAGAAAATTTCAAATGGGACACCTCTTCTACTTTTCCCTCTGTAATAAAATGGTGTATTTGATTTTTTAAATATTACTGCCATTTTCCCACATGACCCCAATTTTAAAATTGTTAATGGAAATCCACATTTCTTATGTTGAATTTGGTTTTTAAATGGGATTTTAAAAGTTTTTATTCCTTAGTATTTTTTTTTTTTTGCATATTCTACTCGTTTACTGTATATAAGCCCTGAAAGTTCAACAAAGTTCCGTTTAAAAATACACGGGAATAAGAACCAATTTCTTAATACTTTTGTTTTAATTCCAGTTAAGGATTTATTTCTTATACTGTTGAATTTAGAGTTTTATAGCAAGGAAACTAGACAGGAACCAGGTATTTGAGATTCCTAGAAAACCTTTTGATGAACTCCATTGAGGACATTCCACTTAATATCAGGATGAAATTAATGTAGTACCAACAAGACGGAGCACCAGCTTATAATAGTGGAGTAATTATGCAGTTTTTAACACTACTTTTCTTGAAAAATGGCTAGGTACATACGGGCATCACGGTCCCCAGACCTAACGCCCCTTGATTTTCTTTTATTGAACTCTATAAAGAACCTCATGCTTCGGAAGAGGATATGAAAGAAGAAATGAAAAAATAAATCTTATTTTCATATTCATCGTAACACCATTAAAAAACCTATCGATAAATTGTTTTGTAAGAGCTAATGCTTGTAGATTGAACAACTGTGGACATTTTGAGCATCACCTGAAAGACTAGTATTCATTGTGTCACAGCTAATTTTAAAGATTTAATAATTCACTTAATTGTTAAGATATAAATAAATATTAAGCTTGACTTGTGAGATAATATTAGATAGAAAAAACTGGAACAAAAGATCTCACAAAAATTACGTTTACTTAAACGCGATTCAATTAATCAAACGCGATTCAACTACAAAGTCGCCATTTGCTAAACTGAGTTATAGTTTAGTTTTTGTAGCACATGTATCACTGAGGATGGCGACTTTGTCGTTGAAACACGTTTGATTAAGTAAACGTAATTTTTGTGAGATTTTGTGTTGGAGTTTTTTTCTATCTATTTGTTAAGATAAGAAATATTAAAATATAAATAGTCTATCTATCAATCAAATTCAACATTAACTATTTATGTGTCTTATAAAATCATAAAATCGACATTAGGCCTATTAGTAAAACAATAAATATATAAAAGAAAATAAAACAATAGTAATAAAAACTTTTTTGTGTATTTTAAACGGAATTTTGGCGAACTTTCGGGCTTATTTCTAGTAAACGAGTAAAATAATTTTTTTAAATACTCAAGAATAAAAAAGTCCTAAAAGACAAATTCAACATAAAAATTAGGGTTTCCATTAGATATTTTAAAATTAGCCGCCATATTGGAAAAAAAAATTCAAATACACCATTTGATTACAGAGGAAATAGTAGATAAGATCCCCCATTTGAAGTTATCTGTAACTCTTATAGTTTCAGTAATATCAATGATGGTCCAATTGAAATAGACACCCTGTATATCTATGTAAACATACTCACATAAAAATACATTAATATGGATACACATACATAGCTCATAGATACATCCATACAAATATAATATGTATATATATTTATACACAAACACACTATACACAAAACGTAACTCCTCCATACATGTTTATAACATACAACATGGCATTTTACACAATTACAATAACCGTATATAACTATTTCATACACATAAATACAAGCATACGTTCTTCGTTTATTATTTACCAGTGGATCACTTTATCTACGTTGCAAAATTATTAAACCTGCTAAGACTGTTAAAATAAAAGTTGTCACTTTTGTGCTCGACTAGAAGATTACATAATAAAATACAGAATATTACCACAGGATTGGATATTTTATGGCATATATATATTTATTTTTTTATACGACATCAAACTCTGATGTTCCTGTCCCATATAAAACGTACTCTTCGAACTTTTAGATGGACCGTATGTAGGCCTACGAACTGCAAAGGTTAAAACTATTTTTGTATATAACTCTCTCAAACTGTGAAACTTCTGATACATTCATAATACCACTGAACAAGGCCAACATTGTAGACTAACGTCACCGGACTGAAAGTCTCCTAATTACAATCATACAACCAAGTAAGTTTTAATACGGTTTTGAATCACATTAGTAAGCCGCCGTTTTCTGACCTAACCTAAACCTACTTTTTATGGGATATGTTATCTAAATTTTGAAAAATCCCCGCCAATTTTTAATTTAACAGGCAACATCATTTAAAAATTAGCAACGTGTTTTTACACTGCTATTTCACGTGATCATTATTTATACATTGTCGTATAAAAATACAGGACTTGACGAAGTTTTAAGTAGGACGTAAAAGTGAAATAATTTAATAAAATACACTTCTACACTTTCAAATAGTCTGTCTTCCTTATTTCTGTAGGAAATTATATTTTTACCAAAATTAAAAACTAAAAAATAATTAAAATTTCTTACTAAAAATCCAGTAGGCCTAAAATAAATGTCTAAACATTCACAGGCCTTATATACCACACGGTTGGATTTATCAAAAATTTCCCAAGAATAAAAATGTCTTAAAATACACATTCTACATGTAAAAAATTCATTATGTTGCTATTCGAAAAATGAAGTTGACCACCATATTGGAAAATTGCGTCGTTTTAAAAAATTTCATAACATATTTTTAAATCCCAAAAAAATGTAAGACCTGTTTCCGAGTAAACGGATTTTGTATCTCTTATAGTTTTGTGTTGATCACTGTTATTTCTGTTGAATCACAAATAGGTCTGACGGTATGTTTTCCTCTCTTAGATGATCAATCAACCAGTTTGCCACTTAACGACGACCTAGTTACCGTAACAACCAATAACGCATATTAAATTAATTAGGCCTAATAGTTTCAATAATTCTATAGAAAGTTATGGTAGGCATAGTCTAGACCAATATGAAACATTTCGGAAAATTTAAAAATATATATATATATATATATATATATATATATATATATATATATATATATATGGTAAAAAAACTATTTATTGTCATCGTTCAATGAACGAACTTGTATCATTTCATAGTGTTCTTTTTTGTCTATTTTTGTTTTTTAAAGTATTGTATTTTTTAAACAGTATTTTTTGTTTCCTAAAGTATCAATTGATTAAGGCCGGATTAGGGTAACATGAATGATAGCCAATGTATTCCCAAGGATCGGTTGTTCAGAGTAGCGTGTCTAATATCCTTTGACAATATATTTAAATATACCCCCTCCCCTCCTTCTTGTTACTAGGACAAATGGCCTACAGGTGAAGAATAGGCTTAATAGACAGTGTTTATTAAGAAGAATGATATATCGGCCGGAGTTGTCCAGTATAGAGATTAATTGCATTTCTTTCTGTCAGGGTTGTTTTCTTCTCAGTCGGGGTGAGGTGTTGTGTGTATTGTAGTCCGCATCCTGTTCAATCCTAACAAAAAGAACAGTTTCTTGTCACAAAGTAGCCTGAACAAACTCGCCCTTGTCGATGTATTTTCCTTCAGGACTAAATCCCGTATCGATAATACAGCTTACTTCAATCGAAGGGACAGTCTACAAAGAAGTTAAATCGTGTCGAGTTGGCGGATTGGACAGCCATTGTGTTTGATAAGAAGAAGGAAAACAGTTCTAAAGAGATTCGACCTAACCTTTCACATTCATTAATAATATCTTTGATCCTTAATGTAAATTGTAAACTGACGTATATGTATGGATTATTAAATAGAATCGGATGCCTGTGTACACACGGGATTCCGGTTTTGTTTGGAACTAGGATTAGACAGGCTGTGAAGGAATCCAAGCTATTGCGAGGAGATTATCGTTTGTCGGCAGTTGCAACTTTACAAAACAAGTTGAGCTGAATACCTTCTTTTCATTGTTGGTTTTGTCATTTCTTGATGTTTTATTTTCTCACATTTACACGGTAATCGATAAACAATCAGAATCGAGATTTTCCGGAACCATCCTTTGACGATCAAACCTACATTATGTACTACGGGTGACCTATTATGCTGACCTAATATATAGATGTTTTGATTTATTTATGTATATATTTCAAGGTGAATTTGGTTTTTTGAACTTTCACTTTTACTATAAAAATACATCGATATTTTTCAAAAGAATAATCACCCGTGTATGATTTCTTCAGTTTCTAAATTTAATGAAAAACTACAAATAAGATAGATATTACTTACTGCAAAAACATTGCTCTAACTTTCTACAATTCATAAACCTAAATTTGTAGTCTAATCGTCGTAATCTCACAAAAAGTAATACTAATTAGTGTGAAAGAAATAATATGCAATTTTCTTCATCACTAAGTGTTATTACCCAGTATACAAAGTTCAGGGTAAGTTTGGTACAGTAATTGCAAAATATTTGATGTACGTTTTTTGACTGGTCTTTACGTTAATAACCTCAGAAAACAGAAAAAAAACATTGTATACATGCTGTCCGTCCGTCTGCAATCGTAGTCGTTCACAAATATTAGGATAGTACTATGAAATTTGGTTTAAAGGGTTAGTGTTCTCATATAGAACCTCATTGAATTGATACAAATATTTATACAGAGCAGGCCTGTATATAAAAAGAGTTTGAACTTGCCTCGCTTGAACCAATAACTCGTCTTAAGCATAAATGTTATTTCATTTAAATTTAGTTCCTGATTATTATGTCTATTATTCTTACTTAATAATTTTCTATTACTTCTGATTTTGGACACCTGTTTGAGTAAATTATTCTTCACATTTCAACAAAATTTGAATTAAATTATGCAACTAATTTAAAGAATTGCCGTTTAAAGCTTCTTGAACTATTTTTGTCAATAAGTCTCAAACAGGTATTATCGGGAAGATGGTGACCAAATACTTTTAGTTTTAGTTCTTAAAGGCTACATTTAAATAAAAAATCATCAAAATAATTCAAACACATGCTGAGAAAATTTGAAGTTGTGGTCTTATGGCAGACAAAAAGATAATTTTGAATAATCGAAAAAAACAGTTTAAACTTAAAATGTAATTTAAACTGTTGTCTAAAACCTTTCTGCAGGAAAGCATATTTTTAAATATGACCAATAAATAAATTACAACACCTTAACGTACTAGTTATTTAATATTTTCATTTATATAAAACATTTTCGTGTTTCATAGAGTTACAAAAAAAAAAATCAAATAAATTTGCAGAACAATTACAATGTTTTGTTCCTTAAGAATTCCTTTAAAAAGTCATATAGGTTTCATGTAACTTGTATATATGTATCACTGTAAATTAAAGTACAGTATACAATATAAACATAATCAGGTGGTTTATACTTCCAACTAATTGTGCCAGTAGCTAATTGAATACACCAATAATGCGTTTTTCAGTTGAGGCAATCAGCATTCCAGAGTTTATAAACATCTATGGATACAGCATAGTATTTTACTACTACTTGTTCCAAATTTATGGTAAATTAAATTCACAATGTAAGGAGTTAGACACCAATAAAACAGTGACAGTTACTATTTTTTTCTTGTGAATGTGTTTTGTTCTACTGTACATGTTTAGTAGAGTAGAAGAATAGAACAGACAGCCTTTATTTGACAAAAATTACAATTAAAACTATTTAACTGAGTTTTTCAAAACAAAGGCGATATTCTTGACCAGTGACCATCAGGTTTTTCAAGTAAATAAACATATATACAAACATACACACATATATAATTTAATATCAACTAACAACGATAAAAGTAAAAATTTAACACCTAAACAATTTAATGTTATAAACAATAGAAAAACAATTAATATAAATAACCGTATATAATATTACACGAAAATTTAACAATTTCAATATTCATAGCAATATTGAGACATTCGGAGTTTCCAGGGTAAACATGTTTGCAAACAAGAGCAGATAACGGCCGCTCCACAGACTTTACTCTGTGGTTAGGAGATTAAAGACATATGATATCTCCATATTCTCCACAATAATCTATCAGTAACAATTTATTCCATTTAAAAAGATAATCGTCTTCTACTGATTCTACTTCTTGAATAAAATATTTTTGTGCAATATCTCTTGTAATTTAATTTAAAACAAAATAAATATAGGCTAGGCCTAAATAGTAGGGCTAAAAAATACAAGAATAGATTGCACATAATTGTGTTAAATACAACACAGTAAAGTTGTAACTAAAGTAAGTTATCAGTGCAAGAAAATGAGTTTCAGTTTCTTATAGATCCTCTCTACATTTAAAGATATATTTCATTTCTTTAAAGGACAATCTTTGATAAAAGTAGGAATTATTTAAACTCTAATTGAAGCTTGTGTTAGGAATTAGGATAGTTTTAGTTAGGAATATAGCCTAATTTCTTTTTAGGAACACAGTATGACAACAATTATTGTGACAGACCTGGAAAAATGATGAAATTGCTTACCTTGCAAGCAAGGCAGACGTCATTGATGCTACAAAGACATATAAACCCTTGGGTGGGAGAAAACTGTTCAGTGGGCCAAGATTAATCGAGGGAAGTGCTGCAGGAATTTTTGAAGATAGCCAGACGGACTTGGCGAGTAAGAGAATCCTGGGAGCATAATTCTGGAAGATAGCCAGACGGACTTGGCGAGTAAGAGAATCCTGGGAGCATAATTCTGGAAGATAGCCAGACGGACTTGGCGAGTAAGAGAATCCTGGAAGTATTGAGACTTCAGATGAGCATCCATGAATGGCAAGCAGGGTGAGCAAACTTTGTGTCTAAACCTTGTAATTATTTCAGACACAAGTAATAATAAAATATAAAGTAGAATCAGATCTGTGAGTCACAACAATTAGAGTCATTCTGCATTAATAGTAGTAATAAAGATATTGTATTATTATAATAAGATAGGAGATAGTCATTGTTAATAAAAATTAATTAGTATACTGAACCACTGATTTGATGATTTTGATAAAAATTAAGAACCCAAGCAGCTTTGAGGGGCCGTTCTTAACACTTGTATATGTAACACTCCTCTGTGAGTTTCTGTTTGTCTGTAAAAACCAATTACAGAACATTACCTTTTTTCCCAATCTATCTTTTTTGTTATTTTCAATTTCTTGACTCCATCGTCTATGTCCTTACAAAATGAAATATCTCTCTTAATTACTTGCAGAAGAACCGTGGGGTATCTATGATTTGCTAGGAGTACAATAACTGTGGTATTATTTAATGTTACAGTATGGATTGTGACGTCACATGACGTCCTAGAATCACACACAGAATCACACACAGAATCACACAAAGAATCACTAGAATCACTAGACTTGGGAGTTATAATTAATTAATTCGGCAAGGAATGCAGCGTCGATATATTCCGATTTACGAAAATCTTTTTATTTTGTTATGGTAGTCAGATCTCAATCAAAAAGTTAGAGGTTTTCTTTCGACATTTTAAATGTCGTTTACAAACTTTGATAAGAGGGAACATAATAATTGCATTCATGCAAATGCCGCATATTATAATTTAAAATTTTACTTTCCCAGTAAGGTTAAGTTTGATAATCACAAATAATTATGACCTCCATATTTTAACTGATCTTATCTGTTGATGTTCGACATGCCGTCAGTCCGTGCGTCGTCGTTACAGTTGTTAACGTTAGGACGATAGCAGCCATCAAATTATAGATAGAATCATGAAAATTGGTACGAGTCAACATAATATTTTAAGATATTTTTAAATTGGCACACTGAATACAAGGTTTTGTTTAGAGACAACTGTAAAGACCTTGCAGATGATATTTCCCTGTCTATCACCAAAAGAAAAGAAGAATAACTACATACAATAATAATAAGAATTTTTTTAAAATTCTAACTAATCATAAACATTCGTCTATCATACAACGGACATCCCATTGTTTGTTATTTAGAGATAAAAATATTGAAGTAATTAAATTTTCCGACCTGTGACCAGTAAATAAACGATTGCTATGAAAAATTTGTTTTTCTACAGTCTTTTGACACAAGTGTCGTCTCTTCTGGAGTGCTGCCTCCGTCTCGTTTGTCGAACCAAACTTTCATTCTCGTTTTTTTTTGTTGGAGTTTTAAGTTGAAAAACCATTTCAGTTATTATCGCCTTTCTTTCAGTCTCGAAACAGAGACGAGTATTATGTACATCACTACTGATGGGTCCATTTGTCTGTGCGCGCGGCTTGCTATGGCGCGGCGAGGAAGAGGGGAGTGGTTATCGCTCATTTCCAAAAACACGTGGTCCCGCGTGGCGCGCCGGAAGTAGATTATTCACCTGTCTTCAATGTAGCTTCGAGTTGTTTGTAAACATCATGTTTCTATATGCACTACAAATCTTGTAAACTGTAATTATATGTCGCGAAAGGTAGACAAACATAGTTGGGTGAGCGAGCTCTACTTTCACAGAACGGCTAGTAGCGTTAGAGCCGCGCGCACAGACAAATAATGGTCCCATCAGTATTCATATACTGGTACATCGTTCTATATATTATACAGGGTGTTAAAAAAAACCTTTCAGGACTTTAGGATACGATTTTTATTACAAAAAGGAAGAAACAAGTTCATATGAAGGTGTGTCCTAAAACGTTTAGTTTTCCATCTATCTGTCTATATGTGTTTTTACTTTAATACGTTATATCTTAGGAACCTCTCAAGATGTCAACTTCAGTCTTGGTACATGTATTACATCTAATAAGACCCTTTTTGATATGAATATCAAGTATATACTTTGTACTATTTCAAAATGGAGGCCACTAAAAATTTCTAAATTTTAAAATCCGTAAATTTTACAAAATATTTACAAGGTAAAAACGTCGCTAAATTTGATCTCCTAAATAACGGTGCATAAATTATTAAGAGTCCATGATTATTATTTGAGTTTTTTGCAATTTTCAAACTAGAAACATGAAATTTTGCCATTATTACCAAAAATTCGCAAGACGTTATTTCCACAAAATTGCAAAAACTCAATTAATAATCGTGAAATCTTAATATTTTATGCACCGTTATTTAGGAGATAAAATTTAGCAACTTTTTTGTTTTTATATATTTTGTATAATTTAGGGATTTTGAGATATTGCAAAAACTCAATAATCATGGAATCTTAATAATTAAGTAAATTAAAATTAATTACGTATTAAGTAAAAAAACACATACAGACAGATAGACGGAAAACTAAACGTTTCATGACATACCTTCATATGAACTTTTTTTCTTCCTTTTTGTATTAATAATTATATCCCAAAGTCCTGAAAGGTTTTTTTTAACACCATGTATAAGGTCTACATTGATAGAAACTTTTGTTTTTTAGTGCTCCCCGGAATAACCCGCCCATAATGACTCATAAGGGAAAAAACAGTGTATTCATTCATTAAAAAAACAAATATAAATAAATATAAAATGTAAGCACCATTGAGGTAATTACCTTTCAATCCCTACTGTACGTACAAAGTGTGTTACTATAGTAACTCATTGTCGAGACTACAATGACGCAATAACAAACGACGATGACAAAGAAGTATATGTTTATTCTTACCTTGTAAAGCTTAAGTGAAATAATGAATAGATGTGTTCTTTGTAGGTCAACTAATGACAAGTCTATTGTTGTTGAGTTGTCTTGGAAGTGGCTAAAACTTTGCTACCAGGGTCAAATCCTGATGTAGGATGCCTTGTGACAACCTTGGGATACTTTCATCTTATATACCAGTGCATCAAATTATGAATAAGTGCATCAGGAGGAAAAAATTCAACATGCCAAAATTTAACTGAAACCGGATTAAAATTCCACATACTGGTAACATTAAGCTATTACTGTTTTCTCTCTCTCTCTCTCTTTTAACGTTTACGCTGTGTTAAAAATTGACATTTTTTGCCAGAAACGCTTTTAGTTTTTATACTAATAAATACATATATAAGGTTTTTTAAAGGTATACAACAACTTTTGAATATCATGAAAACAGTTTGCACCGCCTCGAAGTTACGTGGTAGCCAATCACAGTTAATCTTTGAGCTTGTGTAAACAATCACCACCTAATGGCTCGTGTAAACTATAAGGACAAACAAGAGAATATACCTTCTTGTCTGTGCCATTAGACTAGGCGTTATTGATTGAGAATGTGTACTGTTTGACTTGGTTACATCAAATTTTCCTTAAAACTTTGACATTTATCCGTTGAAATATTGGGATGATTGGATGATGAAGAACCCTTCACAGCGAGTGACGGTCCCTTCGAATTATGTTACAGAGACTTCAGCCTGCATGGGGATGACAACCTACCAGTTCTCCTTGTTCTTTTCCAACTCTGGCGCTATTAGAGTATCAAAGGCCACCATCAAGGAGAACGTCTAAAATGTTAAACTACTTTGGGCTGAAATCGTCGAGTGACACTGTGAGAATTACAAAATGATCCTGGTATTCTAAGAACGAGCGTATCAGAGATTCGTCTTGCAGCTTCTGTATTCAGATCAGAAAGAATTTCTTACACAGCTGCTAACGACATCTTATAATCTCTAACATTTGCCAACTTTTTCTCAAACTGGTCATATCCGCACATGAATTGTGAGTCTATAGTTATGACTCAGAAACAAAACAGCAATTTTCCCGATGGTAGTCGCTTAGTTCTTCGGGTCAGAGGATGACCCAGTAAAGTGGAACCAATATCGAGGGCGTAATCAGAGGCGCCCTCGATATTGTGGATAGACTTTCTCTACAATTACAGATATTCCAAAAATTATTATTTTTAGAAATACAGCTTTGGATATAAAAAAATTGCCTATTGTGATTTATTTGTACACAATTATTTCGTTTAATAGCGTGTAAATATAATTAAACTTTCATATCTTTGTAAAGGTTATAAAGCAAATAGATAGCAAAAATAAGTATTTTTAAGCTGTGGCTAAAACTTTAGCTGGCACATTACCACCTAAATGGAGCCATATAGAAAGATTTCTAAGATTCAGCCCCGTCAACAATTTTAGAAACCTACCCGGACTGAGATATCTAACCTCGCTACTGGGGTTTGTTCCGTACATCCCCTCAGGCGTTCACTTATAGTGGCAATCCAGACCCCCCAAGCTGGATCTACACTTTTCTTCATCTAGTCTTGGGTTATATCGCTCTCCTTCATCTTTCTTATCAGGTCTCTCTTGACCAACTCTTAGTTTACTACCGACCCTGACGTTATTATAAGACAGGTCTGTTATTGTTTTAAGTGATGATAATATTTCGCCTTTAAACAACATCAAACTACTCCGTTCTCGGAAGAGTTTTCTTAAATCAATCTCCTTCGTAAATTAATTTATCTTACGCCTCTAGTCATATTTGTTTTTGTTTTATTAAGAAGGTCCAGTATATCATAAGCACGCTCCTCCAGGTCAAACAATTAGCAACGAATACTAAATCAATGTTCTTCACCAAGGTGAGAAGAAAACGGCCACAGCGCGCCGCGGCGGTGGACAAGTGTGTAACTGGCAGCATCACCATGGCAATCAATGCTTTCATAATCATTACAACTCACCTAAGGTTTTTTAGCAAAACGGATTTCCTACAGCCCAGATTTGGATCCCTTTAACTTCTGGATTGTTCCAAAGTTAAAATTACCATTAAAAGGGTAGAAATTTCATATCATCAACGTAATTAAAAAGACATTACGAGATAGTTGATAGGGCTTCCAAGTAGTAGGCTACTTGTGTGTCTTTCCGGAGTTTAAATAAGACTTCTCAATCATTCTTGAAATATACTACTATAATAAAGTCCAAACTTTTAAGATATGGCGCAGTGTAAAGCCCAGAAATATGATTTAATAGGTTACGAAAACCTAAAATTTATTTTAAAAAGGATATTGAATAAGAACACCCCACAAAGTGAGCATGGTAATGGCAGTCCTTAATGGATCTACATCATTAGTCTTTGGGTTAGGTTTCGTAATATAATATCATATCATGTCTCTCTTGACCAATTCGTGTTCTCTTCCGACCCTGATGCTAGTAGACGATTCGAAGTCCTAATTATAACGATTTAAAGGGGTCTTTATTTTATGTTGTATTTTTTTGATATGACAATGATGACCGTAAAGTTTTCGTTAAAACCATTTTGGTCATTATCGCCTTCAAAAAATTTGGCAAAAAAACGCTTTGCCTTAAAATCTTAGGAATAAAACATTATAAATAATAACGATAAAAAATAAATAAAATACAAACAAAAACAAAATAAACAACAACATAATATATTACAAGGCTGTAAAATGGCCCTGCAACAACTTAACAATTACAAAACTTAGTATTTAAGCAACAAGGGAAAAAATGATAAACGTACAAATTATACAATACTTTACATTAATATTCCCGCAAAAACAAGAAATTTCTTCTATTCATTAACCATTGCTAAAATTATTTATATCTGGGTCGAATACTATTAAAATTTCTTATGGGTACACATTTCAAAATAAAGTTATCCTTATAATTTTAGAATAATTAATTAAAAAATATAATTATATTATCAAGTTGTTAATGGTAAAAAGAATTAGCTAATTTAACTCTTCAAAAAGTAATTCCCATGCCGGGAATCGAACCCGGGCCTTCTGGGTGAAAGCCAGATATCCTAGCCACTAGACCACATGGGAGAATGAAAGAATTAACTTGATTATAGTATATAATTTTGATCTCCGTTAGAGAATTCTAGAAATCACACACTTAGAAGGTTTTTTAAATTTCCATATATTTTGTAATTTTAATACAGTTTCAGATAGGCTATTTAATATGATTTTTAATTTAAGTAATATAGCCAATCTTATCTAATGTT
Organism: Aphrophora alni; assembly: GCA_963513935.1. Classification (NCBI taxonomy): domain Eukaryota; kingdom Metazoa; phylum Arthropoda; class Insecta; order Hemiptera; family Aphrophoridae; genus Aphrophora; species Aphrophora alni. Next base: position 70,109,509 of record OY740771.1, on the reverse strand, counting down.
ATTTGAATGAATATGTCAGTCATAAAAAAAAGAGCAGCCAATAAAATAGACATTTGTGCTTCATAATTCAATTGAAAGCAATATATTGAATTACCAACTCTGCTCTTACCAAAGATGCAAACCGATTCAAAGAACCAAAATTTCGAGAATTTTTTACTTTTTACTTCGCTACGAGCAGGTTCGCTTCCACCTACCCACATAGAGGTGAATTTGGACATTTCGAAATGATTTACAAATCACGATGTTTATTTTAGTAGCTATGATGGCATCTGTGGTTTATTTTAACTTTTGAATGATCGCTTTGGGGACTTTTTCAACTGTTACAATTTTTCTTATTATTTAATGATAATGACCACGAAATTTACACCTTTAAATAATGGGGAGAATCACTCTTAAATCACTCTCCTTCCGAATTAAATTCTGCTTACGTCAGATTTAGAGACTACATTAGAGTAAAATTTTATCAAAAACGTTACAACTAAAAAATGGAAAAATGGCGCAAGTACTGTACAGTACACCCAAATTTTTAGTTATCAGGAAATGGAAAATAATCTAGAAATAAGTTAATACAGTAAATACAGTAAATACGGCTACACCAAATTGTATCAAAATTAGTTGACTAGATAGGGCTCTAACCCACTCTACTGACTATAAACAGAAGGTATTCTAAATACTCTCTAGGGGCCAGAACCGTTGGGTTCATTTGGATATTTTCAACATTCCTCAGTCTTTTTACTCATTATTTGATTTGACACATTGATTTGTATTGAAATATTCAAATTTATTACAATTTCATCGAAAGATTTTGCGTCCATTTAGAGATATTCTAACACCACGAATTTACTTTAAATCAATTATTCTCAAACCGGCATTTTTGGCAAGTTGTTGACTATATAATAATACCACATTAAAGAAAATACTCTCTAGTCTGTGTTTATAGGTTTTGTTTCGGCCCTCACAACCAACGTTTTAGCAAATATTTATGTGACTGTCCCCACTTCTTTTGACCAGCTGGAAGCTCCGGCTGGCTGGAGACCGCGTACACTTTAGCTTCCAGCTGGTCAAAAGAAGTGGGGACGGTCACATTTATTAAAATTTTAATTGCCAGATTTGAGAAAATCGTAATTATGGGTTTTGGTATTTTAGCATATAGAGTAAAGAGGCAGCCAAGTTTGCGGGGCCGATATGCAGTTTACTACTCTTCTGCAAGGTATTAGTTTAAAAACAAATTAATTTTTTTTTTAATTTTTACCATTTTTTTTCTATCCAGCAATGTGCTCTTCAATCAATAAATCCAATATTTCTATCTTCTCAATACTTAGACCTAAATATTACGTATAAAAATAAAGTACATGTGCGGTGTTTTTAATTGGAGTTCCAAAAGTGACATAAATTTAAGTTACTATATACACCATCTACTATACCACATGTGGTGTAATACCACATGTTTGTTTCTGGTTATAACATTATAAATTCTAGACACGGTGTCTTCAACCAAAGTTTCTGAAAATTTGAGGGTAGCTTGTTGAAGGAAATAAATTCTTTAAAATTTCAACACCTGAACTATGTTTGCTCTTAGAACCAAACAAAATGTAATAATCACCATCTCGCTGGTTTATGGTTAAAAATGTTTATAAAATTAGCCATAGGGTTGTTATAAAACCCGTAATTTAAAAAAAATTCTCCACTTTTTTCAAATTTTAGTGAAATGTTTCACCTAAATCCATGTGCACATTCGCATGTAAAAACAAATCTTTATCACATATCTTTCTCAATATTGCGTAGGCATTTACGTCAGCTAGTAAATAAATTTGTGTCTTTGATACTCAAGAATCCGTATTGACTAAATAATAAAGAGCGAGCAAAACGAGAGAATATGTCAACGTTAAAATAATATCATCCAAAATCTTCTCACACCGCAATGTGGTTAATATTTAAGGAATGCTTTTGGGGATGACTTCGCAGGATCTCAGCAGGATACATTATTAAAGAATGTTGTATCATCCATTTTTTGTGGGAGAATAAAGTTATGGTGCCAGTTGGTCTGGTCGGTCAGGTGGAGGGCTGAATGGAGAAGGGGATGCCCGGACCATTGTGTCAGCCAAGACCCATGTCAGAGTCTATTGATCGGTGCGACAGGAAAAGGAATTCAGAATAATACTATGCTGATTGTGGACATCCATTCATACGGAAGATGAACCTTAGGGTCTCTTCCCGCGGCCTAATGGACACTCCACCTGTTCATTCTTAGGTCAATTACAGTTGGATACGTTTTTGTATAAACAGAGGCACCTGAATTTGTGTCACTCTTTAAGTAGGTTTTATTGCGGGCCTGTTGTATCATAGTATATAGCCGCCATTTTGTTTTTTACAATGACTTTTGAAATAAATAAGATATTGAGTTCAGATTTGGTACACACATTTTCTACGTTACGTTTTACAAGTAGACTCTACCAAAAATAATGGTTTTATTATATATATATTTTCAAAATGGCAGGTGTTTGAAATGTTTAACGTCTAATATCTCGAAAATCGTTAAATTTTGCAAGACACAAAATATTTTTATCTTTTAACGATATGCAAAAAAAAATATTTTTTTGCATATTTGTTTCTGTTCGTCAAACGTACCTAAGTTATCAACAAAAAACTTAACAATTTTCCTTAATATTAAAGCAATTTTGGTTTGGTTTGACATTTAAAAAAATTTCTAAGTGTTCAAATATAATAATTGTTAATTTATTCATAAGAACTAAGAAAAATATATTTGGAGATAAAATGATCAGATTTCCAATTTTTTTGTTTTTGGATAATCTTGCGTGTTTTAGACAATTACCAACATTTAAAATTTTTGTTGATTACAAGAAAAATAAAAATTCCATTTGTTTTTGGTACACTTATAAAACGTAACAAAAAAAAAATACGTGTTCACAATTTGGAACTCTTATTTATTTCCATAGTCATTATGTTTATACAGTATTTATTCTTTTGGTAAAACAACAAAATGGCGGATATACTGTAATTTAAGATTTTTTTGGACCATTGTAGGCTATATAAGATAAACTGTTTTCTTTATTTTTACCAGTAAAACATATCCTGAAACTTTCTTCGTTTCATAGTGAATCACTCTGTATATTTGTGTTGGGGGAAATTATGTGGGAGATATACTTAGGCAGACTGTAAACATTATAAACATGAAATTAATAAGAGTTGCTCACAGATGGGGTGGGGGAGGATCATGGGACATAATCACATTGAGAGGGGAGGGAATTTTTTTCCTAGTAGTTAGTAAAAATAATTCAATGCAGATTGCAGTGTTAACAATTTATAAACAAAAAGTTATTACTGAAGTTTAACAAATTTCTAGTAATTAACATGTTTTTTTAAAGAATTGTAACTAAAAAAAGAGAATATTGATATCAACAATTTTTTTCCAATACAGTTTTTATTTGATTTTTTACTCTGTATTTGTATGTTTATGTACTATTTTTAAACATTAAAAATTGTTTTACAAACCCTTTTTGTACCTAAGAAATCTTTTTAATTAATTATTTTTTTATTTGTTGTTTAGGAGAAAAACCTCTCTGTCATCATCACCTTATAAAAAAAGAACACTGAATAAAACTCTTGAATACTCTAAGAACTTCTAGGTCGGAAGAGAACAAAAACTGATCAAGAGAGACCTAATACGAAGATGAAAGCGAGGGATCTAACCCAAGACTACATGAAAAATACATTACATCCAGCTTGGATTGCCACGTCCATACTCATTGCAAGTTAGGCCCTTATGAATTTATAATCTTAAAATGATTATAAATGTAAATTTAATTATATAAATGTTTTGTCTATGTATAACACTAAAAATATTATAATATTGCCTACTACAACACAATATTTCCAAAAGCTTTCTCTTCATTTAGTTATGTTTCTTATTTATTAGCCTAAAATAGATTAATGTAGGCCATTCACAGATTGTTGTTCAATAATATGAGACAATAGAGTAAAAATAACAAAATAAGCAATATTTTCTATATTTTTTATTTTCTTTATAAAATAAAGAATTCTAGCTCTCGAATAGGGCCTACTCTAATAGTTTCAGGGATTTAACCCAAAACTACATAGAAAATATGCAAATCCAGCTTGGCTGGTTGGGATTGCCATGCACATACTATAAGTTTGCCCTTGAGGGTTAAAAAAATCTTTGTTGGTCGCTTAGGGTATATGATGTTACTGAAACTGGATCTAGATAGGTTTTCATGTAGTCTTGTATCTTGGGTTAGATCCCTCTCTTTCGTCTTTCCTATCTTTTGACCAACTCTTGTTCTCATTCGACCCTGACACTATTAGAGTATTCGTTAGCTAGAAGTCTTTATTTTATAATAATTTCTTCCTTTTTGTTATAAGGCGATGATGATCTGAGATTATTCGTCTCTAAGCTACAAAACATTTCCTAATATTATTTCTTGTTGTTTGAAATAATTTTTCTTCTTTCTTTGTATAGAGAAATATTGCTTATATTAATATTTTTCTTTAGGTTAATGTAGTGTACATTAATTAAATATTCTATTGTCCGAAATACCGATCACAAAGTACTGGTTGTATTTTTTTTATTTACTCGAATATTTAAGACTCTAAATCCGATTAATAAATTTGGAAACATATTGGTTTCCTCGAAATGGAATCGTAAATTTATAGAAAATAATACGATCCTATAAAGGAATTTATTATAATTTCTTAAATGATTTGATGGTGATGGTAGTTCATTCGAACCAAAAGATATTATAATTTAGTGAAGGAATTAGTTTTGAGAATAATGCAAAATGAACGTTGAGAACTTCACTATAGTAAAGAAAACAAGGATATGTTTTTACAAAAGATGTTTTTATTCATAACCATTTGAGTGTGAGACATAACCAAGAGCAATAGAACCGTGTATGTAGTTCCTAGTTTACTTTTCCAGGCAGACTACGCAGGAAGAATATTTCCTTCTTGTAAAGTTTCATGGATCTCAGGGTTAACGGAAATGAATTTCCTGGATATTCATTTTATTTTATTCACATGTAAAGATCGGTTCTGTGAAATAATAATCAGATATTTACAAACTTTTCCCACACATCTATACACAATTCCAAGCACCAATAGACTAATGATATACCGTAATGTTTATAACAACTATAACTGCCAAAGTAACACAACGATAAGTTTTGCTCAAACGTAGTCAACACTCAGGTGCTGAGTACGGGTCTAGAGGACCTTGCTTCATCTATATCTTTTTTCATGTAGTCTTGGGTTATATCCATCTCTTTTATCGTTTCTATCCTGTCTTTCTTAGCCAACTCTTGTTCTTTTCTTACCCTGACTCCGTTAGAGTATTGCAGCTTTACGAGTCTTTATTTTTGTTCTTTTCCTCTTTTTTTTAAGGCTATGATGACAGAGACGCTTTCAATTGTAAACGACACACACACACACAAATGTAGCCTATAAAAAATCCAAATAAAACTTATTTGTTTTATACCCCATACCCCAAAAAATTTTAAACTTATGTTCGTCATATGCCAAAAATTCATATTTATAGTGTACAGGTAAAAAAAAAAAAGGAGAAATATATCATCCACTATAAAAGTTCGTGTTAAAATAGTCGAAGCGATTTGAGTGAAAAATGAATATTTATGGTCTAAATATACGTAGTAATTAAGTAAAACAAAATTACGGTTCAGTGTACATTGCAAAATACGAGACTGACACCGACGGATTTTTTTTTTTTTTTTTATACTGTAAATACGAATTTTAATTTTCTGTACGCCCTTTGTGGTACATTGGTTTGTGTGTATAAAACTTCACATTTAATCAAAATCGTTTTGGCTGATTTTGTTATATTCCATCATTTATCACTTAGATCATAAACTTTTTAACTGATAACTTCAAAACAGGCATTTTTAAAAATAATGAATATTAAGCTGTTATTATTTTGTTTGAAGCTGCTTTTTTAGCAAAATCTTTTCATTGTCATTATAGTCGATTTCGAGAAAATCGAAATTTTAATTTTTCTCCCATTGTTTTTAGGCAAAACACCTCATAAGAAAAGGAAGGGAAGACATAAAATAAAGAGGAAAATAAATGTACCCCAAGTCTTCGTCAGGATTAAAACAAATTAAAAGAGAGACCCGATAGGAAAGATGAAAATAAAGGATCTAACCCAAGACTACATTAATAAAAGGTGTAGAACTAGCTAGACTTCATCGGAATTGCTATGCCCGTACTCATTGTGAGTACATGAAGGCTTGGAATTTTAAGTTTTGGTCTTGTACCATGTAATCATTTTGACTTTAATTGATATTTGTTTGTTTTTACGGGGATGTAATAAGTTTGTATATTTGTATTTTGTTTGAGCTTAGTTTATTTGCAATCGCAGTCTACCTCGACAAATGTACAGTTTTCTGAAGATGTCTTTTACAACTTCCATACTTCGTGAAATGTGTATAAAAAGAAAGGAATTTGATTTTTGTAATTTTGAGTTTATTTTATAGTAGTTTTATTGGGTACAGTATATTGTACTTATACTTGGTAAACATCAAGTAGTGATAACAATAATAAACAATGAAGCTGTGCAATAGATGTGGAAATTGCAAATATTTATTAGGGAATGCGTTGGTGATTGACAGCTGATTATAGCACTCCTGTGTCACCACCTACATTTAGTGAAATTCCTTTGCAAATACAGCTCTTCCAATCGTCCAAATTTTAAAGTTAAAATGCCAGAGAGTATCATCAAATAACTACTGATTTTCACCCCAACCCTTTCTCCAAACAGGTTTCGAATGATCCGTGTAACGTATATGAACGGTGAACCAAAAGAAGATGGACACTAAACATTACATAAACATTATAAACATTACATTTATTCTGAATTTGTATTGGTCTATATGATTATACAAATTTTTATTTTTAATAATATATCATTTAAAAGTAGGCTTGAATTATAAGTTTAACTTATGTTTCCACATAGGTAATTAGGCCTACGATTTTTTTTCTTCGTTCAATTTTGACTGAAACCATAAAAATTATTTCGTCCATGTCGTCTGTACTAAACAAAATAGTGGTAACATAAAGATAGAAATATGAAATTTGTTTAGGGGCATATAGTGTGTTCATGTAGAACTCTTGAAATTCAGAAAAATTAAATTGAAAATATTAAACTTTTTTTTTCATATCCGGTATGTTATCAACTTATAACACTGAATGTGATAAATATTGGCAGATTAACTCTGACCCTCCAAGAAAATAGATATTCCTACAGGTACAAGATATGACAGGGCCGAGTAACCGAGGTGGGAACAATTTAACATTTCTTATAACGGCCAAGAAACGAACATTTAGGCATTACATTAAGAGGATCTGCTTTGTATGATAGGGCTGGGGTACAATGATGGCCCCAACCAACTCATCTCTTTTTAGATAGTTCAGAGAACCCATAATGTGTAATAATTCAAATATTAATGCAAAGAAGTGGGTGTTAAAATATTACAGAGAGTCTGAAATGCTGAAACTTTCAGATCAAAATGGATTGCAACATTTGATACTCGTGCCCCAAAGAGACAAACCTTTTAAAACGCTTTTTTATCAGGGATTGAACCGGAAAGCTTTCTCATACTATAGGAACCTTAAAACACAACAACAAACCTCATTTATTTTTTATAGTTGCCGGTCTCTTATAGGCGTAGAAGACAACGAAAACTTATATATTAAGAATATTGTTTCCGGATGCCTTTGTGAAACGTGTATCCATTAATTGACCAAAAGTTTTGTCTTATTTCGAAATATATATTGGTACAATGTTATACCGAGTTTAGTTTTTGTGTAGCCTATGTAAGTGACCAGCGAAGCAATAGTCGAGTCCAATGATTTATTTGGAGTACTTCTAAACATTCGCAAAGACTAATCGAAACAGAGTTCAGAAAAGATAATTATCCAGATCGGATAATTGTCCAGACTGGATATTTGTAGTTTGGATAGTTACGCAGATTGGATAATTGTAGTTTGGTTAGTTACCCAGATTGGATACTTACCATATTTGAATATTACAGATTGAATAATTTCCCAGATTGCACAAATGTCCAGATTGAATAGTTGAAAATGGGATAATTACCCTATGACCTAAACTGGATAATTAAACAGATTGTATAATTATCCAAAACGAATAAGACCCATATTTAGTAATTTTAAATTCCATAAATACCCATATAGGATAATTCGACCGAAATCAATAAAAGTATAAATAATTTATAGGTTTCAAACTATTATAGTTCTGGTCGGTAAATTGCATAACAAGAAATCCTGTTTTTCAAAAATCCCAAATACCTTTCAATTCGTCCAGTCAGGCACAAAGATCGCGTTATGATGTCTCTATTATTTGTTTAATTACTTGTCTTTTAATTAACAGTATTGTGTAAAGCCCGCGCATGTCAACTGAAGAAGAAATGTTTAGGTTTGGACAAGTGGCGAGATAATAGAGCTGGGAGTGACACTCCATTAGACATCGGGAGGCGACGCTGCTCTGAATAAATACAGCGTCCCGACGCCCGTAGGGATATCCCTCTCAAACAAATAGGTGTCACTCAATACGCATTCAAAGTTGTTGTTTTTTCACAACATTTCTCGAGTTGATTGTGTTCGGCTTTATTGAATTTAGCATCCAATCAGCGTCGAGATGAATGGAAAACAAATTTAAAGCACTCCCTCTTAATTTGTAAAGATACGTAAAGCTATATATAGGATTTCCCTTGTGGTTAAATGAATTTACATAGTAGTACATTCATATGTTCATTTATATTATTGTTTTTTATTTTAAAATATAATTAAAAACATTAAGCGTGCACGCAAATGCGGTGTGACTTGAACTCTTAAATTTTTTAACGTTATTTCAATGTGTCACAGAACTTCCAAATCACAAAGTATACTGGGGGTATCCCACCTAAAATGTTACAACAGGTAACGTTTGAATTATAAATATGATAGAGTAGGCCCTACTTTAATTGGGGAACATTCCTTTCTTTTCAATGAAGTTTAAAAATCCACTTTGTAAAATATTAAAAATTGCCGCCATTTTCCTATATGGCGGCCAACTTTGAAATTTGTTATGGAACACCTTGTATTTTATGTTTTTTCAGGCTTAAAACAATATTTTAAGAATGTTTTATTCATGGGTATTTAAAAAAAAAATCTTTAGACGTTTAGGAATTATAGGCACTTAAAGTTCAGAAAATTAAACGTTTGATATGCCTACAGATTCCCACATTAAATGTTACAATAGCTAACTTTTGAACCGTTGGGGGTACAAATAAGTTTTAATGGAGAACTCCCCTTATTTTTGTAATCACTAAAATGACATGAAAAAAGTGGTAAATTTCATTAAAAATAGGGATAACTTTCCATTTAAAAAATTGGGAGTTACCGATTCAAAAATCAAATCCCTATTTTTAATGATATTTAGTCACTTTAAAAAAAATCGATTTCCATGTCATTTTAGACCTTATGATAAGGGGAGTTCTCCATTAAAACTCATTTGTAACCCCAACGGTTCAAAAGTTAGTTATTGTAACATTTTAGGTAGGAATCAATTATTTTTACGCCTTTCAAACGTTTAATTTTCTGAACTTAAAGTGCCTGTAATTCCTAAACGGCTAAAGAATAAAGAAATACCCAAGAATAAGATATTTTAAAAATATTGCTTTACACCTGAAAAACTTTAAATTACTCTATTATATTTTTAAAAGTGAGCTATTCTAACATTTTAGGTGGGACACGCAGTATAAAGATATAAGACATGGATGGTAACAGTTTGTACATTTTATGAACAAATAACAACAAAACAAGATGATGGTACTTACCTATCGTACAATATAATACCAGCATATCCTCAATTATGATATTCATACGTTGGGTTCTTTGTACTTGTAGGAGATGTAAAATTTTGTTGCTAGAACAAAGGGTTTTACTCAGTAAGGTAAATTTGTTTAAAAAAATAGTTGCACAGCTATTCAGTACAACTTCGAACACAAGGTTGTCGAAAGTTAGTTTTTCAGTGACCTGATACCATGAAAAGATCAGTTAAAAAACAATCGAAATTTGATATTGAAAATATTGATTTTCGCAGCTGAAAAACATTGCGCTCCTGGATAAAAAATGTGTATTAATATATTTTGAATAATCGAGTTTGTATGGACAAACAATCAGATATTTAGAACCTCCGTCTAACACTAGGCTATGATGACCGAGATGTTTTTGCCTTTAAACAAGAAGGAAAACAATCGAACCCCATACAAGCTCTGTGTGAGGTAAAGATTCACAGCTCTCAGCATGACTTCTTGCAACTGTTGTGTCAAGTGTCAAGTCTTTTTGTATTTAAACACTTCTTTAATTTGAAGCTAATGTTTCTATTTCAGTGTGGTCTAACCCTAATGGCTATGCCGCTTAAATATATATTAAATCTGCAAGCCGGAGACAAAATTAAATGTGAACTGATCCGAATTTCGGAATAATTTGGTTCAAGCGGGATGTCTGATTCTTGATAAACTGTGAGACTCTTACTCTTTTTTTCTAATTTTGTTCACCTAATATTATAGGTTTGATAATTGAGAAAAAACTCCGACCTCCGTTTTTTGGTAGTTTTACACGTTTTATGGTCTCAAGACACAGAAATAGTTATTTGTTCAACTAGTGAGCAAAGTGACGCTTTTTTAAACGAGATAAAAATGTTGACGCATGAGGCTTGCCGAGTGTGTCAATTTTATTGAGTTTAAAAAAAGACTCTTTGCTCACGAATTGCACATTATACTTTGTCTACAGTTGTTATTTTGTGACAAATAAAAAACATACTTCAGCAGTAACACAATTTAATAAAACATTATTGTAATACAATAGTGTTCAAACAAACAATCAATTACAATTCGATCTTTTAAACGCATTTTTCTTATTTTTCAGATTATTTTAAAATCTGAACTGTCCATATTTTAAAACTAACTACACAAAATATAGCAGTAGTGCTAAACAACACATCAACACTGAGTAGAAGTTCTCAAGTCAAAACTGAGGTTATTTATGAATATTACAAATAACTTAGGTGTATTCTTGAGGAAACGGGATTGCCAACTTCAAAACTCGGCAAACGAAAAATACTCTCCGTGTATCATGAATAATTACTTCCTTTTTCAACTTTAAAACGTTGTTTTGTTGTTTATTTATGTTATTTTAGATGTAAGAAAATCTAACCTACATACGGGACATTTCCTGTATATTATAAATCAGTTCAAATAAACTTAACCTAAAATTCGTTTTGTTCGGTTGCCATTCAGAGTGAGCAAAGTAGTGTGCAAAGTAGTGGGCAAAGTGAAACTGTTCAGCAAAATCAGCTGCTTTGCAAACTAATTTAAATAAACAAAATGCCACTTTGTCAACAACCTGTAGACAAAAGTTAATTTCGACATCTCCCCCCTCCCCCGTTCCTCGTCGTGTGTAAGCACGATAGCTCCCCCAAAAATTAAAATAGGAACATGACATTTAGGCCTACTAGACTATATAGAACTCTTGAAAAAAATTTTAATTGAAAATGTCAAAATGGTGGTTATTTTAAACTTTTTAAAACTTTATATCTCCTGGGTTATTCAACTAATAACATTCTAATATCATATTTTTTTAAGATTTCAATTAATCTTTTCATGATATCAACCTCACTTCTCTACGATGACAAACGAAGTTATTGTTAAAAATATAATTTCGATCTCTGACCTTCCAAGCTAATGCGATAATCATTAGTTACTAGATCCTGCAAAGCCGAGCGAAGCAAACTGGAGACTTTTTAATACATAAACATTAGGGCCTAGCCGTCGTTAAGAAACTATACAAACTGGTAACACATAATTACGAGGTTTACAAAATCTGTGTAACAAGAAACTTACACTAGTTTAAAACAATCTAATCTATCTATACAATTTAAAATACTCTCCAAGGCCCAAGAAACCTACTTCTGGTCATTACATGGAGAAGGTCTGCTTGTACGTAATGAAGTACTATGGTGGTGCCCATCAAATTGTTGATTTTTATTGATTTTCTACTATAAAAGTTTAAGATTATTAGAATACAGTTTTTTGAAGGTATATGATTTTTTTTTTATTGATATTGACAAATAATGGCATACTAGAAAAATAGGCTACTAGGACACTTATAACCTTATAGGTTTTGTTACTTATATAGGAAGAAATGATTTTATGTGGTTTTTTTAGTAACACTTTGACCCACAATATAAATAAAGATATCTTTGAGCATAATAGCCTGTTTATAACATTAACACATTATCAAACGAATACTCACTTTCTGGCTTCCTGTTTCGTCATTCCATCAAAAAAAGCTTCTCTAATTCGTAATGATCTTACCACAAAGTAAAACCTAGACATACAAAAAGTGCTTTAAACATCGTAGCATATTGTTATTCACATTGAAGTACTGTTATGAGGAACAATTCCTTAAATTCTAAAGCTTGTATTAGCACACATTCAAATGTGTAGTCCAATAATATCAAGATATTACTGTTTATAGCGTGTAATGTAAGGTTATAAATAAATTCAAATATATAAACAACAACATAAGAGTTGTACTGAGTTTAGAATAAATTCTATAATATTATTATTCGTTTTGCTTATCACTTCGTAATAAGAAGAAATGATACATTAATATTTTGATTGTTAGTGAATTAAAAAGTATAGATAAGAATTATAATATTTTAATATTGCCTGAATAATATCATGATTGATAAGTGGATACAAAAATATCATCTAAATAATAAATAACAAATAGTGGTCTTAGTTATTGTTAAGTTGGTAACGAGCCAGAAAAATAAAAACTTGTCGAAGTTAGTGTAAATAGTCGGTAAAGTAAAAGAGCTAATTTTAAAGACAAGTAAATTATTTTTTATCTCGTTAAAAAATAAATTTCTGTAAAGAGAATAAAGTTAGAAAATTATTCCAACTGCGATAACAATAATAATATTGTAAATTTCTCAAAATGTTTAATATTTTCAAATTTAACATTGTAGCCAACGGATTAGTAAATTTATGAATAAGTAAATGAATTACCTTATCGGTACGGGTACGTCAACTAATCCTTCATTCAACTAGTGTCATGTCATGTTTTGTGTTATTATGTATGTACTGTGTATACTCTATTGACAAGCTCCATATGGAACGATTTAATATAAACTAAATACTTTATACGATCTGAAGACGGACTCACGAAGCCCGAAACTACAGTAATCTGTAAATCAACGGAAGGATTAGTTGACGTAACGATAAGGTAATTCATTTACTTATTCGTTTAATATTTGCACATATTTTATAGTTTCCAATTAAATGAAATGTGTATAAATTTAATATGATTTCATTCAAATTTGGGAAGTGGCCTTATAATAGGAAATGTATGAGGAAGCACTATGTACATTTTATTAATAACAATATAATTATATATATATATATATATATATATATATATATATATATATATATATATTCCAATAGTAACTAAAATTGGAAGAAAGAGTGATTAATGCTTGAACATGGTTGTTTTACAGACATTACGGCGATTATAGATTTATAGGTCAAACAAACTATTTGATTATAGATACGTTAAAAACTTTTATGGCTCGTCTGAAATAGTGAAAAGTTCCACGTAAAGTGATATTTTACACTTGGACAAGAGAGTATATTCCCGTCGCATGCAAGATAGTGTATTATCGTCACAGACAAGAGAGTGTATTACCGTCACAGACATGAAGGGGTGTATTACCTTCACAGACAAGAGAGTGTATTACCGTCACAGACAAGAGAGTATATTACCGTCACTGACAAGAGAGTGTATTACCATCACAGACAAGAGAGTGTTATAACGTCACAGACAAGAGAGTGTATTACCGTCACAGACAAGAGAGTATATTACCGTCACTGACAAGAGAGTGTTATAACGTCACAGACAAGAGAGTGTATTACCGTCACAGACAAGAGAGTATATTACCGTCACTGACAAGAGAGTTTATTACCTTCACAGACAAAAGAGTGTATTAACGTCACAGACAATAGAGTTAATTACCGTCACAGACAAGAAAGTCTATTACCATCACAGACAAGAGACTGTATTACCGTCACAGACAAGAGAGTGTATTACCGTACAGACAAGAGAGTATATTACTGTCACAGACAAGAGAGTTTATTACCTTCACAGACAAGAGAGTGTTATAACGTCACAGACAAGAGAGTGTATTAACGTCACAGACAAGAGAGTTTATTAACGTCACAGACAAGAAGGGGTGTATTACCGTCACAGACAAGAGACTGTATTACCGTCACAGACAAGAGAGTGTATTACCGTCACAGACAAGAGAGTGTATTACCGTCACAGACAAGAGAGTGTATTACCGTCACAGACAAGAGAGTGTTATAACGTCACAGACAAGAGAGTGTATTAACGTCACAGACAAGAGAGTTTATTAACGTCACAGACAAGAAGGGGTGTATTACCGTCACAGACAAGAGACTGTATTACCGTCACAGACAAGAGAGTGTATTACCGTCACAGACAAGAGAGTGTATTACCGTCACAGACAAGAGAGTGTGTTACCGTCACAGACAATAGAGTTTATTACCGTCACAGACAAGAAAGTCTAATACCATCACAGACAAGAGAGTGTATGCATACGGCCGAAGCCATGATATAATCTGATAATTTGTTTTGACTAACGTTCAACTGACTAATCGTAGGTCGTGCTGCTGTAGCGTTACTGCTAAACGTTGATGCCAAGTTGTGCGATCATTTCATGTGGCGGGAGAGGATACAGACAGATCGTTTTATTTCATGTTTACATATCACTTTTATTAAACTCAATGTCTCTTCGTCAGTTATAGGTTTTTAATTTATAATTCGAGAACCGCTGATCTCATTTTTATTCTGTTTCCATTCCTATATAGTTGTAATGTCTAGTCAAATTTTAGTGTTGTTTGTTTCAAATTAATTCATTAGTTCCGAGGTTATAACAATATTTGTCTGCACGATACCAAAAGCTGAATTTTCAACTTGTTTTACATTTTTTCGTACAATTTTCAGCGATAACATATATATTTTTAATTAAAAAGATGATAAAGGATTCGAATCCATTGGAAATGGCAACCTTTTGAAAAGTAGTGCATCGGTTCCTGAGTTATAATATTTTTTTATTGCTAAAAAGTAGGAAATCTAGTTTTTACGTCATATTTTATTCAATTTCTTAAACTTTTTAAGGCCATTATGCTTTCCCAGTGACGAAATTAGTACCGTATTTAAACGTTAATTTGTACCAAAAACTATTTTAAAATTGCTGCAGCAGTTTGTAAGTTTAAACAACGTTTTGCTAGCAAATAAAACGAAAATATTCTCTAATTTAATTTTGATATTTCAACGATAATATACACCTTTCAGTAACAAAGTTGGGCTGAAATGAAAACGTTATTTAGAGTTATTAAAATATATTCAAATTTATTGTTGGGTATAGTTAAAAATACTTCACGGATGTATATTGAATTGGATGCCAACATTTCTCATAAAACTTCCTCTAGGTTTTACTCCCACGCTTATTATTTCCCTTTTCTGTTTCCCGGAAGTAAAAACTATGTATTTCCTTTTTTTTCAAACCATCCACTTTTTAAAAAAGGTTGAGAGACACACAAATTAGCAGATAATCATTTGAGATTAAAATACTGTAGTGGTTTTAAGGATTATTACCTACGAAATTTAAAAAGAAAATCTTTGTTCCCAATTTAATTCGAGGAGATTTTTTAGCATAGATTAGTAGAACGATTTTCAAAATGGTAGGAATAGGCTTACTATTAAACTATACTGTATTAAAAACGTCATTTAATCTAGACATACTAATTCTCTAGTTTAATTCTGTTTTATATAAACATGCTAAAACCAACAATTTGTTTTCATAATTTCAAACCCTTAGGAATTAAATTTGGTAACATTAATTAGGCGAGACAAATGGGTTTGTCCTACATAACTTGTTACAAACCTTTTTCAAACCTAGAAGACAACAGGAGTGATTATCAGAACAGTTTTCAGAATAAGTAGACGATACGATATCTGAGTTACCAATAAAAAACACTCATAAACTTTACCAATATTACTATATTTTGCTATTATTTATCAAAAACTTCACATGACCTCCTCTCTCCTATTTCCAAAACCTCTTACTCTAGTAATAGAGTAGGGTCTATTGGTAAATTTATGGCTCATGTAGTCAATTACAAAGAAATGGTTTTAAAAACAAAATTTTTATCTCAGTTATCCTACTACCAATATTAAAAACTAAAGATGTTTGTGTTTATCGTTAGAAGAGAAAAATATAAAGTAATTTTTTTTAAATTATGTTAAATATCCCGAGAGCAAATATTTCAAATGTACAGCCTTTTAAAATGTTTTCTTATATTTTGAAGATTGAAAAATATATTACCACTGCATTTCCGTTATTTTTTAAAACACAAATGGACAAATATAGACGCCAAACGATGGGTTTAAAGACAGTTCTTTTGAAACTTTTCATTTATTGGATCACCTGAATTGATCTCTTTCATAAAAAATGTAGTTTACCATTTAAGTATTTAAGTATATTTAAATAAATATACAAAATTTCCAGAACGTTTTTAGACATAGGCCTCTCTTGTGTTTTTTGTTCAGTTAACAGTTTCATAGAAATTTTGGATCAAATATTTCTCAATATTGGATGCTTTTAATTAAATTTGCATGTAGACATAATGTGGCGATAACTCGAGGTTTTTTTTTTATATTGGTTGTATTTTCTCTATACACACTTTGGGGGGAAGCTGCTATAAAATCAAAACTTGTATTTCTATTCTCAAAATCGGTACGAAACTTTTCTAAAGCATCGTATTAAGGTTGTGCAACTAATCTTTACTTTATAAGTGAAAAGACAATTACGTAGGTGCTGGATCATAAAATTGAACTAACTTTCATTAAATTAACATGGCTTTATAATTTGATCAAATCTCCGAGCTTTTTGATAACCAAAATATTGAGGGTAGTTGACATAAGACAAAACTCAAAATTAGCTAAATGTAGACCCCTAAAATCTGGCCCTTAAAAACCAAAGCAAAACAATTGTATATCATCTCAGTCACTCTCCAAAATTGTCTGCGGAAGTCCGTACAGAAACAAAAATATCGTACAATGAGTTGTAATAAGATACATAACTTCTCAAAGTCGGCTACAAGAAAACCCTTGGTTAAATATGAATATTAATGACACACACCAGGATATAACCTAAGCAAGCTGAGGTTCTATTTAACTATATACATATTTTTTTAATAATTTTTTTAATGTTTCTCGATATCTTGAAAAGTGGAGGTACTGTACTGCTTATAGTTATTTACATTATGAAATTCATGTAGAAAAGTCAATAATAAAAAAAGATAACCTATATAAGGTATAGGAAACGTTTCCCACCTTATTATATTGTTTTGTAGATGGATGAATGAAGAAGTTAATACAATGTGTTTGTAAAATTATTTTCATTTATATCAGCTGCCTCTCATTCCGAATACAATAGGCTACAGTATGAGTGATATGTAAAATGCAGAACTTCTTTAAAAACAGAAAATTATTTTATATTTATTTTGGTTCATTATTAATTAAATTTTTTAGTTACGGATTTTTCAATACAGTAACTATATTCTCTTTTCAATAATACCCAAATTATAATACAGTTACGTTCAAAAATATTCGCCAATTAAAAAGATTTAAAACATTCAAGATGGTAAGCCACTGCCAGCTTATATCAAAAGGCGCAGAATATTTGTGCAAACACCACAATGTGTCTCCAGGTGAGATGATATTTCCCACCCTTATACAATAAGGGTTGGGGGTTGTTACCATTGTGATGGTAATGTGGTAGTAACACCTTTGTCAATGTGTCTGTAAAACAACACCATACTGGACAATAGCAGTTCGAACGACCCACTATTGTGTCTTTACTTGCGATTCGTGCTTGTCTTTCAGAATTCTCTGTCTCTTTTGTTTGCAGCATCTGGGTGTCTTCTCGAGACCAGGTAGCTTAGCGCGATCCATACTGTAACATTTCAAATCTTTAACGGGTGTCGTTGTTGGAAACATCACGCGAATATGTGAATTCATTGTTGGAATTTATAAAAGTAAATTAAGTAACTTAATTATTCTAATAAGTCACTATCTGATAACAAAATAAGAATAATGTAAGAATACACAAATTTCGACAATAAACACTTTATTTGCTTAAGACGACGTAGTATCTTATTGCTTAGAAGGGTTGTGTGCATGTATCAAGTGAGGATGTTGTTTTAGTTAGTGAAACGTTGTCAAATGAATAATGTCTGAAAAATTGTATTTTTTTCATTTCTTGATTGAAATTTCCACATCTATTGCTCATTTTAGTAAACAAAATATAAATATCTGGTGATCTTCATTATTTTAATAGTAAAAGCTCACTAAATCCTCTAAAAGTAGTTTTCACGGGATCCCTGGCCCAAAATATCATCGAAAAATCCAGGTTTAAAACTCTGAAGACAATTATTTTTTTATACAATATCGCCTCTGTACTGTACAGCATAGTACAGCAATGAAACATCATGTTCTTCTGTGTTAACTTGCTTTACTGTACAGTATAGTCAGCAATGACACCTCATGTTGTTTATTTAACCAACAGTCTTCTGTGTTAACTTGTTTAATGTACAGTATAGTCAGCAATGACACCTCATGTTGTTTATTTAACCAACAGTCTTCTGTGTTAACTTGCTTTACTGTACAGTATAGTACAGCAATGGCACCTCATGTTGTTTATATAACCAACAGTCTTCTGTGCTAACTTGCTTTACTGTACAGTATAGTACAGCAATGACACCTCATGTTGTTTATTTAAAATACAGTTTTCTGTGTTAACTTGCTTTACTGTACAGTATAGTCAGCAATGACACCTCATGTTGTTTATTTAACCAACAGTCTTCTGTGTTAACTTGCTTTACTGTACAGT
Source organism: Aphrophora alni (assembly GCA_963513935.1). NCBI lineage: Eukaryota > Metazoa > Arthropoda > Insecta > Hemiptera > Aphrophoridae > Aphrophora > Aphrophora alni. The sequence continues at coordinate 70,090,416 of OY740771.1, read as the reverse complement.
ATAGTACAGCAATGACACCTCATGTTGTTTATTTAAAATACAGTTTTCTGTGTTAACTTGCTTTACTGTACAGTATAGTACAGCAATGACACCTCATGTTGTTTATTTAACCAACAGTCTTCTGTGTTAACTTGTTTACTGTACAGTATAGTCAGTAATGACACCTCATGTTGTTTATTTAACCAACAGTCTTCTTTGTTAACTTGCTTTACTGTACAGTATAGTACAGCAATGACACCTCATGTTGTTTATTTAACCAACAGTCTTCTGTGTTAACTTGTTTACTGTACAGTATAGTCAGCAATGACACCTCATGTTGTTTATTTAACCAACAGTATTCTGTGTTAACTTGCTTTACTGTACAGTATAGTACAGCAATGACACCTCATGTTGTTTATTTAAAATACAGTTTTCTGTGTTAACTTGCTTTACTGTACAGTATAGTACAGCAATGACACCTCATGTTGTTTATTTAACCAACAGTCTTCTGTGTTAACTTGTTTACTGTACAGTATAGTCAGCAATGACACCTCATGTTGTTTATTTAACCAACAGTCTTCTGTGTTAACTTGTTTACTGTACAGTATAGTCAGCAATGACACCTCATGTTGTTTATTTAACCAACAGTATTCTGTGTTAACTTGCTTTACTGTACAGTATAGTACAGCAATGACACCTCATGTTGTTTATTTAAAATACAGTTTTCTGTGTTAACTTGCTTTACTGTACAGTATAGTACGGCAATGACACCTCATGTTGTTTATTTAACCAACAGTCTTCTGTGTTAACTTGTTTACTGTACAGTATAGTCAGCAATGACACCTCATGTTGTTTATTTAACCAACAGTCTTCTGTGTTAACTTGCTTTACTGTACAGTATAGTACAACAATGACACCTCATGTTGTTTATTTAACCAACAGTCTTCTGTGTTAACTTGCTTTACTGTACAGTATAGTACAGCAATGACACCTCATGTTGTTTATTTAACCAACAGTCTTCTGTGTTAACTTGCTTTACTGTACAGTATAGTACAACAATGACACCTCATGTTGTTTATTTAACCAACAGTCTTCTGTGTTAACTTGTTTACTGTACAGTATAGTCAGCAATGACACCTCATGTTGTTTATTTAACCAACAGTCTTCTGTGTTAACTTGTTTACTGTACAGTATAGTCAGCAATGACACCTCATGTTGTTTATTTAACCAACAGTCTTCTGTGTTACCTTGCTTTACTGACCTCTTATTGCTTTTCATTTATATGTAATATAAGTAGAATATTTGAGGATATATCTGTTTTGAATAAAAAAAGCATCCATTTTTTATCTTTCTCATAAATTTTATTCAACGTATACAAGAGAAAGTAAAAAGGTCTACAGTCCTTTTTTTGATTGTGAAAAGTCATTATGAAAGAGTACACCTATAATTTTTGATTTTTTTTGTCCTTAGTTATAAATTTTTTGATTGGAGACTTTTTAATTAATATATACATATCTTGAAGACTCTCTGTGCCTATCCGAAGTCAAGAAAAACGACAATTAAAAAGTTCAGAAAACCTATGTAAAACTGTTTTAAACAAACTTACCTTACTGGATAAGAACCCTTTATGTACCAATACAGTTTTAAAATTTCCTACAAGGCCTTAAAACCAACTTATAAGGATTAGATTAGAGGATCTGCTTGTATGGTGGTGTTGTATAAGTGGTGTTGATGGCTCCAACCATCTTGTCGCCGTTTCTAAACAGCATCTCCAGCTGTTTTACTTCCATACTCGATACTCAATATTATATTGATTGTTAATTTTATTTCAAAAACTGCATTAAAAAAAATTAGGTACCCTCCACAGATAAAGTAGACTACTCTAGAGAGTATCTTATACTCTCTTGTCTGTGTTTCCATTATGCAATAATTTCAGGAATAAACTAAAATACGCTTCATCAGTGCTTGAAGTGTAGACAGACGGTCATAACCAATCAAAACATGAGTATTGACATAAAACACAGTGGTTATTTAAGCTGTATATTTAATTAAAACAAAATCAATGACCTTATTGAATTAATTTGCGGTTATAAATAAATAGGACTTACTAATAGACTAGTATTATTCATAATATTGTATTAGCTAAACGCATAAAATTGGGATCCTTAGTTCTAAAAAATTAAGAGAGTTTATAACAAGATTAACAATGTCTCGACTGAGTAGCTATGTTTTTACCTTTCTTTAAAACTCAAAAAAGGTTATTTGTTTTGAATTACTCATTATACCCTGTGTAAAAACTGTTCACGGTCTGTTAAATAATTTTTAAACTTGGAAAGGGTTATTTTATTAACATTTTATTATCATATTATGATAGGTCTAATTCATTATACCCAGTGTATAAAAAGTTCCGAGTCTGTTAACAACTTACTTAAGGTAGAAAGTTGATACTGAAGCTGAATGAGTTTTGGCGTAAACAAACTATTTTTTTTGGCATAATGAGATATAAGTTCACCCCCAACATGAAATTAAGTTTTTAAGGGGTAACTCAAAATTATTATATGTAAACCAAAAACTGTGTTGTTATTTTTTGAAGATTGATCAACGATTTTATTCTATTTCTGCTGTAAAATTTTTTCTCATTATTTTGAAAATTAGATTTTTGACCGGTCGCCATTTTGGATTTGAGTTAGATTTTGAGACCTATAGTTTGGGCAGTTAGTCTATTTTCTATTAAACAAGATCTATAAAATGGCACTCGGTTTAGTTTTACTTTTGAAAATATTGTTTTAACCCCATTTTGGGGTCGTGATGAATTTACTTTAATAATAATACCAAAAATTGTTTTTTTGTCATACTGCATCAAAAACAGATGTTTTAAATACATGCATTGAGGTGCTAAAGTTGTTCTTTTTAGTCCTAGGATCTAAAAAAAATCAGCGGAGGTCAAGGTCATCAGCTGTTACTTCGTTTATAGGAATTAATAACGATTGTAAAGCATCTACGAGTATAAAAACAACCGATACTCTCGATTGTAAATAACCGTTAAAACAGCTGTTAGCATCGATTTGAAGGTAAATACGTTATAACATTTTAGTTTTTGTGAAATTGTTTTCTTATACTATTTGCAGTATAACGAAAAATATAGTTCATCCTTGGACCAAAAGAAGCTTTTCGATCATCGCTTATTTGTTAAACTTGAGCTTTTATCGAAAAACTTCACTTTTGGTTCTAGTGATGAAATATACAATTATTTACGTCAAAAGAAAGATCTAATTTTCTGTTTCTACAAGTTATTTAACCGGCCCGGAACGTTTTTTACACACTGTATAGTTTTCGAGTTGTGTACTTATTAATTCATAGACAAATACAATTGTTAAGATTAAATAACTGGAAATTAATCTCTTCTCTAAAGTTAAATTGTATCCATTTCATTGAAGTAGGCATGTTGAAACATTTTGAAATCAAACGTTTTATAAAATACTAATAATGGGGATGATAGGTAGCGGTCCTTTAACAACCCATCAATGTCAGGTCCATACAGAGCTCGAGGTGGAATCATTGTTATGTTACACAAAAATATTGAGAAGAGAGTTCCCAACACACTTAACATAACACATCACCATGGTCACGGTAATGCATTCCTTTCAATGGTCCTTTCTGTCGGAATCTTTCAAGGAGTATTTTATGAATGGACTTGGAAATTGTAGTAAACTTATTGTGGGTGGGCGCCCTTTTCAATAGATCTCATTTACATTCACTCTGTAAAGAAAAGAGTACAATTTTCGGCTTCCGTCTGTGCATTATTGAAGAATATACTAAACTACTGTGATTTAAATTTCAAGGGAGTGTCAAAATATTATGTAAGGGTTGGGTTAGTGATGTGTGGGCCTTAGGGAATTATTGTATATAGTAACAGAAGTTTACATGATCTTCTGCATGATAATAAGTCTTAGGCAGGAACAAACAAAAAGGTAGTAATGGTATAAATATTTTAGTAACTTTTCTAAAAAAAAGGTCAAAAAGCAATTCAGAATCAACAATGGTGTTTGGAGGTTAATATTTTATATCGTCATTATTTTGTTGTATAAAAAAAAGTTATGTGGGATGTATCCGTTATGAGGAATTCTGAGTTTAAAAAGTGATTTTTGAAATAACGTCTGTCTGGTTATCTGTCGACTTGTCGTGCTTAGTCTATAGCCCTAAAAGTTGTTCTGTGTTTGGGAGTAGCTTCCGTTCAAAAAGTATAATAAAATAAAATACGATTTTTCTGTATTCATTTTAACGATTTTTTATATGATTGTATGCTCAAGATTAGTTAGTCTCTAGGCATACATACATGCCTATGATATAAATATTTTATATTTTGTTTAACTTGACTTAGTATAGTTGTAATTTAAATTAAAGTGTGTTTGACAATTAAACGGCCTATTACAAATCAAAAGCTTTAAATTTGATTTTGTTTTATAATAAACCAGTTAAAAAAATACAAAAGGCTGCCATTTTAAAACTTTCCAACAATTTATTCATATCATATTCAACACATAATAGAATCTAACTACTTTTAAAGTATGGCTGGTGTATGATTTTAAAGTATTATTTTTAAGATTATTTTAAGGTTACTTTTTAACAATTTGTTATTTTAAAAATAACACTCATCATTGAAAATACATTTAGACTTATGAATCGTTATAAGAAAGACATACAGGTGAAGAAAAGTGCCTCTATTGCGTTTATTAACAAATATATAGTTTGCAATTTGAACTTATCGTAGTTTTAAATTACTCCATGATTAAGATCAATGGATATTTCATGCTTTAGGGTGTCAGCATTTCCATCATGAAGATTGCAGTTCAGTAAAAAGGAAAATGTAAAATTAAAACCTTCATACATTTAAGAGGAATAATTAAGTAAGTACATCAGAGAACACATATTTACCTACGAAAGTGTACTTAATACTCTTATTTACTGAAATGCTTTACGCCTAAAATTTCATGTTTAATAAGCGGAACCAACAGGATTCTGTCCGTTGTACCATATCCGTGTTAATTACGTTAAACTACTCGCGTGCATTATTTGAAATTCAAATTATAACGTACAAACTGAAAATATCAATGAATAAATATCGGGACGCTGGCCGAATTTGCAATGTGTATAATAAACATTAAAATCATAAATAAATAAATTTGGGAATTCTTGTGGAACGTCCAAAAGAATAAAAAGAAAGGTTTCTGTTAATAAATAAATATCAGCACAACGGCAGGCTTGCAAAAAAGTGAAAGGAAATTAGTATTTAAAATAATTAAATTATGTACTATAATCATTAATAAATACAGACAGGCTAGCAAGCACTGGGTGTAAAAGAGGGAAAGGGGATTAATATTTTAAAGAATTAAAGTATTGTATGTACTGAAATTATAAATAAATACATGTCGGCTAGCCAGAACTGGGTGTAAAACAGGAAAAAAATTAATATTTTAAAGAATTGAAGTATGTAGGTCTACTGAAATTATAAATAAACACATGCCGGTTAGCAAGCACTGGGTGTAAAAGAGGGAATGGGATAATATTTTAAAGAATTAAAATATGTAGGCCTACTGAAGTTATAAATAAACATATGCCGGCTAGCAAGAACCGGGTGCAAGAGAGGGAAAGGGAATTATTTTTTAAAGAATTAAAGTATTGTATGTACTAAAATTATAAATAAATACATACCGGATAGCCAGTACTGGGTGTAAACATTAGAAGGGAATTTTTGTATAAAAAAATTAAGTATATTATGTTGAAATCATTATTAAATTTTATAAAAGAAATGTATTTTATAAAAAAAATAAATACTGTATGTACTAAAATCATTATTAAATAGGCTACATCCAGGCATACAATTGTTTTGTGCAAAAACAGAGAGTCAAAAAAGCTATTTTGCTATTGTTAAAATACTATATAATTTGTTTACCAATCAAATTTCAACTAAGTGATTATACAAATATATGTTTAGCCTATGATAAAAACACAAGATTTTTAAAGAAATCAAACAAATATAAAATAAAACAAAACGCAAACACAATACAAATTCGTATATATTTATATTATTAACTGTAAAACTTTCTGCACTTTTGTTTAAATTGAATCTCTGTACTCAACTAATACTTAGACATACATTACAAGATGAAAAATCACATTTGGTTTATGCAAAAGCTAAAACTATTATTTCTGTTGAAAAACATTAAAAAAAAAAAAAAATTGCCAACATCAAATACGTTTTCTGTATTAAGTTTCATAACTTAAAAGTTACACTTCAAAGAACAAAATATCACTTTATAAATATAATTGTTAATATTTTTCTTGAACGATATATAAATAAAATGTTACATAATTTTATTCTCTTGTTGATTTACCTTAGATATAATCATAATTTGCATAGGTTTTATCTTTGAAATACAAATAAATATAATACATCGTAAATAATACAATCTTAAGATTACTGTAGATTAGCCGTGTGTAAAGAAACATAATTCAGTACTACAATGGAACATAAGTTTTCATCAAGTTGTTGGCAAACAATATTTACCTCTATATAGTTTAATGGATATTTTAATGAAATATTTATTATAATAGTGACAGTTATTGTCTATTGATTGTATTATATTGCTTGTGTGAATTGTTATAAGTTTAATAATAGTAAGTGGATAAATCAAGAATTTATTGCACTAACGTTAGACCTATAGTTTAGATTTATATACAAGGCATAGTTTAATACAGTTTGTGTCTTCCAGGGCTTTTGAAGGTAAACAAAGAGATGAAAAATAGGCCATATATTACAATAAATAATAGGTGCAAAAAATATTGCACTTACTTTCTCTTATATAATATAGAATTACCAGCAAACTTAACGTATCCTTTACAATTTGTCATTAAATAATGATTTCTTTATAGTGATGCAGGTAAAACTAGGTCTGAATGGAGGCAGTCTTTAAAAATCTCGAATATTCAAAAACTGCACAAATTATTTCGATCAGATTATTATGAAATGTAAAACAAATTCTAAACTATAACATAAATTATTATAGTTAGCGAGTAGTTCATAGAGGTCATCATTGTACTTACCCAGCCCATCTTACAATGTACTACAAGCATATCCTCTATACGTAATGCCAATACAGTAGTCGGTTTCTCGGGATTTGTAGGAAATGTTAAATCGTCGGTTAGTCTGTAATGGAGCTCGTAAATGTGGATCTATTAAAAAGTCAGCACTCACTTAGCTCGTGTCAGTGTCCTTGCCCTAGCAACCCTCGAAACTGTGTGAAAGAGCCTCCATGACTTGGCCCTGCTGGATCCCGTAACAATAATAATGTATCACATATTCTTGGGTTTGTAAAATTACATTTTTGACAATAGCTTCACTACTTGTAATCGTAGACTGCAGATGTGAGGTAGATCCCACTCAAGATTGAGATTTGAAAATTTGTATCTAATGAGTGTTATGAGTTCAATAACAAACAAGATAAAAAGAAATTGATTAAAAATAAAAAAGTAACACTCTTGACTTTTAAATATCATTCCTGACTTTATAGATTAAATTATCACCTTACTGGTTTTTCTTATCTATGTAATATAAATTCAACTTTAAATGAAACAAATAAATAAAACTAACTAAATTATTTGTGTTCTATTTGTTTGGATTTTTAAACAACTGTCCCCAACAACCCGTCATGAGTGTTACTTCAGGAGTGTTACCCAATTAGAAGAAGGAAAAAGGGGAATATTTGTTTTGTTTGGTTGGTGAAAAATAGCCATTTTGTTTTTAGTTTCCAGCAATGTGGAACTGTTTGCTGTATGTTTGAAGAAAAGAAAATTATACCCAGAACACATATTAATAATGGTAAGTATTTTAATTCATTGTCAAGAGTGTTACTGTACCTGTGTTTTTATACATAAAACAAACTTTGAAAATTGGTATTTAATATACATTTTTTAAGTGTTGATGTACTGTAGTTCTAGACCTAACCTCCAAATTCTAGTCTTCACTCATGATGCATTTACACAACTAAACTGTTAGATTTTTCCAAATGTCATATCCCTGGTGTAATTTTTGTGGCACATTATCGTGGTTACGTACTACAGACAACGACGGATGGATGGCATGTGGAAAATCACTTGATAGTCACGTGATTAATAAGAATTAATTCTTCACACCGTTTGGAGAATATCGGATAATCGTAGGAGCTAGAGAAAACATAAAAATTACTTAATATTGTATATTAGCTGGGTAAATATTTTCCCCACCGGTTTTGTTGTATCAGTTGGAGACAAACTGATCTTCCGTAAGTTATTACATTATATGATGTTTAAAACTTTCGGCTGCCATCTTGGATTTAGTTATTTTACTTACCCAGTTTATGTCAGTTTGGTAATCATTTTCCACTTTCGATTTTTGACAGATCTTTACCGTAGGAAGCCAAAAGGTGATTTTTGACATACCGTCCGTCCGTCGATATTCTCATTGTCGTGCTGTATACGATAGCGGTCATACAAATTATACTAGGAACATGAAATGTAGTATAGAGAGCTATGATGTGGTCACATAGAACTCTATTCAAATTTAGAAAATTCGAATTAAAAATCTTTAGAATAGCGGTCATTTTAAACAATTTTTCGTTCACAGTTCATGCGTTATTCAACTTATCACTCTACATTAGATAACAATTTGCAAATAATAGTGAAGGTTTATATTATAAGAAACGCCCAAAATATCAACATGAGCGTAACGCCACATATAAATCTCTCCAGGGCCGAGACACTGACCCGAAAGAAGGAAGTGGAGACTTTAATATATTATAACACATCTGCCAGACCCATTAAGGCCTAACCTGTGTCAAGAAACTAGTACTACAGAATTACGAGCTTTAGAAGGCCTGTGAACAATGGTTTAAAATAAAATACTGGATAAGACCCATTGATCTACCAATAAAATGTAATATTTCCTATAATTCTCAAGAAACCACATTTTATTCATTACATTTAGAGGATCATGTATTAAATTGCATGACGGGGCAGAGTAAGTACCATGATGGTCGTGTCATCAACTTTATTAATGATAATATAGTTGTGTGACACGTGATTTAACATTGTTTTCATTGCTGAGTTCAGTGATCCAATCCATTTTTAGGGTCCGTCGGTAAAACCAAGGATTCTTATAATTTCAAGTGCGTGTTGTTCATCTGTCTGGAAGTTACAATCAATCTACACAGATAAGATGATAAATCCAATATATTAAAAAAAAATTGCATTTATGAACTTTGTATTGTCCCACATATTAACAAAAAGAAACGACCTTAGGTTAGTTAAGAAGCAAAACTACCAAGTTGAAATATTATGTGTGGGGTATCAAATAAAACTAAAAATGATTCAGATTATTAATATGTATGTTTATTTGAGAAAAAAAATTAATATGTTGACGCTAGGACAAATTTCAAGTGTCAGATATCATGCTCCCCCTCCCCTCTAACTTGACTTACAAATCTGTAAAACAAAAATTGCATTTCAAATTAAATTAAAATGCGAAATCATATACTACAGTTTTTTGTATTGATGAATACATTTTAATTTAACCGCACAATGAGAAATGCGTAGCGTATAAGTTTTAAAAGCCCGGTGTGACCTACAAATCTGGAAAAAAATCACAAAGCTACTATTTTTGGAAATAAACATTTTCTTCGCCAACATTAGCAGCAGTTTTTGATTTATGGTGCTTTAAATCTTCAAAATTTCTTTATAAATACTGTGGCTTTTTTTTTAAGTCATTAAGTAAAAGATTAGAAATTGTTGGGTTTATCTCCAATTATAGAATAATTCAACTTTTTAACTATGTGTTAAAATCCGTATTATAGATTGTATTTTAGATTGTTGTAATACAGTATATGATCAGTTCTATTGGCATTTTCAACATAATTCAGACAGTTGTAATATCTAACCATTTGTATTGATTTCGTGGTTAAATTTTATAAATATTTGTTACAATTTATACTGCGACTTAAAAGCCTTCTACTTTAAAAACTGTACCTATATGCCTACGGACGTGTGTGGTTTTAGCAAACGTTTGGCTCTTTATTTGATATCTGTCTCCTATGTTTTGCTACTTACGAAAAACGACATGATTTTTTTAATAGCCTACTTCAAAAAACACATTGCAACTATTTCAACAGATAATTTTACTGATCGACTTTGAGGATGGATCTCTGATCATAGCACCATCTCAAGATGACGTCACCACTATCATTTCTCCGTTCATATTTATAAATTATGAAAGAAAAGTAAATGTCATTAATTGAATAAAGGGTATTTATATGGACATTAAAACAAATTAAGCTTACAATTGTTATTCAAAGACCTAGATAAAAAATAAATGTAATATTTATAGCATAGTTGTAGGAGTGGGTACTTTTTGTTAGCTCCTTAGTCCATGAATCCTAATCCAAACTTAATAAGTTCATGAAGTGGACTCTGAGATGGATCAAACAACATTCCAGGACCGGACCAGACTGCATGGTTCCTAGAAGAACCCCCTGTGGACCAGTTCTTTTGTAACCGTAGCCAGGGTGTGGCTAACCCCCCAGTAGTCTTCTCTTTTCTTTGCAACACTTTTTGTTGCTATTTTCTAAATAACAATGGATTTAACCACACGCCTGAATTCATTCCTTATTCATGCTTAAAATGAATTCTTTTGTTGCTATTGTTTGAGTAATAGTTTTCGTCGAATAGGACTTTCTTTGAACAAGGACTAGGGCAGGACTTAATATGGCATTGCAGAAGTAGTCAAATCGCTCCAGGTGTTCTAGAATGGTTAAACATATTTGTTTAGACTCGTTCGATCAATCCCAGAACATCACGTTTTTAAGACTTAATATGGTTTTGTGCAATACATTCATGAAACATTGAAATCTAATAATTATACATGTTTTAAAGTACTCCTAATTGTAACTCCAATCTCTGGACAGGCAACTGATCCGATTATATGATAGAAGAGAATTTATTTTGTGTGGCTCTACAGTGCGTAGTCTTTAGGCTTTAGTCATGTTAGACGGATTTTCGGTTCGGTAATCTTTGGTTAGCACATCGAAATTCCCGTCATCGTTGTTATACCATTCTCTACCAGAGTTCGCTAATTGTAGCTTGCCAATAATTTCCCACGCTTGGTGGGTAAAAACCGTAAATTTGTGAGCCCCCACAGGCAATGAACCCGCAAACTTTCCCTCGTGAAGCGTTCTTGCTAATCATTAAACCAGCTGTGAGTCTCTGCAGATCCAACCTTGATATAATAGATTATGCAGATCTCCGAACTGCACAAAATGAGCCATAGAATTGATTTTGCACACAAAATTTATTTATAGTTTGTAAAACGAAAGAAAACGACATGTTACCTGACAAAACCCCCTCTCACGTACGCTCTCTCATAGCCGTCCTGCTCCCCTGACAAGCTGCGTAATTACTGACTTACCCACTAACTTTTTTAATACAAAGACAAGCTTCTTAATTGTTAAGTAATACAAACTGAACGTGAATATTCATACAATATTAGAACGATACCAAACAAACATTTGTTAAAACATAAGTGTGCAATAATGTGAATAAAAGAGAAGTAGAATAGTAAAGAAAGAATGTTGAAATATCATTGAAAAAACCGTATTGAATAATTACATAATAAACGACGACAATATTATCTATCATGTCCTAACTAAAAATATAGACCTAGGCCTATACATAACCAAAGCACTAAAACTACACCTTTTCCTTTTTTTTTTTAACTGAAACCTCGTACCAAAAACATAAAAATAAAAAATATTGGTAGGTATGATATAGAAGAACAGCACATATATCAATTGATTATAAATAAACATAATCCATTAAGCTGCACAAAAATCAACCTATAAATGGCAACATCCTACAAATTTTACACTAATAGACTATTTCTAAACGTTAAAAAAAAAAAAAAAAAAAAAAAAAAAAAAATGCTACCAGGAATTTAATTAAATTAATTTCCTATGCAATTTTAAATTAGGAAAACATACATAAATTTTGAAGCGCTTATATAATAGCAAATATATCTCTAATTAGGTATCAGATTAAAAATTGCCCCTTGTATTAGACGACACCAGTGCAATCATCTCCTTAGACAAGTAATGGACAGCGATTGCTTGAAATTGGTTATTTGTTTGGGTATCATTTTTCCAAAAACTTTCAGCAAACAAAATTAGTCTTTAATTTGGACGGTAAAAAAAAAAAGATTTTGGAATAAGGTGTGTCCATTAGTTGAGTTACGCTGGCCGCCAAGGGCCAGGAATAATCTCCTGTGTTTGTGTGAGTGAAAGCTGCTTGTGTGTTAGTGAGGTGACCCTCCCGTCATCATTAGTTTTACATACATATACATTCAATAGTCATAGATAAGAAATAAATAGTAATAAGTCCAAGCATTGCATGTATATATAATAAGCAGTTTCAAAGCAAACGTGAATGTGAGGCTTCAATATTTGGGTTGAACAGAGTTGTAGTTTTGTGGGTTCAGCTTCAGAATGTGTTAGTGTGGGAGCAAGTCATTTGGGATGTTATCTCTGAAAAGTGGCGGTACTAGAGCCTTTAATTTCTGAACTATACCATGAAGATAGCTTATCTATATAATATGGTAATCAATGGATCTAGGGAAGAGGAAACGTCAAAAACTGTAACTATTTTTATTTCAGTCTTATTTTAACCGTGTTTTCAATATTTTTTATTTTATTTATTTTTATTTTTTTAATACTAATAATATCTATGTTATATTTTTAATTTGACTATGTAGCTACTAGAGTTATAGTTACTGATTTTTCATTAATATTGCCGTTTTTTTTAAACTTTATTATTTATCATAAAATGGGTATACTTGGTTGTACATTTTAAAGCTGCGTAAAATGATAAATAATTGATTGAAAAAAACATTTGTTTAGATTTATTCTAATTAGACCGCTAGTTTAAAAACAAATTATTCATATACATCCTAAAGTTTCGGGTTAAATTTATTTATTTTTTTAAAGTCCTACTATCTTCTTGACACTTTAAGTTTTCCAAGTGTGTGTCAATATATATTTTTAATGTTTTTTGAAAACACGATTATGCTGTCAATGAAAATTAACATATTATATTTGATTGATGTTAAAAATTATTTATTATCTTATTATTCTGATTTACGGAATTTGTCCAAAAGAATGTATAGACTATCGTTAGTAAAAAAATGTCGTGGCACGATTAAATGACTTAAAATGATAAAGTAAAAAAAAAAGTCAAAATTAATGAAAAATCAGTATCTATAACTCTAGTAGCTACATAGTCAAATTTAAGATATAACCTAGATATTATTAGACTACAATTTTTTTAAAATAATATTGAAAACACGGTTAAAATAAGACGGAAATAAAAATAATTACAGTTTTTGACGTTTTTTCTTCCGTAGATCCATTTATTAACATATTCAAAATTTTCAAACGTAAAACTGCATCAAATAATACCTCATTTTAAATATCTTGTTTCATAGAAAATAACTACGCAAAACTAAAAACATTATTTCAGGAAAAAATTTACTGTTTCCTGAAATTATTTAATTACTTTATTTTATTTAATTAGCTGTAATAATTTGGTCGCCTTGATAATTTACTTAGAGCAGATATATTTTACTTAAGTTAATTGATTATTTTTAAATTATTATACAGGAAGCCATTTTGAATTGGAGTGAGATAGCGATCGCTATCAAAATCTTAAAAAAGATGTAAGTTATTATAACTCAATGGGTTTTTATATTAGAAAATTTTGTTACCCTTCAAAAACCATAGAGAGATTGGATTGAATTTTTGGATGGTGTGGATAATGTACAAAAAATTGTTTTTTTACACAAACACTTTTCTAGAAAATAATTTATTCCTTTTCGAGTTGAAAAGTTATTTAACCGTCTGGGGATTTTTTGATATCCGATATATAGACTGGTTTTAAAGTTAATAGAATGTTCAAATTATCTTTATAATTTATTTGTAAATTTGACACCATTTGCGTATATAGGCTACAATGAACGACATTTCGAGACTAAATCTCTTTAAAAATCCATAACATGAGAAGAGTCATGACATCCTATATTTAGATATAATAAATAGTTTATTTTCAACACGATCACATAACAAATCCAAATTGTACGTGAACTATTCCTACCAGTGTTTTCACGCATTTACTCTTACATATATTGCTACTCCTATTGTCATCAGACAATACAACCGATTTCAAAAACACCCTAAAAAGTTGTAGAAAAGGGGCGTTTGTGTGCGTACAGGAAAACACACCTTTTGTGTAAAATCATGAACAAACACTTTTAACAGGCCGGTATTGTGATGAGTTCTTTGTGTGAGGGGTCTTACTAAATAGGTTCAATGATTTTGTTTTGCTGAAGAGGGAGCCAGGAAGGTTTGGACAGACTGCGCGTCCCGCTGTTTGCCTACAATAGCATAATTATAGTACCGTGGTTTCACACTTACAATAGTGCAATAGCGCCTGCTATTGTATGAACGCTAAAAAAAATGGCTTTGTATCGACTCCTACTCAAATTACAATGTTATTGATCAGAATGGTTGACTAATATTTCACAAACATTCTATCTTCTTTGCAAATAAAGTTAAAATCTTTTGGACTAAATCAATTTTGTTTACAGAAAAATTATTTTCAACTGATTACTTAATTTCGACTCTGAAGTTAATTTTAATAATTTTCTTCGTCTACCTACAAAAAGTAGATTTCTTGTTATTAAATTTTGTATATTATTCGTGTAGCTCAGTTGGTTAAGGTGTGAGCTTATCTCGTTGCATTTCGACTGAAATCGCCGAATCGCCGAAGGTTTCGTAAATTCGATTTTGTTTGATGATGTTATGTTTGTCCATATGTTACTACTCCTTTTAATTAGGCAAAAGAGTATGAAGTAAAGGGGTATAGAAAACAAAACACAAACATATCAACATTTAGAATGATTTCATGACGCCCTCAAATTTTTTAAAATTAACATTTCTTGCCGCTCTTTTGTACATAGCGCTGGTATGCCGACATTTAGGTATTATGGTAGTTAGTGTCTTTCGCTCTATTGCACGCAGAGGTTGCGTGGAGATATTTAGTTTATATTGATTTCAGTACGTACTTTATTTAATTCTTTGGAATAATGTTTTTATTTCAATCTTTTACAAACATATTATGACTGCCGATATAAAATCACTAGTCTATGAACGTCTTTAGAAAATTCCCTTTCGCTCTATTGCACGCAGAGGTTGCGTGGAGATATTTAGTTTATATTGATTTCAGTACGTACTTTATTTAATTCTTTGGAATAATGTTTTTATTTCAATCTTTTACAAACATATTATGACTGCTGATATAAAATCACTAGTCTATGAACGTCTTTAGAAAATTCCCTTTCGCTCTATTGCACGCAGAGGTTGCGTGGAGATATTTACTTTATATTGATTTCAGTACGTACTTTATTTAATTCTTTGGAATAATGTTTTTATTTCAATCTTTTACAAACATATTATGACTGCCGATATAAAATCATTAGTCTATGAACGTCTTTAGAAAATTCCCTTTCGCTCTTTTGAACGTCTTTAGAAAATTCCCTTTCGCTCTTTTGCACGCAGAGGTTGCGTGGAGATATTTAGTTTATATTGGTTTCAGTACGTACTTTATTTAATTCTTTGGAATAATGTTTTTATTTTAATCTTTTACAAACATATTATGACTGCCGATATAAAATCACTAGTCTATGAACGTCTTTAGCATTAATTCTTTGGAATAATGTTTTTATTTTAATCTTTTACAAACATATTATGACTGCCGATATAAAATCACTAGTCTATGAACGTCTTTAGCATTAATTCTTTGGAATAATGTTTTTATTTTAATCTTTTACAAACATATTATGACTGCCGATATAAAATCATTAGTCTATGAACGTCTTTAGCATTAATTCTTTGGAATAATGTTTTTATTTTAATCTTTTACAAACATATTATGACTGCCGATATAAAATCATTAGTCTATGAACGTCTTTAGAAAATTCCCTTTCGCTCTATTGCACGCAGAGGTTGCGTGGAGATATTTAGTTTATATTGGTTTCAGTACGTACCTACTTTATTTAATTCTTTGGAATAATGTTTTTATTTTAATCTTTTACAAACATATTATGACTGCCGATATAAAATCACTAGTCTATGAACGTCTTTAGCATTAATTCTTTGGAATAATGTTTTTATTTTAATCTTTTACAAACATATTATGACTGCCGATATAAAATCACTAGTCTATGAACGTCGTTAGCATTAATTCTTTGGAATAATGTTTTTATTTTAATCTTTTACAAACATATTATGACTGCCGATATAAAATCACTAGTCTATGAACGTCTTTAGCATTAATTCTTTGGAATAATGTTTTTATTTTAATCTTTTACAAACATATTATGACTGCCGATATAAAATCACTAGTCTATGAACGTCTTTAGCGAATTCCCTTTCGCTCTATTAAACGCATTTGATACGTCCAGATATTTATTTTATAATCATTTCATTACATGTTTTAATTATTCGAAATATAAATTCTCTTTTACTCTAACGTACGGAGAGTTAATATATTTATTTTATTTATAATGATTTTATAATATTAACAATATTTATATTATATTATATAATTAGCCACATAGCCATATTTACATATTATTTATTTTATAATTTATATCAGTAAGTAATGTATTATACATACTTACTGTAGTTCTTTGGAAAACTCTTTTTCACTCTAATGCGCGTAGATATTTATTTTACAACCAGATTTATTTAAGTTACAGCCAGATATTTATTTTATAATTATTTCTGTACGGATTTTAATTATTTTGAATGTATTTTCGTTTTGTTGTATTGCAGTATTCCACGTAGAATGTACATGTATATATTTATTTTATAATGATCTCTGTACGTATTATAGTTGATTGGAAAACTCCCTTTCACTCTATTAGACGCAGAGGTTACATGCAGATTTTATTTTATAATTATTTCCGTACATTTTTAAATCTTTGATTATAAATTCCCTTTCGCTCTACTGCACGCAGAGCTTACGTGAAGATATTTATTTTATAATTGTTTAAGTAGGCTATATATTTCAATTCTTTGTGATATAAATTCCCATTTTCTCCACTGCACGCAGAGCTTACGTACAGATATTTATATTATATTCATTTTGGTTTATATTTTAATTCCTTAGAATATAAATTCCCTTTTGTTGACACTATTGCACGTAGAATGTACATTTAGATATTTATTTTATAAAGATTTCCGTACGTAATATTGTTTTTTTTGAAATATTCCCTTTTGCTCTATTTCACGCAAAGATTACAAGGAGATATCTATTTTATAGTTAGCCTATTTCAGTACGTTCTTAATCCTTTAGAATATAAATTCCCTGCTTTCGCTTAATCCCACCCAGAATTTTCTGCCGACGTTTCTCTTCTGATTATTTTAGTAAGGATTTTAATTACTTAAATATAATTCTTTTTTTCACGTATGGTCATTTATCTTGTATGCCGATATTTATTCTCTAATGTTTTCAGTAAGTAATGTATTTCGGTGAAATTCATGCTTTAATTTTAATAACGCTCGCAAGTAGGATCACATTAATTAACACACACTGGGGGCATGGTACAATGGATAGAATCGTGTTGACTCCACTAATTGCTATTAAACATGAAATTTTAGTCCTAAAATATATCCATGAGTAAATAAGAGTATTAAGTACACTTTCGTAGGTAAATTTGTTTTTGGCTCAATTCCCTTATGCACTAACTTAATCAGGCCTATGTCTCATACGTGTAAAAAGATTTTAACTTCACATTTCCCTTTTTATCAAATATGGAACTCTTAAGATCTCCCTGATTGAAACACCGAGACTATGAAATGTCCATTGATCCTACATATAGCAATAATTTGGCGCACTCTATATACAGAGTGTAAAATAAGTCCTGATATACATACGTGACTAAAATTTAAACGGCTTCAGATATCAACAAGGATCTCACCTATACCTATTATATGTTTTGTGACTTTTTATGGTGTTAAACAATCTTATCCCCGTCTCTATCTTCTCTTTAAATGTAGCAACATTATTATTTTTTAATGGTAACCCTTGTCTTGTAATATGTCATTGAAAAAGTTTATTTAGAAGAAAAACAATGAAAGTTAGAAAACGTCTCTGAGATACCCCTACCCAAGATTACAGGTTAAAATTATAACTTCATTTTTCGGCATATCCTGAAAATTCGTTTAAGGATTCGTTCACTATGACAGAAGAGGACGCAGAGGAAAATTAACATTTAAAGCATTATTATATTATAGCTATTTTTAATAATTACAAAAATAAAGAACTATTACTTTCATATCCTTATTCTCTTGTAAGCAAACTATATAGATCTAAGAAGGTGCGCTGTTGCAGCCAACAAGATCTGAGAATATAGTCTAATTGAATATCTTTTTGTACCAAACGAAGCCAACTGATATCCATGACCAATAGGAGGTTTTACAAACGGCTCAACCCATTCCTAGATTTGGAATACTGTAAATTTTTACATGCTTCTAAACCATTGCCAAATCACTCTAGGTCAATAATCCCAGCACTTGTTAAATCAGATATGAATATCCCTAATTTCAAAAGCACACGTTTTGTATTACAGTGATAATTTGTGTTTGTAATTTTGGTTAGGGATTTCTTAGAGACCTTTTAAAGTGTCATTATTGTTCTTTTAAATGATCTTTCCAATTATATGTAACAAGACGATCCCTTCAAACGCTATAGGTGTCAACCAATACAAGTTTTGCTATTTTTAGTTCTAAGCCCGTGTCAAAAGATACACGTCCGGTCAGATAATGTAAAATAAAGTGGACCTGTAGTAGTTGAACCTCTAGCGTTTGACACTCTTATAAAAACTAATTCTTACAGATTATTGTATGTCAACTGATAGCCTACTGGTTGGACCGGATCTGTTGATACTTACAATAGACCTGTATTGGTTAACACCTGTAGTGTTTGAAGACCTCTCGTCACAAGATAGCTGCCCTACTTTACCCCCTTTTAATAAGTGGGACGCGATTTTTAACACCCAAAAGTCACTAAATCGGCGTAGGTCATCCGTTGATATCTCAAGCAGTTTAAATTGTAACTATAAGTGTATCACGACTCATTTTACATTCCGTATAAAAAACATTCAACATATGATTTAACTATAAAAATAAACTAATAAAACCAAAACCCTACAACATTTCTTTATTGAAAGTTTATTGGTTATACATACATATAATTGCATTATTTTATTAATTTACAAATCTGTATACTCTTTCTTTTTGTTGCCAAAATACGGTAAATTAACATTGCACACAATTTCTCACGCATACAAACACAAATACGGACAAAATTAAATTATTAGTAACAAAAAATGACAGTTGGTTAGTTGTCATTCAAACGTGTCATTAATTAATCTAGCTAGTAATTAATCTGTCATGGTGGTCTAGCTTAATTTTAGTTTCTTAGCGGGTGTTCTTGAACCATAATTTTTACTTGCGATTTTGTACACGGGTTTTGATAATTAATTTGACATTTTCTTAATTTGAATGGAATCTGTAGAGTCAATTTTGAAAAATTATGTCTTTTAACAGCCCAACGAAACGTAATAATTTTGAAGAGATTGTGACTAATACAACCGTTTGTATCCTTAAACGGTTGAACAAATTTTGATGAAAATTGTTCGTGCCGATTTTGAGAATATTGTTTTTTGCTTTATATGGCAACTACCCTCAAATTTCTAATTATCAACGAAAAGAAAAACGTCTCAAGGAATGGAGATTTTTCGCTGATAATTACCGAATTAAACGTTTTGGCAGACGATTAATTTTGTTAGTAGGTTTTAGTTTGGTTTTGGAGATGAATGAATGAAAACAGTTGTGAAATGATTTTGTAGACAGTTTATTGAAAATGGTTTTAATAATCTTTAGAACCAAACTTGTAATTATTTAAGTTTTGATCTTGGACAATTTTACTTTACAAGTGATATTTTAAGAGCCAATCAACTTCTAGATTAATATTTAACGAACCGTAGAACCGATTTGAGTACATCTTTGTGCTACGTGTTGTGGGATGTACGGCTTCACTCAAGATTATTTATACTAAGAAAATAAATAGTTTGCATGTTTGGTTTTGATCTCACGATATCACACTACATGAGCATTTTTTGTAAAATTGTATTATGCTTCATTCTATGATATATTGGATCACACTATATATAGAAGCAATGATAAAGTACTGTTAGAAAGTTACAAACCTGTTCTTCAAATAAATATCAGTGATCTGATGAATAAATACAATCTATGAATCTATAGCTCGGAACCATGTTGTAACCTTTAAGATCTAACTGGCACAGGGCCAAAGGTTTCATAACCTTACAAGAAATCAAATTATATCGTACAATTTTCTTAATGAACGAACTTAATAAAACAAGTTAAGTATTGACACAAGTTAAAGAGGTCAATATCTGTGACAATGCCAGACGAATATTTGCTTTATGATCGAGGAGGCATATCTCGGCTTTGGTTGGTTGTTTGGCCAGCCACAACCAACACAATCGCATCATTATAATACCCTATGAATACATTAATCCAAAGACCAATTCATCATTCTCTGCTAACAAAAGATATCAATGAGAAAAGTAATAAAAGTTTATTATTAATGGGGTTAAGAATGGCCCAACAACACCTATGTAACAACAAATTTTCTCTGCCTTTTATATTATCATAATCCAGCGTACGGTTCATAATTTCAGACTGTTCAAAGAATGTTCATTTTTCATTCTAGTCGGCGGTGGAAGGGGACATTACATGTAGGCTCTGGATAAATTATTACTTCATACACTATTGTTGTACTATATACACAGGCTTAACAATGTAGGCTACAGTTATGAATTTCACTGGTCAATCCATCTTTGTCTTCCGGAACGTGGGTTCTATTTATTTTATCACAAAACGATCTATTGTGAAGCAGATTTTTAACAATTATATATTATAATGGAGCACTTACGTGGTGATACTTGTCAGTATTGTGGTTGGATTTAGCACGTCTAAAGGCTGCCAATCTCAGCAAGATTCATTTATTGAAGATATAATATAAAATCTGAAATGATACCAGTTTAGGTTTACTTATTTCAGACGCAAATTATGTTTACGCTTTTCAAAACTTCTGAACTAATTAATAAAAATTAAGTTGGTCATGTTTTTCAGACGTACGAATCTAAGACAAATTCGTAAAGAAAGGAAAGAAAAAACATGGGATCGACTGAACGTCTAGATGTTTATGTTTCCACAACCCAAACTGTTCGAATTTCACACTGTTGCCTTTTTATTTTCTCACTTTCATGTTATAATGTTCACCAAGAAAGACCATATTTTTATTTTTAAAGTTCTGAAAATGAACATGTTAAAAAAACAATACAAATTTATTAAAGCCCATTTATATTTGAAGTTTTTTAATTTTCTCCCCATTACAAATACATAAAACAAAAAAAAAATTGAGAAAAAACGACGATTAATAATTAAAAGTCTCTTATAAAGAAAACTTATTATTATCATGCCTAATAGTTAAGATCCTAATCTGGTACTAAATTTCTCAACTTTTATTACTAGTTTATCGTTTAAAGGCGAAAAACCTGATGCCTTATAAAAAAACAGAAGAATAGAAAAGTAACGTAAAGTCCCATAACCCTCGAATACTCTAATAGCGTCATGGCCAGAAGAGGTCAAGAGATGATCAGGACAAACCAAGAATAAAAGGAAAAAAATATAGATCCAGCTAGGCTAAAATAGGAAGACTTTACTCTCACTACAGTGAGCCCCTGGGGTCTTTTTCAAACGTACTAAAAATTAAAAAAAAAACGTTAATAGTTTCTTTTTAGTTAGGGTACATTCCCATTTTGGTTATCTGTAATAAATAACGTACATATATTTAAACATGGCTTAAGTTATATATTTTAAAAAATGGACAATTATTTTCTTTCCTCTTTATGTCCTTAAATATAAAAAAATCGTTGTAAATATAATCCTTATAATAATAATATTTTATTTGTAGGTATATTTGCTTTTAAATTTCACGGAATTCAGAATTTAGAATTAGTAGCGTCGATTGTGGGCAACGTAGCTACCTTCAATTACATTTATTGTATTCTTTGTGATCATAAAAAAACTAACTGCATATTTTAAACATTACCCATTGTGAATTTTTATCAAAAGCGTAGAACTAAATTATACAATAGTTTAATTAAAATTATTTGATCCTATTAAAAAATTTTGGAAATATTCCCAATTTGTAAACGCCTACAAAATATTTCCAAAATATGATCATGTATAAAATTTTTTTGAATAGTTTGGTATTACTCGGTGTATATAAACAGACAGATCAAAATAGAAAAAAAGTCATATTTCAAAAGTAAAATTTTTCTTTTTTAACTAAAAGACTTTTAAAATGGTTTACAGTATATTCTTTGGCCTTTTAGCGAATTCCCTCGAAGGTTAACATATCGAAAACCGTTCTTCGTAGTCGTAAAAATCAAATATTACCCATTACATTTATAGTTATTTTATACAATAGTCTACCAAGCACCATAATAGTCTACAGGAAATTTTTTTAAACTTTCACAAATTTTTAATGTAAAAAATTAATACGTTTTATTCAATTGCAACATTATTTTGAAAATTATCTTGCTATCAGACTCACACATACACATACATGTTCCTCTACAATATGGATACAGTTATTAATATTTGTTTAGCTATTATGTTAATTATTCTGGGATCTTCCAAAAATATCTGTATTGTTCCTGATCAGTCTAAGTACCAGAATTTCATTACATTTACTATAAATTGAATATAGACGAAACGAGAGGTTGGAAGGACTAATTTTCTTTCAATAGTATACATTTTCTTTAAACCGTACATGCGAAAAGTGGAATAGAAAAATCATATTTTTTCTACGTCAATATAAATTATTTTTATATTTTCTCAATTGCAGTTAAAATAAAATGGCAGTTCAAATTTATTAGAAACATATTTTGTTGACGTTAATATAATTAAATTAAAAACCATTGTAGATGGGTTTTGTTCAACTGTTAAATTGTTTGATATTATAAATAGTCTTTTTACATAATAATTTATTCTAAAATAATTTGAAGTTATGCTTAAAATGTAATTATTATTATTTTTCTTGCGTTAATTTTTTTAACTGACGAGGAACTTCTCTGATCTGTGTAGAGAACCTGTAAGGCGACTCCATGTCTAGGATGAGAGAAAGAGGTTCATAGATTCAGATTCATCCCTGAGTGTCGTCGAAGTGTCTAGATCTTCCTAGCCAGCTTGGCGCCCTCACTAAAACCCTCAAATAACTTGCTGCGGCCACTCCTTGACCCAGCCCACTTTACCACAGCCCTGTTCACATGCGTGCCGTTGTGTAGGCTGAAGAAAGCACTACTGTTTTTCAACAAACACAGGAATATATAAATGTTGATTGTAAAGTTTCAATCCTTTCAGAAAATTTATTTTGCAAAATAAACACAATTGTTAAAGTGTATCCTATTGTAAGGCAACTAAAGTACATATTATTATTATTTTTTAACTACTAATCTGCAATTGTAAGTAAAAGTATATCCTTACTATAAAAATATGAGTCTCTCAAGTAAATACGAGCATGGCAATCCCGAGGTACCTAGCAGAATCTACTCTTTTTTTCGCGTAGTCTTGAGTTAGGTACGTTTTTTTTCATCTTTCTTATCTAGTCTCTGTTGTCCAATTCTTGTAATCTTCCTACCCTGATGGTATTAGAGTATTCGAGAGTTAAGGGGGGGGGGTCTTTATTTTAGGTTAATTTTATCCTATTTTTATAAGATGATCATCCCCGTATGTTGAACCTTTAAACAACAAAAAACAACTTATAAAATACAGTGCAATCTGGACTGCAATCAATATAGAGCTTTAAATCACAAATACAAACTATTTCAACCATTGACTGAATAATAATAATAATCTCTTTATTATCATCGCCTTATATAAAATAGAGACTCCTAGCCTTTGAATACTATAGTCAGGGTCAGAATAAAACAAAAGTTGGTCAAGATAGACGTGATTGGAGAGATGAAAAAGAAAGATCTAACCCTAGATTAGATGAAACAGGCGGACGCAATTTTGACATTTTAATTCGCTTTTTCTGAATTTCGATAGTATTCTATTGAGCACACTATATAGTCCTCTATATCAAATTTCATGTTCATCTGAATTTCTTTATGCTGATAATGCAGCTTATATATAGATAACAACGGTCGGACGGAATGTTAACTTTATCTGTTTTGCTGAGGTTATGAATGAATCGTGAAAATACGGAGGTCTAATTTTTTTTGAATTACCAAACTTAGGCTTACTCTATACGTCGTATACTGGGTAAGTAAAATCATTATAATCTCTATCAATTTTTGAAATATGAAGGTCTCAAGGTTTTGTTCTCTTCAACCGTTGGACCACTTGATTGGTATTTTTAAATGTTCACTTGTTGAAGTAATCAGTTTTGGCGTACTTTTTTTATTTCTTTCTTAGCGGTGCCCACCTCAAAATCTGAATAAATTGTGGCTTTTCTCACGGACTAGGAGTAATGACAATACTCCTTAAGTTTCATAGAAAATGTGAATGAGATCTATATTGTGCCCTTATCTTACTGTCCAGAAGAGTTTCAGTATTTCCACGTATTGTAGAAATTTATTATGTAGATCAAGTTGGTAGTGTAGTCCACATTTTCTTGCAGTTAATGTTAAGTTTCTATTTTTTTTTTTTTTTTTTTTTTTTTTTTTTTTGCATGTATCGAGAATAATATCAAAGAACTTGATTGTATTTGTGAATGAATTCCAACTTTTATTCTATTAATTTCTTTATATGAGTCAATTTTTATTTGTTTTAATTTTACCAGCGTTTTTGTGTTCATGTGTTAATTTTATTGATGGCTCTTTAGAGCCGTGTTTCTTTAAAACAACTTTTGAGTTGATATTTCTCTTTGAGAGGACATTGTGAAGAATTGTGTTTTGTAAAAACTTGCTTTGTATGGCCTGGATATCGATTCAACTAGTTTCTTGATTCTTTCAATATCGTTGATTAGTTTAATTTTTTTTTTTTTTTGATTTTTGTAAATGGCCTACTTTGTTTGTTCTTATTTCTTTTAATAAATTGTTTTTTGTTATTTTTTTTCAAAGAGGGAAAACCATCTTGGTCATCATCACCGTTACAAAAAGAGGATGAAATAGAGACTCGCTCTATTAGTCTTGGAATACACTAATGGTGTCAGTGTCGTAAAAGAACAAGAGGGATCTAATATGACAGATTAAAATATAACTCAATATTAAATGAAAAATGTGTATATCCAACTATGTAGCCAATTACACAATAACTAATCTGCATAAGTTAATATCGCAGCTTCTCTCATTCTCTCATTCTGGGGACATCGTAACATTATTTTTGAATTTTTGACATTTTTGTTTTTTGTAGATTATTGTAATTTAGACTTTCCTAAATACAACGATATCTTTATTTTGTTTCTATGACAATTCTAACCTAGCAAAACATGAAATTTAAAAATAGTTTGCACGCAAATTGTTGGTAAACAGCGGGCTCTATACTTACAAGTTGTTTTGATGAGTACATTATATTTTATATTATTTTCAAGGATTCATGAAAATAATTCTGTTTCTTGGGTTGGATAGGTTAGGTTAAATTAGGTTAGGTTAGGTTATGTAGTGTAAGTGGATTTTTCATTTATATATCTCTCAAATAAACAGCTTTTATCTTTAAATGCGTTTCCTGAAAAGAAAAAAGAAAAAAAACTTATCATAACAAATGTTACTTTTTCTCAGGAACCGTTAGAGCTATTAACTTCAAATTTTTACTGAATTTGTACCTTATGTATATGTAGGTACTTACTTAACCAGGATAATGTACATGGTCTTAAAAATTAAAAATGTTTTCGGGCCAAAATATTTAAGAAAAAATGTATTAACACAAAAAATTTAAAATACAAGAAAATGTAAGTATATAATAACATTTTTAGTTACACAGCTTTATAACAGTATGAAGTAAAACCACTGAAAATTGAAAGCCTGTACCTCATGTAATGTCTGAGGAAAAGGAACATAAAGTTGGCCAATTTAACATGGCGAAGATAGGGGGTACGATGTCCCCTTAAATCAAGCCGATGAAATATGTCAGCTAGTAAGTTAGATAAAACTAACTATAATGACATATTGAATTTTGTTTTTCTGGTGGAATTAAGACGTAAAATACGATCAATACTAAATACGAAATGATTTGTACTTGAAGCCTCTACAATCCACACGACTTGCTACCTAAACAAATATGTTAAAGAACTACATGTGAACTGATCGTTTTGGATGAGTCAGAAGGCAGGTGCGAGTAAGGGAAAGGACTGCCACCTCCACAACTCATGTAAATTATACAACATCATAAAAAAATACTAACTTTGGAATGTGAAATAGGGCTGGATTCTATTCAGCTTATAATATCCGGGTCGGCCTATAAATAACATTTTGTATTATCTCTTTTAAAGCGGTGAATAACATTTAAATGTGTTTGTTCCTTTGGCAAGCTGTAAACTTGCCCGAAATTTTCTGATCATATTTAGATGAGATCGTTCTCTAACACGAATACTGAAAGATTTTCGTAATAGGTTTTTGCAGATTCCAGGTAAATAGGCGGGCAAATATTTTGCCCAACATGTTAAAATATATGCTTCGTTTCATTTTGTTTCCAGTCGGAAATATTGTTACAATTTTATTACACATAAAATAGATTTTATGGTGTAATTTTAATTATAAGAATGGTGTATTTTAAATATTTTACACGGGTAATTGTTAAACAGTAAATAGTATCACAGCTACTGTCAACTAGATTAAAATACCATTCACTTTAAGAAATAATTAAGTTAAATCTTTTTTCTGTGGCATTTTTCTTTTGTATAATTTTACTAGAATACTGTAAATACGAGCATAGAAGAAGGAATTAGAATAAGAAAGTCACAGCCCATCTTAAACAGCGTGATACAAAATATCCTTAGTTTGGCTACTGGACAACAGAAAGCGCTAGTAACATCGGGACAAAAAGGCTTGGCTACTGTATCACAAGCCCTGTTGGATACAAGCGCTTTCTGTTGTCCAGTAGCCAAACTAATGATATTTTGTATCACGCTAGAGCCTATAACTGTCACTTTCTTATTCTAATTCCTTCTTCTATGACGGGACGTAGCATTCCGTAATAACCGTAACTGGATATACCATTTTTGTCGTGTAGTTTTGGGTTGGACCCCTTTCTTTCATTTTTCCCAATAGGTCTCTTTTTATCAATCCTTGCCGTCCTCCGGCCCTGACGCTATTAGTGTATTCTAATGTCAGGGATCTCTATTTTATGTTTTTTTAAGGCTATGTTGATAAACAAAACAACTGAACCGTAGGCTAAAAGTACGGACAGATTTTGTTTTTATTATTGTGGTATTGTGAGCAGTGGCGGATCTATGGGGGGGGGGGCTTTCGGGTTGAAGCCCCCCCCAAAAACCTTTAAAAAATGTTTTGTAAGAAAATTTAAAGTTTGCTCAAAAGCACACAAGGCGTTTGCGGTTCCTTTACAGCGACTAGTGATGAAGACAATGACAGTGTTAGTTCTCAGACCATCACTCCAAGTCTCCAAACAAAAATTCCAACTGTGTCCCCGACATTATTTATTCATGTCTAGCCAGTAGAACTACTCTGAAATATTAAATGTACGATGTACTTAAAAATAAATCCTTTTCACATTTTTAATCTGCCTTTTATTAACTTTAATGTATTTCATTAGTAAATTAGTAAACAAAACATCCTGAAAACCTTTAATATGAAACACACGTTTTTACTCCATAAAACAACGTTAAACTACTGTTTTGGTCGCTTCATTATATGAAAGTCCTTTCACAAAATTTTCCCCTGTTCAGCCCCCTCCAAAATAAAATTCTAGATCCGCCACTGATTGTGAGTAGGTGCGTGAGTAAGTTTGAGGAAGATTCTGTAGGTCTCAATGAGCAGGCATTACCTGAGTAAGGTTTTGAGCTATGTAACATCAAGTATTCAAGTAACATCTGAACACCAGAGTGAAACTCATTGTCAGTTTGGAATACTATCTGTGTGGTCAGTATACGATATTTGTATAATTCACCCTTTAAAATCGGCGGCATTGGAATACACAAAAAATCAGCCTTTTACCAGTCCAGAAAAGAAAAATAATCTATAATAACTCTTATAATTAACGAAAAATATAGATTTTTTTTGTTTAAAGGTGAAAAACCTCTTGGTCATCATCTTCTTATAAAATAAAGACACCTAGTCTTGGAATACTTTATTAGCGGCAGGATCAAATAACAAGAAAAGTTGGTCGTATAACCTTATAGGGGAGATGAAAGCGGGAGGGGATCTATCTTGAATAAAGGAGTAGATCCAGCTTGGATCCTTGGGATTGACACGTTCGTACTCACTAGAGTGAGCCCTTTAGAGCAAGGAATAATATAGATATAATACAGCTGGATTAATATATGAAGTACATCAAACTTATTTTAGACTGAAGTGTCTATGGGGCAAAAAGACAAAGTTTGAGCAATGGTTGTGCACAGTTTATTTTGTTTTAAATTTTACATTTATCCATGTTAGACTAATAACAACTGTAGGAGAAAGGGGGGAGAGTGACAACAAACTGAAGAAATCAGTAAACCCTAAAAAGAACCTCCTCACCGTAGGGGACCGAAAGCAAAAGTTATCCTCAGGAACTAGTGTGTACGGGCTTGGCAATCCCCAGTGAACCTAACTGGATTTACTCTATTTTTCAGGTCGTCTTGGGTTACATCTTCTCTTTCATCTCTCCCATCTGTTTGTCCTTTCTTAATCAACTTTGGTTCTTTTCCAATTCTGAAGCTATTAAAGTACTCGAGAGCTAGGAGTCTTTATTTTATGCTCTTCCACTTTTTGTAAGATCGAGCATTTTTTGCCAACAAGAGAAAAGCTTTAGTCATCTAGACCTGCTTTTATCCAATTGTGCCACGCTGTACCTCAATTGCATTAAACCAAGGTTGAAAACTGTTTAAAAAAGTTTTCATGTAATTATGTATTTTCACACGATACTGCTTATTGATTTTCATACAAGGATTGTTAAGTTACGCTTGCTTATTGCACACCAAAATAAAACAAAGCAACTCTTACCTTGAAATAATTGATGACAGGAGCTTAAACACGTTATTGAAAACGTCTGTTCATCGTCAGACAAAATGTTAACCGTTTTATTATTTACTGTTCCCTTTATCCACTTATTGTAAATAAACAAACATAAAAGAATGAAATGAAAGAGACTTTGTACCGAGGATTATCGATATGCCTAGACCTTCAGGATGTCTGTGCCATTGAGCGTGAACATCGCATTAGGCCTAAACAATTCCTTGCTATGGAATTAGAAATAAGATTTAATATTTCATGAACATATGGTTATGCCATATTATTGAGACCACTTGAACATGGGTTATAGAATACAATGTCTGTCTAGTGAACCATTTAGTTTGTACCTCTTCATTGGAACTAACAATATACAATAGAATTCTAAGAAATGTTTAATATATTAAAGAAAAAATAAATAATAGTTGAATTTAAAGTGTTTTGTCAATAAAATGTACATCGATTACAATTATAATAGAACTTGATTGGGTGTGAAATTTTAGGGTAATTTAGTTGTTGGAAGTAATGGTAATTGGTTCCAATTATGTATTTACAATGTTTAAAAAGCATATTTAACAGTGATTTAAGTGGTTGATCCCTGTAACGCTCGTACTATATTGTTAACAAATAACCGTGATTCTGTTAGTGAAATAACTTTTAACGCAGTGAAATAAACAAGTTAAAAGTTGATTTTATAGCAAAATTTGTACAAATTGCAATTAATAACTCTGTCGTATCAAGAGTGTAAACATTTTAATTTTTACTTACTTAGTGGAGGGTTAGTTCTGTATTCGAGAAAAATTTCGACCTCCGTTTTTATTACTGATCATCACAGTTCACGGACTTAGGAAACTTAAAAAAGTTAGGCCTATATAGTCGTTCTTGAAGCCAGGAATATGTAATTTAGTATACGGAATTAAAGTGTTGCCTTTAATAAACCTATTGAAATTCAGAAAAATTAAAATATGTGAACATTTCATACATTTTCTGTGAAATTTAGAATAAAATGCAAGAACTCGATAGGCTAAGTGATGTTACGACCAGCATATTTAAATTATTGTTATTTCACAAATAGCCCCAATGCGTATTGCTAATAATTAATAAAACTTTAAATATTTGAGCTAAACTCTTCACCCTAATAACTTATTTTACCGATTTAAAGAGCTTGAGCAACATTAGTAGTAGCAAAAATATATAAGTATAAATTAAAGATCGTGCAATATTTCGAGAAAGGATGAATCAATTTGATTACTTTTTTCATCGAAAATTCTAAAAATTTTATAAGGGGTAGGTTACTATTTTTAAGTTAGGGTTGCAAGGGAGTGGGGGTGAGTGCGTGAGTTACTTAGAGTACATAAAACTATTTCCGCTTGAGGATATTAACGGTTCCTGCAAACCGCAGATTTATGTCTCTTTTAGTTTTTTAATAAATTAAGATGCAAGTTTAAAAACAACATTCTGTGTATGGGAAAGTAAAACAGTCTTTATGAAGTGGCTACAAATTTACATATTTTTTATTTCGATCAAAACGTAAAACAAAATTTACGAGAATATGTAAGAAACTCAATGAATTTTGCGTATTTCTATTTTTTTACAGTTCATAATATGAATTTTGTAAATTCTCATAATTTCATAAAAATAGTAAAAAGCTAAACTAAAGAGAATAGGTTATTTTTAACTAACAGACAGAAATACGTGTATTAAAATTAAATATAATTAATTATTGTTTCCTTCTTCTTCTTTCCAAGGGTGGAATATTTATTGGTCGCATACCAAAGTTATAACCATGACTCAGGACCGAAATTCATTTTGAAAGGAATAAAAGACGATGAATGGCGAATGAATTAGTAAAATATTCGCAGCCCTTGAGGCTTTATTGGGGGTTGTTTTACAAGCTGTATGATGAATCGTTCCAAGTGACATTTGACACACATTAAGGGGCGTCTCCCTCCAATTAATACATATAGATTTACATTACAACGCATCCAAGCGGACAATTCGAGGACTGGGATTTAATTAAATCAGATTTCTGTGAATTCAGCCAGCGACTTAAGTATGCCTCGGTTAAATATAAGGCTTGTTTATTTATTAATTAAATTTAATTCCTACTTTTTTGATTATTTCAATTAAATTTACATATTTTGAGTTTTGTTTTAAACAAAACAGATTGCTGTTATATTGACCACGTTTAATCAATGACGTTTACTCCCACATTTAACCATTGATGTTTATAGAATAGATTAATTAGTAACTTATATTAATTTATAGTATTCCTTTTTTCTCTACTTAATATAAATCTATGTTTCTGTTAGGATTTATACAGGAGTAATTAACACGAAGTATAATTTATTCCATTCCTGCTGCTGTCTTCGTTGACGCGTTTCTGATTAATTCCATCTTCATAAACTATATAATTATGTACTCCTTAGCCAATGCTATGAATGGTAGAAAATTTACTTGAACTAGTAGAATATATTGTAAATTCTAAACACTAAATTTGAGTTTTCATGGTTTGCTGTATTTGTAAGCAGACTAATAGGTTCATTAATTTCATTCATTGCTATTAAGAAGTTTTGTGAAATTAATTAATACAAAATTAGTTTCCATTATTGTAATTTTATTTTTCATTTCCAGTGCTCCCTACCTTTCTATGTTCTCGCAGTGGTCTAATCCAAAATCTCTTGCGTATATTGAGGTTTATTATTTTAATAAATGATGAATATTTTTCACAAATTTGTATTCACAAATTATGTAGCCTATTATAGAAAAATATTTGTATATTGTTTATATGTAAATTATATTTATCTACCTAGTTTACAAGAGATTAACATACGAGTTTTAACTGTAACACCACGCTCGTCATTTGCTATCTAAGAAATATTGGAAAGTAAATATTTTCTATAAAACCCACCAGGCAGTAACAAAGTTCTTTATGGTGTTCATTTTTTTATTTAAAAAATGTTTAAATAATTTTTTTTATATTTTACTCAGTTTTATTAGGAGAACAATTTCCAAAAAAAACTTGTTGAAATGTTCATCAATCTACAACATACGTTGATAATTTTTTTTTATTTAGAAATTAGAATCAAAAGAAAATTGAGGGTGAATTCCATTTGAAAATAGTACATATAAATAAATTTATCTGGATCAACTTTTGTTGTCGAAGATGACGTAAAATTAATTTACTAATATACGCGCCGTTTTTATCAAAAAACAATATTTTTTTCAAGATATTTACGTAAAACACTTTAACCCTTGTTTCACCCCCTTCAAATAAAAAAAAAGTTAAATGTTTTTTATAGAAGATTTAGCTCCAAGGAAAGTAATTTTTTTTAATTGAAGCAAATTTGTACCCACACTCAATTAGTTTCATGATTATAATTCATTTTTACTTTTTCAGTATAGCCTACATGACAAAATATAAAAATATAATGTCTAGTGTTTTAGCGGCTGTAAGCACTCGTTTAGAGGTTTCTTGATCATTTTGAAATGATGTTTTTCTGTTGGCTCCCGTCATATGTGCATCTACAGCACTAAAGAATGGAGGGATTATAATCAAATGAGAATGTTGTCTTAATTTGGTCATATCTCGAGAAGTTTATTCATTTTTTA
This sequence comes from Aphrophora alni, assembly GCA_963513935.1. Lineage (NCBI taxonomy): Eukaryota > Metazoa > Arthropoda > Insecta > Hemiptera > Aphrophoridae > Aphrophora > Aphrophora alni. The sequence continues at coordinate 70,057,424 of OY740771.1, read as the reverse complement.
AATAACTCAAAATGTTGAACATATTTGTTATTTACAGGACCAAATAAAAAACATTCATAGAAGACTTAATTTTTAAAAACATTTCTATAAATTTTGTTAATTTTTTGTGTGATGTGAAAATTAATTACCGAAACCAGTGTTCAAAATTGTACACCCCCCCCCCCCCTGTAAATGTAGTAGAGAGACATTTTGTGGAGATAGCAATGTAGGCTCAATATTATGATTTATTTTGTAGATTAGATTATTTTTGGCGTGTGAGAAAAATAGTGCAAAATTTTGCGTTCTTCATTTATATAATTATTATGTAACCATAATATTTAAATGCTACAGTTTACCATCCATATGTATTCAGACCCGTTCTTACTGGATCAAACAGTCTCACGATTTTCGCCTTTTATTCCTTCTATTAAATTGCCATGAATAATTTGGAGGCTACCTTCTACCCCTTTGAAAAACGTATAAATACATAATTTAATTTCCGCAAAATCTGATCTGTCAATTCACATAATGTTACTTTTTATTCCAGTTAACCCTAGGGCCTAGGGAGTAACTGATAAACATATTTTGAAACGCGTGGCAGTATGTAAAACATTATAGGCCCTATCTATTGTATTAAAAGCTATTTTGGTAAACCCACAGAAGGTAGCCTCATTGTTAACACCCCTGTTATATGTATTATGTATTCTATATACTGATTTGTTATTAACAGTTACATGCTAACTTATGTAAATAATGTAACATATACATTTCTCATTGTGTGCTTGTTTATTGTTGTTATATTAAACATTGTTATGATAATGGTATTTTAAATTAAGATTTCATTCGGTTTCGAATTGTCAGTCATCATTAGCAATTCAAATATGGTTACTTGGGAAAGGTCTAACCCGATTGTAATCATATTATTACACCCTGAGGGGTGTGTGGGGATTAAATATTAATTGCGATGTGAGTTTTAATAAATAGCTTCTTTTCGTGATGGAATTTTATTAGTATCCGAGATAATAGTTTCGTCATACTGCTTCAAAAACAGCTGTTTTTAAAACTTGCATTAAGATGCTAAAGTTGTTATTTCTAGTCCTAGGACCTAAAAACATCAGCTGAGTTCGAGGTCAACAGCTGTTACTTCGTTTATACGAAATAATTAACGTTTGTAAAGCATCTATAAAAACAACCGATACTGTCGATTGTAAATAACCGTTAAAACAGCTGTTACCATCGATTTGAAATTAAATAGGTGATAACATTTTAGTTTTTGTGAAATTGTTTTCTTATATATTTTGCAGTATAACGAAAAATATAGTTCATCACTAGGACCAAAAAAAGCTTTTCGATCCTCGCACAATTTTCCAGCCTCGGCTCCGCCTCGGAAGTTAAACTTGAACTTGTAGCCTATCGTAAAGCTTCACTTTGGGTCCTAGTGATGAAATATACTATTTATTCCGTGTCGTGAATAAGTGAAGTTCCGAATTTATAAGTTGCGCTGATAATCCGTGACATGGAATGGATAGGTTAGGAAAGACTATGAAGGAAGTTGTGGAAGGAAAATGAAACGTGTAAGAACGAGACGACCTGGAAGAGGATCAGCTACACGGAAGGTGTAAGAGAGTGTAGTGGAGTAAGAGTAAGGGATGTAGACGAGGGTCGTGTCAGAGGAAACCCCATTCTTGGTTATAGCATAGAAATAGAAAGTATTTTGTTTTGGGAATATGTGTAAAATATATTAAGGGAGAACAACATAAATCAACTCATATTAATAACTTTGAATATTAATAATGATTCAGTTTTTTGTCAAATTTCAATAATTCTACAATAAATATAACGGTTAAGATATTGAAACGTTAACTGACATCCTTACCTTTTCCAGTTAAACAAAGGTCAAACACTCTCTTTGTTTAAGGGGAAAACCAGTGTTTGGAACAATTGGCCATGTCGAATTTGTTTTTGTCGTAGAACATGTTTAAGTGCCTACCGCAGCCCTTAGGCTGACATGTTGTCAAAACAAGGTTCTTCGAAATATATTGTCTTAGGTGTCGGCAGCCTCCAATAAATAAAAGTCACTTTGTGTCATAAAACAACTATAGCTATTTGAGTTTTTGTAAAATAAGGATGTCCCTCTTTGTCTAGACAAAATATGACAATATAGTTTACAACCGGTTGTATTTCGTGGAACTATGGGTACAAGGTAGACCTAGACACACCTATTTCATGAAAACACCAAAGTCTTTATTTTGTCTAGATTTTGACTGTTATTTGAGACGTGTCTGGCTTGCAAATTTCAATATTAAAAAAAAAAGTATCATTGCATATTTTATACAGAAAGACTGGAGTATTTTATAGTATCTTAAATGAGTAAGACGAGAACGTCATTCAAAACAATTTTTACTTTTATTTCAATACAATTAGCTTTTAGATGGAACACATTTCCATTGACACATCATCCTTTGGCCGTATTTAAACCACTGTCTTGGAACACTACAAAAGTATAAACAAATTTTTATGCGACTTTATTTTTCTAACATAAACAATAGAAATTAAAAAATAAATATTTGTTTGAAGCCTTGGATATATTAATGGGAATTTATTGTAATCTATGGATTTTATCAAAATACACAATATAGAACAAAATATACAATTTTCTCCATGCAGGGTATATATAGCCTATTACGTAAAAAGATAAACTAAATTGTATGATTTATTACGAGTAAATTTGAAAATACCAAAATATACCCTGATTTCCATCAACAGATGGACTATATTAAATATTCATTGCCCTTATAACTACATTCATTTTATAATAAATACCTTTTTCGGTCAATTGTAGGCTTCCTTAAAAACTATATTTTATATCACATGGCTACATGTTTCACTGCCACAAGTTATTTTTAAATATGTACATATATTACAATAATTTTATTACTTTACATTAACAATTAATATAAAATAACTTATAATAACAGGGATTTCTAAAAGTAGGCTACTAACTTACATCCAATTTAAAATGTTAGGGTAATTTAGTGTGAAATCAATTACGCACTCCTTAAGACAGTGTTGAGAGGTGCCGTAATTTAAGAAAAGTTTAACAAAAAAATATGTTTAAGCTAAACCGATAATTATATAATGAATCTTTAACAAACAAAAAAACCGAGAAAAAGCTTAAAATTGAACAATTACTTACTTACCCACTATACAAAGTATAGGGTAAGTTTGTTATTGTTAGATAATTTCGACCTCTGTTTTTGAATGATTCTCGGGTTTCGTGGTCTCAGGAAACCCGAAATTGATTTCCGACACGCCATCAGTCTGTTGTCGTCGTTTGTACGTAAGCACGATAGCTGCCACAAAAATTAAGATAAGAACATTAAAATTGGTGTAGGGAACTATAGTGTGCTTTATAAAACTCTGTAGAATTTCAGGAAAATGGAATGAAAAGTTAAAATTGGCGGCAATTTTTAACAGTTTTTTGTTTGTTACATGTGTTATTCAATTTATATTTTACTGTTTCCTGTAAAGGTAAAATCCTCCTGTCATCATTGCCTTACAAAACAAAAGAAGGAATTAACATAAAATAAAGACCCTTAAATACTCTAATGTAATAGTATCAGTGTCGAGAAAGAACAAGGCATGGTCAAGAGAGACCCGATATGAAAACTAAAAGAGAGGGATCTAACCCAAGACTACATGAACAGAAGTGTAGACCTGAGTAAGGTCCCTCGGGATTAGTAAACCCGTACTCACTATAAATAAGCCCCAGAGGGTTTATTAACTTATAACGTGTTAAATTATACGTGAACACCAATCACACCACTCTACAATTAGACACATCTACTAAGAACCTAGCAAGAAACTATAAGGTTTTACCAAGCTGTGTAAGACCTCTTGATCTACCAATACAATAGAATGTATATTTTCCTACAAAGTCCAAGAAAGCAATTTAAAGGATTATTTACATTCCAAGAACTGAACCAAGTACGTCATGACGGCACCAATTTACATTTAATTTAAGTTGGAAAAAAATTATTGAGAAACTCTGTACCTTGCATGAATTGTGGTTACTTTAGCTTGAGGCACAAAATCTCAATTGATAATTATATTTACAAAAGTCGTTCGAATTCCAAAAAGAAAAGCGAATGTGTACCTCGATTTTCCTGTTTTTTGTTTACTTGTATCCAATTCTGGACCAAATAATCCAGAATACTGGAAAAATATTAAGAAGTAAATTAGAACTTCCGTAAAGCATTCACAATTTCCAGTTAATGGCATAGACTTTATATCTTCGTTACTGATTTCGATAACACTTTGTAATTTTTTACATAGGGTAAATTTTCAACACTTTTACAAAGTGGAAAATTTCAAGAAAAATTTAATTACCGCTCGTTATTAATACTAAAAAACAAAAAATATTAAATAATAATATTAATAGATAAGTTTGTCAACGTGTGTCATTTAAAATGTAATATCGCTATTTTTACTTAAAATTTGTATTTACTTACAGAAAGGTGCACAAGGTTCCTTTCAATGTGACAGAAACCAAAAACTGAAAATCATTTTAAAACCGGATTGTTTTAAAAATCCGAATAAAAAAAAAATATTTATCACAACAATAATGGGACTTTGTTAGCAACCAACGCATATCTCCTTTCTCTATTGTTTGTGCGACTCTGTGAGTGGGTTAGACAATGGTGCCAACCGATTCACTGAACAACACAAAAAAGAAGGTAAAAAACAATAAATTGTCACATAAAATTTCATAGGGGATAGTTTACACGGCTGATAGGCCACAATAGTGAGCTTAGTTTTGTGGCTCGAGTAGTTCTTTGTTCGCTTGGAATTGTTAGAAGTTTTATTTTATTGTTTCATTGTTTAGCAGAATAGGATGTATCAATAAATTACAATATGATACAACCAAAATTATTATGTTTGGTTTGAAGCTGATTTAATTGCAAAATATAAATATTGCAATCGATCGAAGTAATGTACCCTATTAGATACTTAAATAAGGAAATATTTATTTATCATATAACTAACGAAAACATTTACAGATTTGAACTAAAATTATTATTCAGTGTGTCAAGCTGATATGTTGACATCAATATCTTTAGGAATATGGGTTTACTTTCTCGTTTGTCTTAGTCGACCTTCGTATTGATATATGTAGGGACCCCTAGAATAATAGAAGATCGGTTTACCTTTTGAATAATTAAATTTAGTAACTCAAAAAACAACCTAATTTTAGCAATATGAGAAGTAAAGATTTATAGTAAAAATAAAATAACTTTGACCGATCTTGAAAATATATTCTATTTTTATTTTTAAATCATATGTATATAAATTTTAATCATAATTTAAAACGTTTTGTAACGATACTGAAATTCCAAAGTTATAAGATTATACATGAATATCATGAAACCCCCCCCCCCAATTAAAGATATTTACTATCACCAAACAAAAACTTAACCCACTTCATCAAAAACCAGACCACGATAAATACATCATTCATATGTTGTATCTCCATATAATATAATTTGTGTAACATGAATAGTGACAGAATTAACTTGTTATGTAACGAGGTAAAACAACAGAGAAAGAACAATAATTATGAATTGAGAAAAGGAAGTCTAAATGGTGCAAAAATTGGTGGGATTATTGTGTTCAATGGTTAAGTGATAAAACCAGCTAAGTAACTAATATATAATATTATTCAAGCTTAGACCCAATATGAGTGGAATATCCTTCCAGGAATTGATTCACCTTGTAAACTCAACTTTCATAACCAATTCATCCAGAGTCAAAATTGACAAACGAAATTTACAAACCTCTCAAAATTCAATAGGAATTTAACCATTGATCACCATAAGCATTGATCCAATAGGTACCATATTCACCAATCACTTAACCACTTCTATCACACACCTTTTAATATCCCAATTGATTGTTTTATAGTTTTAAGCCCTATTTTATGTCGCGCATCCAAAAGTGTTGTAAAAATAGCCAAGGCAGGAGTTACGGATTATTGAACCCCAAGGAGTAGGTTACCCATTTTGCATCTTTTGTAACTGAATAATTCTAAAATTATAATTTTAAATAAATAATCTTTTTAAACACATACACGTTTTATGAGAATATTTTTTTAAAAATATATATATCTTGAATGTTACTTATACCTGAGTTCTCCCATAGAGTTCGTATGCCAGGAAATTGCATTGAAGGGTCGAACACATAATTTTTTTTAAAACAATTTTATTTGAGTTAAAAAGAAAATACTAACCCAATAAATAATTCGTCAAGAATGTAAGTTCGGTGATTGTCAGTAAGAAAATGAAAAATAACCATCGACGCTGTCTTAGGTTTTGTAGATTATTTTAAACGTTTTACACGGATTTGTATAATTATTCTTCATATCTCACCCAAATTTGAATAAAACGGGAAGAGCCGATTTTGAGAAATTACATTCCATGGCAGAATTTTTAAATTTTTACCGATACCGCCGGGTATTTTGAGGGAGATTGTGACCAATACATTTTGTTTTGAGATCATTGGGGGAAAAGTTTATCGAAATCGATAGAACAGATCAAATCATCAAAAGTCCAAAATCTTTTTTCCAAGTTCTTGTTCCTTCTAAGCTAGAGAAAGATTAGGAAGGCCTCATAATAATCTAAATCGTCCTCGTTCAAAAAACATTTACTGAAAATGAGACTATTCAATGATGATCCCAATTGCCAGCTGTGTAACAAATCTGAAAAGATTGCTGATTTTTTTATTCTATAATGTGAGGCTTTAGAGAGCAGGCGTTCCCATGTCTTTGAGGATCCCCACGATCTAACAGATGATGTAATGAGGACTTACTACTGGCTTTTCGTATACAACTTTTAGTAACCATCCTAGCAAGTCAAATCTCAATGTATTGGTAAACTCCAGGACTTCTTGGGTGCTCCGCCCGCACACTAAACAGAAAAAAGTACATTACTAATAGGATACCCTGTTTTTTTAAGACTACAAAATTACTGACACTGTGTACGAAATTGTATAATCATATCTTCATATCTTCCATAAGAGTGAACATTAATTTGTATTTTTGAAAAGAAGTACAGAATTAAATTCAAAGAGTTTTACTTCTGCATGAAAGAAAGCCATTACTGTATAACCTAGCTAGAGAGTGTAAATTTAATTAAATATACAGCTGCTCTCAAATCCTCCTGTTTTCTTACAATGTTTTCTTTTGTCTGAATATGTTTAGTCTTTAAAGAGTGTTTGCAATCTTATGTTTTTTTATCTTTAGAATTGTGTCGTAATTCTTAACATTTGAGGACAGAGTTTTTAAAGACTATGGAAGAATGAACATCTTTACGTACTATTCTACATTAAGTTGTCTCTTTAAAGAAGCCAACGAAAGCCAAGGCAGTACAGTTGTAATTATTTATACTCAGTAATGAGATAAAAGAAGTTTTGCTTTTATATCATGTCCTCTCTGTTCTTTTAAAAAAACCCGAACCGTGTATTAATTACGTCAATTTCTTTAAAGCAAACATACTATGAATGTACATACTGTATGTAAAAGGGTTCGTAAAGGCCAGAGCCTACTTAAGAGAAGCGGTATTTTCTTTCCCCGCTTCGCTGGTTAAGCTTAGTTAGCTTGTATTAAAAAGATTCCCAATTATACACCGCTTCAAACTCTAACCTCGCACAAAGCCTTGCCATTAATTATCAAAACTAGCCTACATAAGGTATAATACACTTTCTAGTCATTAAATTAGTACCCATCACTAATTGCTAAAGTCAAAACAAAAACGTACGGCCTAGAGTATCTATAACCTCACCGTACATTAACTCTTAAAAAAAGTAGCCCAACATTGAATAACCGGGGCGTTATACGGATCAAAGGGTAAAATTATTGTAAACTTCTTATTTTAATTTTTAATGAGTATACATTTCAATTCATCGCGGGTTCAAAGGATGACGGAATAATAATCAAAAGCATTATGCGCCATCTCGTATTACAAACAAAAAGGTGTTGGCTGTTGTTTTTAGCACTCGGCTTATTCACCAGAGGTGGCAACGCCAGTGAAAGCTATTTTGTACAGAAAGCTGCACTTTGTTCTACTGAGAGCTCAAGTTAATTGCATATAAATTAAACAATCATATGTACTTTACAATTCGCAAGCGCAAAGAAAAATACCAGTTAAAATTATTGAAATGGACTTGGTTACTACACTAAGCTTTCATTTTGGAAAACTGAATGTAAATATGCAGATTTATATTCATTTAAAAGAATTAATTAGGACTTTAATTTAGGTACTGTAATGGTGTTTATAAAAGCAGTAATTATTAAATCATAGTAAATGTGAATGATTGTGGTGTAAATATTCGTAATGAATTTCGCGGATTTTTTTCACAAAAATTGACAATTAATTAATAAAATGAGTTACTGAATGCAACAGAAATAAGTAAGTATTGTTAAATTCCAAATATTTGACCATTGTGTTTTCACGATCTTTAGTTTTCATGGCATCAGGAAACCGAAATATTGACCGGTCTGTTCGTCGTCATCGTCATCTGTAGCCTACGTAAGGACAGTAGCGGTAAAAAAATAAAATAAATAAAAAATAAGAAAATGAAATTTGGTATAGGGGACTATAGTGTGATCATATAGAACCATAAGCAAATTCAAAAAAATAGATTTTTAAAAGTAAAAATGGCGGCCATTTTAAACAATTTTAATTAATATCTCGTGTGTTTTCAAATTATAAGATACCAAATAAATAAATGTTTGCAGATTGTAAATCTGCATGTAAACGGCACCGATTACGTGGGGTTGGCTCGACACTTTGGGGAACTAGGGTCATCTGTTCAAACTCCTGCTTAATGAGCAACACTTCTTGGAATTGGAGGTGTTTGTTTGTTCGGTCAGCCGAAGAGCGACACTCAAATGACGAGGTTCGTCGTCTCAGAATAGTATGACTTATTATTCGCGGGTAGTATTCCTCCTAACCTAACCTAACCTAACCTATACCCGCCCGACTGGTACCAGATCCTTTCACATTTCCATTCACTTCCGGAGACTCTCTCTACTCATGGGGAAGTTAGTGTTACTACGTATGTATGGGGGCTCGCTCTTACCCTTAATTTGCTAATGAAGAAACTCGTGTTACTCCATATGCTATGGAGGCTCATTCATTGACTCCCTGCTTATGGGGAAGTTAGTATTACACCCAATGTATGGGGCTCACCCCTACGCTCTCTCTGCTAATCTCACCCTTAGGCTCTCTCTATTCATGGGGAAGTTAGTGTTACTTCCTAAGTAATGAGTGGTCACCCGTTGACTCCCTTTACTCATAGAGAAATTAATGTTACTCTATATGATGTGGGCGCTCACCAATATGTTCCCTCTGTTAATGGAGAAGTTAATGTTACTCCTCTACGCTTTTGGGGCTCACCCATATGTTCCCTCTGTTCGTGTAGAAGTTAATGTTACTCATCCACGCTGTTGGGGCTCACCCATATGTTCCCTCTGATGTGTAGAAGTTAATGTTATTCTCTACGATATTGGGGCTCATCCATATGTTCTCTCTGTTCGTGTAGAAGTTAATGTTACTCATCCACGCTGTTGGGGCTCACCCATATGTTCCCTCTGATGTGTAAAAGTTAATGTTACTCTCTACGCTATTGGGGCTTACCCATATGTTCCCTCAATTCATGGAGAATTTAATGTTACTCTCTATGCTAAAGGGGCACACCCATATGCTCCCTCTGTTCATGGAGAAGTTAATGTTACTCACTATGTTAAGGGAGCTCATCCATATGTTCCCTCTATTCATGGAGAAGTTAACTCACTATGTTATGGGAGCTCACCCATATGTTCCCTCTATTCATGGAGAAGTTAACTCACTATGTTAAGGGAGCTCATCCATATGTTCCCTCTATTCATGGAGAAGTTAACTCACTATGTTAAGGGAGCTCATCCATATGTTCCCTCTATTCATGGAGAAGTTAACTCACTATGTTAAGGGAGCTCATCCATATATTCTCTCTATTCATGGAGAAGTTAACTCACTATGTTAAGGGAGCTCATCCATATGTTCCCTCTATTCATGGAGAAGTTAACTCACTATGTTAAGGGAGCTCACCCATATGTTCCCTCTATTCATGGAGAAGTTAACTCACTATGTTAAGGGAGCTCATCCATATGTTCCCTCTATTCATGGAGAAGTTAACTCACTATGTTAAGGGAGCTCACCCATATGTTCCCTCTATTCATGGAGAAGTTAACTCACTATGTTAAGGGAGCTCATCCATATGTTCCCTCTATTCATGGAGAAGTTAACTCACTATGTTAAGGGAGCTCACCCATATGTTCCCTCTATTCATGGAGAAGTTAACTCACTATGTTAAGGGAGCTCATCCATATATTCTCTCTATTCATGGAGAAGTTAACTCACTATGTTATGGGAGCTCACCCATATGTTCCCTCTATTCATGGAGAAGTTAACTCACTATGTTAAGGGAGCTCATCCATATGTTCCCTCTATTCATGGAGAAGTTAACTCACTATGTTAAGGGAGCTCATCCATATGTTCCCTCTATTCATGGAGAAGTTAACTCACTATGTTAAGGGAGCTCATCCATATATTCTCTCTATTCATGGAGAAGTTAACTCACTATGTTATGGGAGCTCACCCATATGTTCCCTCTATTCATGGAGAAGTTAACTCACTATGTTAAGGGAGCTCATCCATATGTTCCCTCTATTCATGGAGAAGTTAACTCACTATGTTAAGGGAGCTCATCCATATGTTCCCTCTATTCATGGAGAAGTTAACTCACTATGTTAAGGGAGCTCATCCATATATTCTCTCTATTCATGGAGAAGTTAACTCACTATGTTATGGGAGCTCACCCATATGTTCCCTCTATTCATGGAGAAGTTAACTCACTATGTTAAGGGAGCTCATCCATATGTTCCCTCTATTCATGGAGAAGTTAACTCACTATGTTAAGGGAGCTCATCCATATATTCTCTCTATTCATGGAGAAGTTAACTCACTATGTTATGGGAGCTCACCCATATGTTCCCTCTATTCATGGAGAAGTTAACTCACTATGTTAAGGGAGCTCATCCATATGTTCCCTCTATTCATGGAGAAGTTAACTCACTATGTTAAGGGAGCTCATCCATATGTTCCCTCTATTCATGGAGAAGTTAACTCACTATGTTAAGGGAGCTCATCCATATATTCTCTCTATTCATGGAGAAGTTAACTCACTATGTTATGGGAGCTCACCCATATGTTCCCTCTATTCATGGAGAAGTTAACTCACTATGTTAAGGGAGCTCATCCATATGTTCCCTCTATTCATGGAGAAGTTAACTCACTATGTTAAGGGAGCTCATCCATATGTTCCCTCTATTCATGGAGAAGTTAACTCACTATGTTATGGGAGCTCACCCATATGTTCCCTCTATTCATGGAGAAGTTAACTCACTATGTTAAGGGAGCTCATCCATATATTCTCTCTATTCATGGAGAAGTTAACTCACTATGTTAAGGGAGCTCATCCATATGTTCCCTCTATTCATGGAGAAGTTAACTCACTATGTTAAGGGAGCTCATCCATATGTTCCCTCTATTCATGGAGAAGTTAACTCACTATGTTATGGGAGCTCACCCATATGTTCCCTCTATTCATGGAGAAGTTAACTCACTATGTTAAGGGAGCTCATCCATATATTCTCTCTATTCATGGAGAAGTTAACTCACTATGTTAAGGGAGCTCACCCATATGTTCCCTCTATTCATGGAGAAGTTAACTCACTATGTTAAGGGAGCTCATCCATATATTCTCTCTATTCATGGAGAAGTTAACTCACTATGTTATGGGAGCTCACCCATATGTACCCTCTATTCATGGAGAAGTTAACTCACTATGTTAAGGGAGCTCATCCATATATTCTCTCTGTTCATGGAGAAGTTAACTCACTATGTTATGGGAGCTCACCCATATGTTCCCTCTATTCATGGAGAAGTTAACTCACTATGTTAAGGGAGCTCATCCATATATTCTCTCTATTCATGGAGAAGTTAACTCACTATGTTATGGGAGCTCACCCATATGTTCCCTCTATTCATGGAGAAGTTAACTCACTATGTTAAGGGAGCTCATCCATATATTCTCTCTATTCATGGAGAAGTTAACTCACTATGTTAAGGGAGCTCATCCATATGTTCCCTCTATTCATGGAGAAGTTAACTCACTATGTTATGGGAGCTCACCCATATGTTCCCTCTATTCATGGAGAAGTTAACTCACTATGTTAAGGGAGCTCATCCATATATTCTCTCTGTTCATGGAGAAGTTAACTCACTATGTTATGGGAGCTCACCCATATGTTCCCTCTATTCATGGAGAAGTTAACTCACTATGTTAAGGGAGCTCATCCATATATTCTCTCTATTCATGGAGAAGTTAACTCACTATGTTAAGGGAGCTCATCCATATGTTCCCTCTATTCATGGAGAAGTTAACTCACTATGTTATGGGAGCTCACCCATATGTTCCCTCTATTCATGGAGAAGTTAACTCACTATGTTAAGGGAGCTCATCCATATATTCTCTCTGTTCATGGAGAAGTTAACTCACTATGTTATGGGAGCTCACCCATATGTTCCCTCTATTCATGGAGAAGTTAACTCACTATGTTATGGGAGCTCACCCATATGTTCCCTCTATTCATGGAGAAGTTAACTCACTATGTTAAGGGAGCTCATCCATATATTCTCTCTGTTCATGGAGAAGTTAACTCACTATGTTATGGGAGCTCACCCATATGTTCCCTCTATTCATGGAGAAGTTAACTCACTATGTTATGGGAGCTCACCCATATATTCTCTCTATTCATGGAGAAGTTAACTCACTATGTTAAGGGAGCTCATCCATATGTTCCCTCTATTCATGGAGAAGTTAACTCACTATGTTATGGGAGCTCACCCATATGTTCCCTCTATTCATGGAGAAGTTAACTCACTATGTTAAGGGAGCTCATCCATATATTCTCTCTGTTCATGGAGAAGTTAACTCACTATGTTAAGGGAGCTCATCCATATGTTCCCTCTATTCATGGAGAAGTTAACTCACTATGTTATGGGAGCTCACCCATATGTTCCCTCTATTCATGGAGAAGTTAACTCACTATGTTAAGGGAGCTCATCCATATATTCTCTCTGTTCATGGAGAAGTTAACTCACTATGTTATGGGAGCTCACCCATATGTTCCCTCTATTCATGGAGAAGTTAATGTTATTCTCCATGCTATGGGGGCTTATCCATGTGTTCCCTTTGTTCATGTAGACATTAATGTATCTTACTATGTTATGGGAGCTCACCCATATGTTCCCTCTGTTCATGGAGAAGGTAATTTTACTCTCTACGCTATGGGACCTCACCCATGTGTTCATGGAGAAGTTAATGTTACTCCCTGTGGGACTCACCAGTATACTGCCACAGATCATATGGAATTTAGTTATTCTCTAAGTTTTGGGGCTCACCCTATACCGCCATTGCTCATAGGAATGTTAATAGTATTATTATTTATGCTTATACTGACTTCATATAGAGTCTGCCTCTGTTCACGAAAAGAAACGTAATATTACTCCCTAGACTAAGGGGGCTGACCTCACAGTCTTTTCCTCAATAGGGACGTTATATACTCTACTACATTACGAAGATCTATATAAATAAGCACAAAATCTGTCAGTAAAAATGTAATAGTTTCTCCATAACAACTTAACACGAACTCATCAATGAAACGAAATATTATATTTATTTGAACAACTTTCCGGTAGTTATAAATTTCTTTTACAAATTCCTTGTGATATTTTAAAGTTACAACAAATGTTATTAAAGGTATATCACGATGAAATGAGTGAGAGAAAGACATCATGCCAGACAATCAAAATAGTATTTCTCCCTGGACCCGACACGAAGAGTTCTTTAATGACCCTCTGAAAACAGGACATATCAAAATGTCTTCATTCCTATACAACTTCATTAAAAACAAACCATTAAAAAGGATCTTTTTTCTCGTAGAAAAGTGAGATCAGCACAATTGAGATGAAAGAAGTCCGACACAATGGTATTCTTTCTGTGATGTTGTAATAATAACCTCAGATTGAAAAGAAGAGCCCAATGAACATGGTCCGATTGTGTTCGCTTGAGTTTGTTGCTTTTTAATGGCTATTAACATCACAGCAACGTGTTATAAACGAATAAAATTGTAATAACAGCATGTTAAAACATCGTTATAACTTACATACTGTCAATGCCGCTTTGGTTTATAAATAAAGCCATCTTATAAAACTTTATTACAGTTGAGAGAAGTATCGGCAAGGCGCTAATTTGTTCGTCTACGGAAATCACTTTATGATTAGCCAATGAAGGAAAGATCTTCATTTGTTTGATTATACCTCCCTAGGGGTTTACACGGACCTGCTGCCCAGTAAATCTTGTCTTCCATTTATGTTTCTAGTTTTTTTGTGAATTTTAAACATGCACCTTAATATGATATTAAGAATTACTACTACTACAGATATAACCAAAGTAGCGGTCTGTTCCATAATTAGTAAAAAAATACATTTGGACTAAGTATTGAACTTCTTCATCCTAAAATAGTATTTTCCCCTCTTAATTATTTTTAAATATCATTATGTACAATTTCAAACTTATTTTATACAAGATGTTTGGAAGTAGGTTTAGGCCTATATGTAAATTTCCCACATATTACAACAATTTATTTTTAATTTCGATGAACCTTTAGGGATGTTCACATAGTGAGTACGGCCGTGGGAATTCCAAGCAATCTTAGATGTATCTACACCTTTTATGTAGTCTTGGGTTGGTCCTCTCTCTTTCATCTTTCCTATCTGGCCTCTCTTGACCAAATTGTATTCTTTCCCGACACTGAAGCTACTTGAGTATAAAACCTTCCCTTTTTACACGAGGCGATGATGACTCAGAGGCTTTCGCCTTTAGGCAACAAGGAAAACATATAAATTTCGATGAGAAAGTGGTTCGATTGCGTATTTCTGCACGGATAATTTTCGTCGTGGAATGGCGCAAACGTAAAAAAAATTTGTTGGTATGCTACTGGACTGTTCTTTATGAAATTTGTATTTAATAAAATGTGGAGCAATAAGTTTAATATATTACTCCAGTTTACATAGTTTAAACGCATACTTTAAAGTTAATACGGCGTCTTGAACCAGGGTATATTAGAAGGGGTAGATTCGGATAGATCTGATAATTTACTGGACATTGAGAGTACTGGACGTAAATGTTTATTAAAATTCGTTATTATTGGAGTTTGCTCGCATAAGAACATAAGATCCAGTAATTTTGTGATAAGGCACCATTATTCACACTTTTAGTTTATGTCCATAAAAGTAATTTAAAAAGGTACCAAATTGTTATATTTCAATATGACGACCATTTAAAAAAATATTGGACTCTATCTAAAAATAACGTACTTATTAAGCAGGTATTCTCTTTTGTCAAAAAATCCAGTGCTTACAATACAAAATATATATAAAATAAAGTTTTTTTTTTTTTTTTTTTTAATATAAAAGTTGGGAGGTTTATACTACTTTTAAATTTAAAAGTAGTATAAATCGGTAATTGGTTATTTTTTTTTCAAAACCTGCGAGTTTATACAAATATACCGTATTTTGTTTTATGTAAATTTGGGGGATCGGGAGTAAATTATATATTATGATCGAAGTTTAACCAAAATTATCTTTAATTTGATACATCACCAGGAATTTTGCCATTTTGTTTTGGACAATTTGTCCCAAAATTTACATAAAATAAAATATATAAACTATACCCTATCCAAGTTTAGGTATAAATTACCTTTAATTTAACCACACCAAACACGGATTTTTACAATTTAAAGAAATTTTACCCTCCCCTTTCCCTCCAACTTTTATATTAAAAAAAAAAAATTATAAACTAAATACTTTTTTACAGAACCTTTAATATAGAAAAAAATAATAAATCAAACACCTATGAACTACTTAATTACACCATTTTTAAAAGGTCGCCATATTGAATGCTAATTTATATTTTTGTGTAGGCCCTATCTAAAATGACTCTTATAAACATGCAAAGTAGCACCTTCATATCACAAATTGCCGGATGCATACGTGTACAGATCCGATCATAGGGTAACTGGAAAAATAAACTTGGCATATGGATATCTTCAAATATACTGAAAACTATAGTTTAAGTGCTTCTAAGAGTTTAAATTTATAAAATCCACAATCGGTTCGTCTACTATTACGGATATTCGGGGGCAATATCTTCAAATGTACTGACCAATGAAAGATAAACTTGTGTTTAGACAGATGCTTCTACTCATTTATTATCCATATTCTCAGATTAAGTTTCAACGCCTAAACCAAACTAAATACACTGTGTAACGGACCAGTTGAGGTAACAATACGAATCAGTAAACGGTACTTTGTATTTCACTATAAAATAGTTCTCTCTCATGTGAAAGCAATTTTAACTTTTGTATTTTTGAACAACTGGCAATTTTCCGCGTTTTATCCGAACATCATTGTCATCGGTTGTTGTATTTGGCGCCAAACTATAGAAAACTGTTTCACGGGAATCGAAACTATAATTACGCCCGGCACGGGGTGTTCTCTGATTGGCTTAACCACGACGAATTCGACAAAGAGATGAAGAGGCTTAACAAAGTTATGAACAATTTAAATTGGACACGCATCTCATGGCTGACGTGATCAATTGAGTCATCGAGACGGGTGCTAAATAAAGACGTTTTCTTTTATTGCTGATGCATGTTCACCTGCATGCTCAACCCGCAATTCATATAACAACCAGTCCTCTATACAACAGCTTCGTGTTTGTCATACATATTTTTGATTTTAAACATATAAGTTATTATGATATATATATCATAATATTTTAAGGCAGAATAGTGACGTTAAAATTAATATATATTATATGGATATGCATCTACCATATTTCCCTCTTTTTTTTAAAAAAAAAGGTGTAAGAAAGAATTATGACGGAACAAATTTACGATTTTGCCAGTTTAATAGAAACTCCAAAGGTTAAATGACTCAAATGTTTCTGCATGTCTTTAACACATTCTTAAATAGTGGATAGCGTTGTCAAGACCTATACTCGTTTCACGTTTAGTTGGCAGACTTGAAAGTTTAAGACAATGAAGCTGCACTATTAAGCATCTAAAAATATCGTGCTAAAACAATACAGGGAATAAGAATAAAAATTACACAAAACATAATAAAAAAGCATGTTTTCTAAAGAAAATACCTAAGCTATCAAAGTAATAGTAATAAAACCTGAGTCTTAAGTAAACGTATGTGTGACCACTCTACTTTTTCATTATGGTTAGTATTATGGATTTATAAAACTTTGTACGAAACAGTGTATAGCATGGTCATAGCAAGTTGAACGAAATTTTTTACTATTATTAGTTACAGTAGCCTCAGACTAGGACTGTGTCTGGTGTAATGGGCGTGTCCTTCCTTAACCTGACTTACTAGGAAACTAGGTACACAAATTACTGCTTAGCTACATCTACATTTAATTCGTAAAGTCTTATTATAAGTTAATTCTTAAAAGTTTAATTTTGTAAACGTTTTATTCTTATTTACACCGATAAAAGAAAAGAAAGTAGAGTAGGCGTTTAAACAGAAGCAATTTTATTGTGGTCTATATTATTTTATTGGGGTTGTACTGCTGAAAACAAACGCAACAAACGAAGTGTGGGGGCCTCTCTTTTCCTCTCCACCCCAGACACATTCCTACATTGAGGATACTGTAAATCATGTAGGTCTGCAATTTTTTTTTCCGAAATTGGTTCATTGGTATAACTTAAACGATAATCATACATCCACATAAAATTTAATTTCTAAAAAATGATAAAACAACTCTAATATAAATTTTTTACAACGATTCACGTAATTCAACTATCAACGACGATTAGACTAATCATACGTCCTGATGAAAATTTTGGTCCTTAAAATATAAAGCAACAATATTAACTAACAATTAAGTGAACAATGCAAAATAAATTGTTAAAAAGACAGATGTTCCAGTAAGTGACCGGAAACCAAAACGACTTCTCAGATTGTTTTGACAGTAGACAGAAACCTAAGGTAGTTAATTGGTCACAAAAAGAACAAGTATTTAGGGAATCGATACTAAATTGATTACAACGATTACACGAAGTCTGCAAAGAGAAAGAAGTGGTTAGAGCTTACCAGTAGAGGGACATACAAAGATTATATTGTTTATCAAGAGCCTGAGATGACTTGGCCAGAATTGAGTTCGATTATGGCCGCTTTTGTTCGGTTCCTCTTCTATTGTTCGCATTGCCTGTCTTGCTCATACAAAAGACTTCATTTTAGCTGTGTTTGGAGGGCGGGGGTGCTAGCCAGCTGTCCGATGTTATCGTATCCAATCTGACATAATGCGAGTGGATGCTCAGCCAAAACAAACTGCCAACAAAACAACTTGCTCAACTAAACAATTTTACTTTATTGCATTCAACCACAGTTCATTCATTTTATTGTAAACATCCTCTTTATGCGGTCATTTATATTGATTTTATGTCCTTTCTATCGATGTCAATCCACGAAAATATGGACTTAACACGAATTTGCTCCTTACATGTGTACTATTTAAGTACTAAGGATCTTATTGCGGTTTGGTGAATCTATCTGTGGTAACAGTAGAAATTATATATTTTGGACGAGAGACACGCTTGGGTTGTTTTATGGGCATCGGTTAGTAAAAATAAACCGATTATAAATGTCTTCATGAAGCATATCGATATAGCCTACGTGTAAAAGGTTTCATGTTACATTAAATGTATACAGTATACCTTAATATGCTTTAATTAAAAATATACTTTGGTAGTGGTTTGGTCCTACCACCTACTTTGATAACTCTTTTTAAAAAATTGTAGAAGGGTTCCCCTAAAATAAACCTTGTTCCAAAGTTTTTGTCAAAGTCTAGTACTAAGGAACTAAAAGTACTTAACAGGACGTAACGCTCTAATTTTCAATTACTGAAATGAGTTTAGTTACTTTGTCATTTTTAGCACAGAAAATGTTTATTTGACCCGTAAGAACAATGTTGTAATCACAAAACAGATTTCTTTATGGTTTAGACTTATTTATAAACTAAATTTCTACATTAGAAGATCTGTAACAATTCATGTCAAATTTGCCCGTTAATCGAATTTTGTCATACTTTTATCCGAGACGAAAAAGGTAACTTTATTTCTTTTAATCAATTTTTAAAAAAATATGTAGAAAATATGATATCAATATGAAATTTGAATATCAAAGTTTGGGTAGAAAAACGTATATTTTGCGTTATCAGCAATAATAGATCTTATCATATTTATTTTGTGTAAAAACTTTATTAATAGTATATTTCATCACTAGACCAAAAGTGAAGCTTTCCGCTCAAGTTTAACGCGCGGAAAATGAGCGAGGATCGAAAAGCTTCTTTTGGTCCAAGTGATGAACTATATTTTTCGTTATACTGCAAATAATATAAGAAAACAATTTCATAAAAACTAAAATGTTATAACCTATATCCTTCAATCGATGGTAACAGCTGTTCATCGGTTATTTACAATCGAGAGTATCGGTTGTTTTTATAGATGCCTAACAATCGTTAATTAATTCGTATAAACGAAGTAACAGTAAAGATCTCGACCTCAGCTGATGTTTTTTGATCCTAGGACTAATAAGAACAACTTTAGAATCTCAATGCGTGTACTGAAAACAGCTGTTTTTGAAGCAGTGAGGAAAAAATATATTTGTCATATTATACACGGGCTCCAACACCAACGGAAGCAAGTAACAGGTAGTTGCTTTGGAAGTTAAATAAAAAAATGTTGGACTGATCAAAGACAAAATTTACACATTTTACAGTCTCCTTTTTAGTCTCGAATGATAACTATGATTTAATCCATCTTAATATAGTCTTAGAATTATTCCTTAGGAAGCTTACATAGTAGAATTTTCAATATACATACAAGTGCACAAATGAATATTTTAATTTGTTGACAGCATACCTCAATATAATATTTTACAAAATGGTTTTTAATTGATAATTAAGTAATTGTTTTAACATAATTAATATGAAAATTTTAAATCGTTAAATATCTAAGAATAATAAGAAGTCTAGATTTTATTAGGAGATAAAGTACATTTCCGTAACCTAACACTATTAACATTATGTTGTATGTCTTATCATTTATATTTATTTACTTACACTTAAAAGGCGTATACAATCTGAAACTCTTTATTAAATTGTTTGAAGCCGTTTGACAACTATTGATGTTTGACAATTTGAAAAATTTACCATAAGAAAATGACTATTATGTTTGTATTTGTTTCTGTAAGGTTTTGACTCAATATGTTTTTTACTAAAATTTCTTTTCTGTGTTAATTTTATGGTCAGTTTATGGTTTGAAGGAAATCGTATATCTCGGAATGGACTTTAGAATTTTGCACTACCTATAGTTTTTAATTTATTTGGCAGAGTGTATGTTGTGTGGCTGAACTATTATTAGGTGCCTAAATATAAAACTAAGTATTCTGAATGATAAAAAGCTAAACAATACAAAAAATAATGCAGTCGTCCGATAATCTTTATCTTTAAAAATAAAGGAAGTACAGGTGAAAATATTTAACTGAATGTTAGAAAGTAATTTTTCGTTGTTTTTTAAAGGCGAAAACCCTTTAAGTCGTCAACCTTAAAAAAATCAAAAACAGAACTTAAATAAAGACATTGAAAACCTTGAAGATTCTATAACAGTGTCAGGATCGGAAGAGAACAATAGTGTCAAGAGAGACATGATAAAAAAGATTAGAGTTTAGAGGAAGGGATCTAACTTAAGACTAAAATAACAAAATGTGTAAATCCAGGAAGGTTATCTCGGGATTGCTATGCCTGTACTTATTATAGTGAGCCCCACAGGGTGTATTGTTTCTGTTTATAGAAATAATACAAAAAAATGGCTTGTAGGAGGTTATCCTCACTCAAAATGAATGAAAAAAATTGTGACATAAGAATTTTGGACTATATATAGTTTCAAATTTATTCAGATTGGCATTGAGATTGATCTATTATGCGTCTAAAAAACACAACAAATGGCTGTACAAATAATAAAACTGCATGTATTCTGAAAAAAATAAAAGGCTAAACAATAAGAAAATATACAACGATAATCTTTACCTTCAAAAATGAACGTACAGAAGAAAGTATTAGAACAAAATATTAAGCTAAATATTCACCCTTTAATGTGATGAATGTTTTTAGGATAGTAGATATGTGCCCTGTCAACCTGTAGTGCTTGCGTACAAAGACATTTAAAATCTGAGCTTCCCTTACATGGGTTCTTGTCTAATATTATCTATATTATTATATTATTAGGGATAGTAGGTCTCTATTAACTTAAACACTCAATGCATCTCGTACATTGCCAAATTAAAGTGAAACAGGGTATAGTAGGAAATGCTGAAGCTCACGAATATCTTGCCCTGAGCATAGACAGACTAAGATGTGGAAGGAAATGGAGTTTCAACGGAAATAAATGTTGGGTAAATATTGGACAGAAAGTTGTTCAAGCAATTAGTAGCCTATATGTGATTTTTAATGCAAATAGTAAATTCTTTTACTCAATAAATATTTTGTCTACAAAATCCAAAAATAAGATATTTATAATTATCGACATTTTTGTACACTATTGTATTCTACAATAAAAGATGTTAAATCTAGGAAGACAATGACGGAACAAAACATTGTCCTACATCAACGAGAAACAAACAAAAGATAAAAGAAAGAAGAAGAAAACTCTAAGAAAAGATGGATGCAGTTGAGAACAGGTGTCGGTATGACAAAAGTTGTAAATATTCATAATGTTATGTAGAGCTACCGTGTTTTCAAACTAACTTATTGTTTGGGATAATACTTGCTTTGCACGTCGTGTTGGGTGGTACTACTGTTAATAGTTAATTATACACCAAGAATCCTTTTCACTCATTGTTTCACGTGGCTATTCAAACGTCAAAGTCATTTATCTTTCTTGAGTGCGGATTGTCATGCAAGCTATGTTCTAACATTCTCATGTTGATTGAGAAGCCCGTGTATTGTTGTATACATCGATTTATCAAACTTTTCCTTAAGAGCTTCGAGTCGATTGTATACCAAACACCACTTGTCCGGATCATTACCCCAAAATAAATGAATTCATTAATCACATTCTGAATTATTTCTCGACACATCTTTAGTAACAATACGTTTTGCTTAACAAGAGAACTGATTATTGAAGTATAATACACAGTTTCTTGTTCGAGTCTTTAGCACTGATTAGGTGTATTGTTTAATGCCTACCTAGTCAGAACCCCCTAGTATAAGGTGCGGTTGTAGATGTTTAACACTTGTAATTATATCTGTAGTAATATTTAGTCATAACATCCAACCTCATAATATAATTCAATATATTTATCTCTGAATTTAGTTTTCCAAGTGTTAGCTTTGTTTCAACGTTGTAAAGCATTCGGGGACAATTATTTCCTTCCCAACATTTTAAAGAACTTTGCGTCAATGGTGGGTGATATCGAACAGGTAAATTGATGGAACTCCACTTCAAAATGCTTGTGGTGAGAATGCTACAATTAATATGTAAATTATTTTAGTGATCGGAGTAACGGCAAACTTAATAAAAATATGAAGAATGATATTAAGGAACTGAAATGATGGTTATTTGTCCCTCACAAGGAAACAATTGTTTTAATTTATAATTAATAGCACTCATATATCGAATACACTTTGTTGAATTCACATTGTCCTGCAAGCATTCAAGGAGAACCATTCTCACCTACACAGATTTATGACCTAGTGGGGATAATTTTCATTATTTCACAAATTAAAAAATAATATTAGGTGTTCATACAATCCTTACAATAACTAATAAAACTATATAATTTTTATGTTTGTATGTAGTCTATATATGTAGTTTTGGGGGGGAGAGAGAGAGAGAGAAGGAGAGAGAGAGAAGGGAGAGAGAGAGAGAGAGAGAGAGGAGAGAGAGAGAGAGAGAGAGAGAGAGAGAGAGAGAGAGAGAGGAGAGAGAGAGAGAGAGAGAGAGAGAGAGAGAGAGAGAGAGAGAGAGAGAGAGAGAGAGAGAGAGAGAGAGAGAGAGAGAGAGAGAGAAGAGAGAGAGAGAGAGAGAGAGAGAGAGAGAGAGAGAGAGAGAGAGAGAAGAGAGAGAGAGAGAGAGAGAGAGAGAGAGAGAGAGAGAGAGAGAGAGAGAGAGAGAGAGAGAGAGAGAGAGAGAGAGAGAGAGAGAGAGAGAGAGAGAGAGAGAGAGAGAGAGAGAGAGAGGAGAGGGAGAGGGAGGGAGTTTCGACTCCTCTGTTGCTTGACCCATAAGGACGTGGCTTGTAATGAATAATAAGTGTGACAAACCAGAGAGAGCTGGATCCACACCGTTCTTCAGGTAGTCGTGGGTTAAATCCCTTTATTTCATTTTTTTATTAAGTCTCCCTTGACCAACTTTTGTTTTATTCCAACTTTGACGATATTAGAATATTCAAGGACTAAGGGTCTTTATTTTAAACTCTTTTCATATTTTTTGTATAAGACGAAGTTTTTCTACACGTTTTTCGTCTTTAAATAATAATAAATAAATAAAAATACTTGCCTGTAATAGCATAAAGATTTATCCGAACTATAAAATTAGAGGACGAAATTGAACTTTCATTTTTAAGAACTTTGTTTTTAGTTATTTTAATATTATTTAAGGTAAGCACACACGATTTGGAAATAAACGGAGGAGGGATTGTCAGATTTACCAAGGAAGGGATATTGACAGATTTCACAGTGTAAAAAGTTCCTTGCGCCACCATAGCCAGAGGTTTAAGGTTAGTGTTCACAACTTTGAGATCCTTCTGATTGAAGTTTCGAATTCCCGTTCACTTCACATTATTAAGATTGTTTTATTATATTATTACAGCTCTATTGAGACGGTTTTCAATTCTCAACAGTCTTACGAGCATAATAACAACAAAAATGAAAAAAATTAAAGCCTATAATTTTTAAATAATCACTTAAAACCGCTTTAGTTAGAGAGTAATTTGTGAGTTCGAGTATAGCTCACACTGTATGTGAATAATATTGTCCAAGTATTCAAAATAATTTAATTGAAGTATTTTAATTTTATCCCAATTTAAATTTAAAAAAGTCTTATGTTAGCGAACATTTGTTTTATCAGGTAAAGTATTTAAATTAAAAATAATAGATAAATTTTAAACAACTGTTTCTGATACTATTTCCTGTCTAGATATTATAATCAGATTAAATCCATTGTACATTTAATTTTTAAATATTATATTGCTAAGCTTAATTAGAGACCGAAAACTGATTATGAGTCTAGATATTATTATAAATATAAGTGTTTAAACGGAATAAGTTTTATGTTTCTATTTAATGTTTTTGTTACTGTGCTTTAAATAACTTAAATATTTTTGTTATTTAATCTTTATACTTTCATTTTTGTTTGTTTCGCTATTGTAGTAGGTTCATGTATTTTGCATATTAAAAAAAAAAAAAAAAAACATTGTTTTGCCCTAACATACGTGAAAAATTAAATTAAATTTAAAAATCCTAAGCTATTTATGGAATTGGTTGGTTTTTCTCTAGTTAGGTTAAATTGAAAAAAAGAAAAAAGGTTCTTATCTGACCTAAGCAATTGCTAAAGGATTAATTGAAAAAAAAAATATCAGTCAGCTTCCTGCACAAAATGTACAGTAACAAGATCATTTAAGGTCTGTACACTCACAAGTGACCAAAATTAATAAATTAAATGCTATTATCATTTAACAAATAAATAAATAAAAACAATAAGAAGAATACATATATTTTTGTATGACTGAAATGAATATTTTGAAAATTATAATGAATTCTAGGAAACCCGACAACCGAAGTCGAACTTG